>CM076579.1:1473730863-1474330863 GCA_034641835.2 Pinus albicaulis | reverse complement strand
CTATAGCTAGTGTAACATTCAGATCACCTACAATAATAATGTTTTCTAGATTGTGCAATAAAAGATAGGACTGGAGCGAGTCCCAACAAATTTTTTTTTCAGCTGGTAAGACCGAAGCATATAGATTGAACATACTTACTTGATGGCCAGACTCTTTGTGGAGAAGCTTAGTGAATAGCCAGTGGGGGCAACATTCTTCATAAATTAGATCATAAATGGAGTTGTCCTAGAAGGAGGCAATCCCTCCAGAGGCGCCTCTAGCACTGACAGCTCTCCCTTGGCCTTTATGCCAGAATGCTTTGCTTGCTTGGAGGAGAAGAAGATCCTCCAGCTTTGTCTCCTGGATGAGAAGGATTTCAGGCGAATACATCCTCACAATGTCTTTCAGGGCTTCTTCTTTCATCCTGCTGCCTAACCCTCTACAGTTCCAGGAGACGTATTTCATTATTTACTGGCTTGGGAGGTTGTGTCTCCTTTTGGAGCCTTGCCATGCTTGCGCCCGAATCTGGTATTCATCATTCCTTTGAGAGTTTTCTGGGAGCCTTGGAGTACATCCAGATAAGTTTTTTCCTCTCTCTATTTCTTCTTGGATTTTCGACCCCTGGCTGACTTGATAGGGGTGACTTGCGAGCTGTCTGATTCAGAATCTCTCTCTTTTGTTTCTCCCCCAGAATTGGTGGCAAGACTGATGTGCTCCTCATTTTCCTCATTTCCCCCTTGATCATCCTCAGATGGAGGAATAATTGTGTCTGCACCGGTTTCTTTCGCTTTCTTCGACAGGTCTTCTGGATCTTCTTAGATCTCAACGACATCCACCTTTTCACCTGAGGAGGAGCCTTCTTTTGGAACTTCTTTGGCCTTTGGTTTAGTCTGGGGCTTCCCCAATGGCCCATAATTTTTCTTCTTAGTTGGTTTTGGGATAGCCTTGCCATTTTTGATCTCTTTCCATCCTTCTTTGTCCACCTTGTCCCCTATTGGGGCTTTTGGGAAATTTTGTTGGAAGTGTCCATGTTCATGACAGGTTCTGCATTTGAAAGGAAATTACTCGTAGTCCAGTTTTTGATAATGATGCCATTCTCCAACTGTAATTTTTACCGCTTCAGGTATACCAGCTTCCAAATCGACTTCCACACAGATTCTTGCGCAGGTATATTGGCCCTTGTTATCTGCTTTGTCAATAAAATGGACCAGCCCATTTCCAATCTTCTGCAAGGAGTGATAGCTCCAGCAATGGATCAGGAAGTTGGGGAGCCGGACCCAGACTGGGACCTCTTTAGGGACATCAATTGAAGGATCAAAGTCGGGGGTCCATTTATTAAGATACAGACCCTGATTTCCCATGAAATACGGACCGTTTTTGAATACCAGATCTCAATCTTCTTTGGAGGTGAACTCGAAAATGAAATAGCCTCTTCCGATAGCATAGCAGATCACATTTTTTTTCAGCTGAGGCCTCCAGTTGCGTTGAATCCAATCATCTGTTTTTTTTGTAG
This sequence comes from Pinus albicaulis, assembly GCA_034641835.2. Taxonomy (NCBI): domain Eukaryota; kingdom Viridiplantae; phylum Streptophyta; class Pinopsida; order Pinales; family Pinaceae; genus Pinus; species Pinus albicaulis. Next base: position 1,474,329,370 of record CM076579.1, on the reverse strand, counting down.
ATGGCCAGTGTCCCATAAATTGTCCTACCAACCCTCTGTCAGCTAGGGCTAGGGCGATCTTGATCGATTGATCCTCTGGCAGGGCGATCTCAGGTATTTCCTCCAGTTTTTTTATAAATTTTGGGACTTCAAGGATCTAATGCTTCTTCCCTTTCTGAGTTAATAGCCTTCAAAAGGCTTCCTCAGATGAGATCGGTGGGGTGGGAGAAGGCTCCCCACCCCTAGGCGCACTCATGGCGGCGGCTGTGGCTCCTCTGCGACCGCAGACCTAACTCAGTCGCGATCATTGTGTGAGCGTGAAAGTTTTTGAAATAACATATGAATGATGTTATAAGATATATATGTGTTGAATTTTGATGAATAATGAATTTAAAAAAATCACAATAATTATGATATGATACAACAAATTAATCCAAACATCACATTCAAATGCATTAATAAAAATTTAATTAATATGTATACTATTATAAGATGTGTCGACTTTTGATGAATAATGAATTTAAAACAATCACAATAATTTCACTGTCACAAGTCGATATTTCTAAAAAATACAAAATCAAAACCAGTGTGTGTCAGTTATTGTACACCGGTGCGTTTGTATTCTGAAGCGCACCGGTGCGTTTCTACGAACTATGGACACCACAAAAATACCAAAACTAATTAAAAATATTGGTGCGTTTGTGTGGTACTACGCACCAGTGCATTTATGTGCAATTACGTACCAATGCATTTCAATGACCTCTGGGCACCACAAAAATACCAATACCAATTATAAATCTCGGTGCGTATGTGTGATACTGCGCACCGATACATTCATGTGTCTCTACGCACCAGCGCATTTGTACGACCTATGGGCACCGCACAAATACCGATACCAATTATAAATCTCAGTGCATTTGTGTGATACTGCGCACCAGTGTGTTTCTATAAGTCTACGCACCGGTGCATTGAGATGACCTATGGGCACCGCACAAATCCCAAGACCAATTAGAACAACCTCGTGTGTTGTATCACCAACACTGCCCGGTATGGTTTTACCTTGACGGCCCGGTGCATTCTCCTTCGACCGGCTCGGGCCACTTTCTAGATGTACGCACCGGTGCGTTCAAGCCCGAGTAGCGCACCGATGAAAAAAACATCCGTAATAGCCTCTGTCTGCCCCTTTTTTTTTGGTTGTGTTGAATTTCTGTTAAAAGCTCTGCCAAAACCTCTGTAACCATAAACAAATGTTGTAGAAAATGTTTTTTTTGACAATTTTGTCCAATTTTCTAACAGTAAAAACTCCTGTGTAACCTCTGCTAGAGGGTCTTTTCCTTGTAGTGAAAATTAGTGGAGTTTTTCTAAGAGTTACTGGGAAAATGAGTTGGAGGCTCAATTTTCTCCCATTCAGAGTGAATGAAGAGTCATTTTGGACAAATTGGAGCATTCTGGAGCCATTGGTGCAGAGAAAACAACCATTAGAGGCCTGTAAACACATGTATTTGCAAAATTTTGAGCATAATGAAAGATGGACATGCCATTGGGAGCTGGACCAGCAAATGTAGCCCAGGAGGGGTGAACTACTTTATCATGTCTATTATGTAAATGTTATGTGTGGTTTTATTTCTCTGTTATACACTGTTTTTCAGTGTTATTTAGGCTTATTTTCATGCTTCTAATTCACAAAATCATCTATATTTCATGGTTAAAATTATCAATCCTTAAGAAAACTATGGAGACAAGTATGCACATGTTTTATAACTGAAAATACACTTAGCACAACAAACTAATATAGTCCTTTCTTATCAGGTTGGTATCAGAGCTTCTCTAGTGCTGTTTTGTGCAAATATTTGTTTAACTGTTTGCGAGTGTTAGATGCTTACTAGGCTCAAGCTCAAGAGAGGATAACACACATTGGTGGAACCAAGAGGGTCTGAAAGTGAGCCGCAACAAAGGAGAGAAATATTGCCACAATCTCCACCACCTAGTTCACCTCCTAAGGAAGCAGAAGAAGCATTAATCATGCCTCCAGAGGAAGAAGAAATCCATGAAGAATTTGATCCCAAAGAGGAAGAAAGAGTGTTCAGGAAAACATTCCTTGACATGACTGAGATGGTTAGAATCCTTTATCAAGAAAGGAGTGAGAAATTGGAAGGAGAAGGATTCAAACTTCACAAGGAAGGACAGGGATCATCAGGAGGTCACAATGATGAAGAAAAGTCAAAGAAGGGAAATGGAGGAAATGGAGGTAGTGGAAAGTCACCATCATCACCCTCATCATCATCATCCTCTACTTCATCTTCAGTACATCAGCCACACAAGTTAAAGAACACTGGTAAAAGTTATTTTTTCAAAACTTGATGTTAAGTTTGAATTGCCAAAGTTTAATGGTGAAGTCAATGCAGAAAAACTTGATAATTGGATTAGGCAATTGGATGTTTATTTTAGAATCCATAAACTCCAAGATGATGATACCAAAATCCAATTAGCTTCATTGAGAATGGAAGGTGCAACACTTGTTTGGTGGGAAGCCAAGACAAAGGAGGAGATCAAGAAGCATGGTAAGATTGTTATCTCATGGATTGATTTCATTATTGCAATAAAACAACAGTTTTATCCATTAGCTCATGTGCAGAAAGCCATAATGAACTGGAAAAACTTTAGACAATTGAAAGGACAAAATGTGCAAGAATACACCCAAGAATTTAGGAGAAGAGTTGTCTTATTATGGGTATATTTGCAAAGCCAAGATACTTTGCTCAATTACATAGGAGGCTTACATAGCTACCTAAAACATACTATTCTCATGTTTAACCCCACAATTCTAGATGAAGTATGTGTTTAGGCCACACGTCTAGAAGCTAGAGGGAAATTTTTTTTTGAGGAGGGTAGGAAGAAACCTTTCAAGGGTAAATTCAAAGAGAAGACCTCAAAAGGTAAAAGAAAAAAGAATGCATCTGTTAAGAAAGAGGGAGAAAAATTGGTTTGTAAAAATTGCTCAGAAGAAGGCCATGATGAAAATCATTGTTGGAAATTACATCCTGAAATGAAACCCAAGAGATACAACAACAAAGGGAAACAAAAAACTGCAGCTACAACTCAACATGATTTAGGAGAGGATTCAGGTGATGAATCTAAAATTATAGCCATGGGATTAAAGAACATGAAGGGGAAAGAAACTGAAACTAAACCCAGTACTAGTACATCAAACTATCACTTACATGCTCCAAATGAAGAAGAAAGAATTGAGCTGTTTCATGTGAGGATCATATCCAAACATACTAAGATTGACACATTGTTTGACAATGGGTCACAAGAAAACTTATTCTCTGAAGACTTTGTCAAGAAACTTAATCTTGATACCACACCACATCCAAAACCATATCCACTTCTATTGATTTGTAAGGATGCAAATTTACAGGTTTCAAAGAAGTGTATATTGCGGTTTGCAATCACTGCACATTTTATTGACACAGTTGAATTAGATGTGGTTCCACTTGACATAAAAGGTATTGTGTTGGGGAGTCCCTACTTGTATGATAGGAAAGCGATCTTCCATAGCCATGAGAACAAATACCATTTATTCAAATATGGAAAGGAGTACATTGTTAGAGCACATCGCAAGAGGAAAAACATCTATATGGTAAAAGCTGGATAGGTAAAGAGGCTGGTAAATTCAAGTAAGAATTTTGTTCTTCTAATGATTAAGCCTAAAGATTATATTAATCATGAATCATTTTAGGGTTGTGATCCTAAGTTGAAATCAGATTTATATGATGTAGTTGATGCACATCATGAGATGTTTCAGGCGCCAACAAGTTTGCCTCCAAAAAGGGAGATTCAACATGAGATTCAGCTGCAGCAAGATTGTCCTCTTCAAAACATCGACATGTATCTCATGTCGATAATGGAGAATGTTGAAAGAAAGAGGCAAATCAAAGAGATGTTGGACAAAGGAATCATAAGTCCAAGCACCTCGCCATGCGGTTCACCCATAGTCTTGATTTTGAAGAAAGATGGGACTTGGCACATGTGTGTAGACTTCAGAGCTTTGAACAAGATAACAGTAAAGAATCGATACCCAATCCCAAGGATAGATGGATGAAAGAAGAATTTTTTTTCACTAAGTTAGATTTACGAAGTGGATATCATTAAGTAAGAATTGTAGAAAGTGACATATGGAGAACTGCATTCAAAACCAAACAAGGACTCTTTGAGTGGTTAGTAATGTCATTTGGTTTGTGTAATGCACCGAAAACTTTCATGCATGTTATGGATAGTGTTTTGCGTCCATTTCTTGATGGCTTTGTGATTGTGTATTTAGATGACATATTGATTTTCAACAAAACAAGAGAAGAACATGTCTTGCATGTGAATAGAGTGCTTGATGTTTTGAAGAAAGATAAATTATTTCTTAAGATGTCAAAGTGTGAGTTTGGAAAAACATCTTTGGTTTATTTGGGACACATTGTAGTAGGAGGAGAGTTGAGAATTGATCCTTATAAAGTGGAAGCCATTGTGAATTGGCCCACACCCAGAATAATGACCAAGGTAAGAGGTTTCTTAGGTGCAGCTCAGTATTGGAGAAATTTTATTGCTAAATTTTCTGCCATTGCAACTCCTATGCATGCAGTGACAAGTGCGAAGAAAGGCTTCCAATGGGGAGGCAAAAAACAACAAACTTTTGAAGCTTTAAAAGACAAGATTAGTTCAGCTCTAGTTTTTGCATTACCAAATTTGAGACAGCCATTCGAGATTCAAACCGATGCTAGTGATTATGTCATGGGCGCAATACTTTTGCAGCATGGTAAGCCTATCGCTTTTCATTCTGAAAAATTCAATGGTGCTGTAACTAATTATCCTACATATGACAAAGAACTAAATGCGTTGGTACAAAGCGTCAAGAAGTGGAAACACTACTTGATGGGTAAATAGACGATTTTACATACCGATCGCCAACGATTACTATATTTGCAGTCACAAACAAAATTGCAGCAATCACGACATTTCAGGTGGATGAGATTTATTTAATAGTTTCACTTAGTTAGAGGGTACAAGAAAGATATTTTCAATGAAGTTGTTGATATGATTTCAAGACCAATTATAAGTGCTTTTATTTTACTAAAAAATGATTCTATTGTACATAAGAGTTACATAGAACAATATACACATGATGTTGACTTTCAAGATGTGTATGCTAGTTTGAGTGAAGGGAATCAAGTTGAAGAAAATGATTATCACATGCATAAAAAATTGTTGTTTCATTTGGGAAAACTGTGCAAAACATAAGGAGAGAGGCTAAGTGTCATGAGAGAAGCTCATTCATCTCTTATTGCTGGACACTTTTGGGTAAGCAAAACAGTGGTGCATCTACAGAGGTATTGACATTGGCCTCACATGGTAGATAGTGTGTCGCGTTTTATAAGAGGCTGTTCTATGTGTGCAACAACCAAGCCTAGTAATAGGAAGCTTGGGTTGTACAGGCCACTACCAGTACCATTAAGGGCATGGGAGAGATTGGACCTTCATGGAATTTGTTGGAGGTCTACCTATGTAAAGAAAACAACATGATTATCTTTATGTAGTTGTGGATAGATTCAGTAAAATGTGTATACTTATGCCATGTAAGAAAACCATTACAGCTGAACAAACCGCTGAACTTTATTTTCAACATGTATGGGTTTATTATGGATTTCCTACTTTTATTGTTAGTGACAGGGATTCCAGGTTCATTGGGAAATTTTGGTCCAATATTTGGAGTATGATGGACACAAAGTTGAAAAAGAGTACTGCTTTTCATCCACAAACTGATGTATAAACCGAGGTGGTGGATAGAACCGTTGTGCATCTATTGAGAGGATATTGCAGCAAACATCCTAAGTTGTGGGATGAGCAACTACATTACATTCAAAACGCTTACAACCAGGCAAAGCACTCTTCTAAAAATACATCACCTTTTGAAGTATGCTTTGAATATTTGCCAAAATTTCCATTAGAATTCATCTCTGAGAAGGATGTTGCAATTGATGGGCATAGTGACATTGAAAAGGCTTGAAATTTAATTGAGAAAATTTAGAATATACATCAACAAGTTCAAGAACAACTTGAGAAGAGTCAAAGCAAATACAAGGAGAGGCATGACAAACATAGAGTTGATGACAAGTTTCAAGAGGGAGATGAGGTATGGTTGCACATAAGTAAAGAAAGGATGCAAGGGGAAGGTAAAAAGCTCAAACCCATTTGCTATGGTCCATTCAACATCATAAATCAAGTTGGTAACAATGCATTTCAACTTGAATTGTCTCCATATATGAAAATGTATTCATTTGTTAATGTTGAAAACTTACGTTTGTATGAGACACCTTTGATCGATGATCAAGGAAGTGATGTTCAGCTACCTTCTATTGAATATTTCTCGCCATAATTTCTGGATGAGCTCAAGGAAGATACAATCCTTGAAGAGAAGGACAAGAGCATTAAAGAGGGGAAGTGTTGACTACCTTCGAGTTGGGATCAAAGGCACTAAACCAAGCAAGGCAAAGTGGATGGAAGTTGGAAACGTAAGGGAGATATACCCTCATCTACTAAACAAGTAATCAAAGTATTTTGGGGTCCAAAAGCTTCCCAATGGGGAGGATTGATCAGGAGTTCATAAATTTTTCTCAAAATTGAAAGTTGCAGGATTGGGTTGAAACTAGGATGGTTAAGTAGATCTCGTCTTCCTGATTTCGGTGCCGTGAACAGTTCGAAAAACTGATTTCGTATGAGGGAGATATCGCATTCTGATCGATTTCCCAAACTGTTAAATTTTGTGACAGGTTTGATTGGGATGCCCAGTCAACATGGAGGGTGCATAATAAGCAAAAAGAAATATTCCAAAGAATATTCCTTTTCTTAGATCCAGTCAGAGGATGATAAGTGGTGCATTGTGATTTGTTCAGGGTTGTACGTTGTATTTTTGGTGGACCAATTATAGGGTGACACGTGGCCAGCCCTGAGGCCGCCACGTGTCCCCAAGAGGTTAGTGTAAAATTTTATGAGGTTTGCAGGGCTTGACCCTGCGACCTCAAGCCTGCGCACATAGGTCTCCACCATCTCTGATACATCATGTTTCTTAACCATATGTTTCACTAGATCAATTTAAAATTTATTGTAAAAAGTGTTGGGGTTTGGGACCGCTGACAGTCCCAACCCACCGATGGTCCATTGAACATGGTCACATATCATCACAACCAACCGCAACATAAAACGTAACATTCGACAGCTTTGTAACTTACGACAATAAACTTAACCTTCAATCTAATCACATGCAAATTCTTTGGCGATTTAAATTCCGACAGTCACGTTAACTCCACTTCAAACTCGGGTTACAATCTATTTACCATGGTTCTAGCCTACGGTTCCGCTGACCGTTACGGTCAAGCAGGTTTTAGTGGTGCGAATGTGGCCACCCCTACCCATAACAGTTAATATTAATGGTTAGCGTTGGCAGAAAACTTGGAGCACACTAAATTTGTGGGTTTTGGCCAAATTTAACTCCAGTTACGTGGATTTAGTCTACGAGTTACTGGGAAACTGAGTTGGAGGCTCAATTTTCGCCCATTCAGAGTCAATGAAGAGTCATTCTGGACTAATTGGAGCATTCTGGAGCCATTTGTGTAGAGAAAAACAGCCATTAGAGGCCTGTAAAAACATGTATTTGCAAAATTTTGAGCATAATGAAAGATGGGCATGCCATTAGGAGCTGGACCAACAGATGTAGCCTAGGATGGGTGAACTGCTTCATCATGCCTACTGTGTAAATTTTATGCGTGGTTTTATTTATCTGTTATACACCATTTTTCAATGTTATTTAGGCTTATTTGCATGCTTCTAATTCCCAAAATCATCTATATTTCATGGTTAATATTCTCAATCCTTAAGAAAATTATGGGGACAAGTATGCACATGTTTTATAATTGAAAAGACACTTATCACAACAAGCTAATACATTCCTTTCAGATCATGTGGAAGGCAAGAGTTGAGATCATTCTTGAAAGGGACAAAGTCTTGGGAATTGTCACATGTAAAGTCACTAAACCACCTAATCATGTAGGAAAGGAAAAGTATCATGAAGATGATATTTTTGCAAGAAACATTATATTAGATTCTATTAGGGATCATTTGATTCCCTATATTGTTGAACACAAGAGTTCTAAATAAATGTATGATGTGATCATTGGATTGTACACCATCAATAATGTGAATCAATCTATCATCTAAGATTCCAACTTCGTAACATCATGTTTTCAAAGAATGACATGGTGGCATCATATTTTGTTAAGATATCTCAAATTAGAGACCAAATTGAAGCCATTAATGAGGATGTATTTGATAAGGAATTGATAGTTGCTACTTTTTGTGGTCTCCCTAGATCTTGGGACTCATTTGCATCAGGTATTAGTGCAAGAGAGAATTCTCTAACCTTTGACAAGTTATGGGAAACATGCACACAAGAAGAGTTAAGACTCTTCTCTATAGGATACATTGAAGATCCAATTGTACAAGCATTTGCAAGTCATGTTAAGGGAAACAATAAGAAGAAACCAAATTTTGGATAATTCCAAAGAAGTGTTGGTAAAAGGCAAGGTCCTAAAATTGCTTCAAGAAAGGATTCTACCTCTCATAGAAGACCTCCTTCTCCCTCTCCAGATAGAATACATAGAATAGATGGAAGAGATAAAAATAATCTATCAAATATTCAATGCTTTCATTGTCATGCTTATGGTCATTATAAAACTCAATGTCCTTGAGGGAATCAAAGAGATGGTTATGAAAGGGATGATAATCATAAAAGGAATAGAAGACATCATGCATCCGTTGTTTATCTAGAATAGCCATCTTCAAAAAGGAAGCATAGAAGAAGTGATTCTAAATATGAATGCTCTTTTATTTGTGCTCTTACAGGTTCTATTGAAAATCATGATGTTTTTTTTCTTAAATTATAGCAAGAAAAGGCTTCATTTGACTAGTGCCTTAGTTTAATGGAGAAATCCGAATTTCCACATCAACAATAGGGCTTGAGTTGTAATTAGCAAGAGTGACAAGGCCAAGTCACTTAGTTAAGTTAGTCAATTCCAGTTTGTGGGAAAGAAGTAGAGTTGTGCATGAGTTGATTGCTAAGATATGGAAATCTAGTGGATTTATAGTTAGTGAAACTCAATTATATGAGCTGTAGTCATGAATAGAGTCAATATGAGTTCACTTGAGTAATTATAATTATTGTTAACTCACTGATATCTCAGTTAACTAGTTAATTTACCAAAAATAGCCCTAGTCATGCATGCAATTCGAATTTCTTAGTTGAGTGGAGGAAAAAGGCATCAATGTAATTATTACTGTATACTAGTGAGTGTACAAATTTTTCATTGAGAAAGTGACCTAATTCTCTTGGGAATTTCATAATAAAATAAGACCTCTCCTATGCTTTAGGAGCAACAATTACTCAAGGAAATAGGAGGAAGAAGGCGGCCTATTTTTCCTAAGTATTGAGCAGAGTAGACTCAGGAGGAAGAGATTAGTATTGCAGTGCAAATTGAGCTTCAAGGATTGAAGCAGTCATTGTAATAGATAATTATTCTCATCTATTTTAATACAAACATAGGAGGGGTTTTTCCCAGTTGGGTTCCCCAGTAAAAATAATGTTCATTGTGATTGAATGATTGCATGTGTTTCTATTCTATGTTTTCCCTTCCGTAGATTGAATAGAAGAAATTTATGTCTATTGTTTTCAGTCTGAATTCATTGACAACAACAAATTTTGATTTATTTCTACATGGTACCAAATCTATTGAAAATTACATAGAATCAAGGTTCTTCATCTTCTCTCAAAGAGATTTCGAATAGAAAATTTGTGGTGCATGAATTTCTCCAGTGTAGGAGGACAGTGCAAGTTTCCAGGAGGGAGCAGAGAGAGTTCCCATAGGAAGATCGATACTTAGAGGGATTCTAGTTTGAGAGGAAGCAACCCTATGGAAGCTAGTACTTCAGGATCTATGGAGACCAAAATCATTAATGAAGTAGTTGCAACAGTAGTGCAGAAGCAGTTGCAAAGTAGTAGCAACAACAATATGAGTAGATGATAGTTCGCTTTGTATGCCACTATACCTCTTGGAGTGAGGTAGGGTGATGTACAACCTTAGTCCCAAAGTTACAAAGATTTGGGCAGGGTCCATCGAAGAGCAATAATAATTACATTATAATATTCTCATGGTTCATTATCCTTGCTACAGGGGCCCACAATATTCATTAGAAGAAGAATTAGTGTAATTTTATGCAGTCAGATCTTGAGCGACAATTGCATAGGCTAGTAGTAGTTAGAGACTTAGGAGATAGTTGCAGCTCAACGACATAGTTGATTCAATATTTTGGATGCTTCCCAGTTGCAGTTGTTGCAGTAGAAACAGTAACAGTGAGAGGGAGTGTTAGTTGTGTTGTAGTACATTCCTATAGAGGAGGATAATTGGGGTTGTTCAGATCCATTTTCTTTCTAAAATGGAGTGTTAAATTGTAGCAAGAAAAGGCTCCATTTGACCAATGGCTTAGTCAAATGGAGAAATTCGAATTTCCACATTGGCAGGATGACTTGAGTTGCAGTTATCAGGAGTGACATGGCCACATCACTTAGTTAGGTTAGTCAATTTGAGTTTGCGGGCAAGAAGTAGAGTTGTGCATGTGTTGATTGATAATATATAGCAATGTAATGGAGTTATAGTTAGTGAAACTCAGTTATCTAACCTCTAGTCATGAATAAAGTCAGTATGAGTGTAGTTGAGTAGTTGTAATCGTTGTTAACTCACTAATAACTCAATTAACTAGTCAATTTAATAAAAATAAACCTAGTCATGCATGCAATTAAAATTACCTAGTTGAGTGGAGGAAAAATGAATCAATGTAATTATTATTGTATACTAGTGAGGGTATAGAGTTTGCATTGAGCAGGTGAGAAAATTCTCTTAGGTATTACGCAAGAAAATAGGATCTTCCCTTTTCTTTAGGAGCATGAATCGCATAAGGAAAGAAGAGGAAGTAAGATGCCTATTTTACCTAAGTATTGGGAAAAGAAGACTCAGAAGGAAGAGATCAATATTGCAGTGCAGATTGAGATTCAAGGATTGAAGCAATCATTGTAATAGATCATTATTATCATCTAATTTAATAAAAACATAGGAGGGTTTTTTCCTAGTTGGGTTCCATAGTAAAATTTGTTTTCATTGTGATTGAATGATTGCATGTGGTTATATTGTATGTTTTCCCTTCCGCAAATCGAGTAGAATAAATTTGTGTCAATTGTTTTTAGTGTGAATTTATTATTTTGAGTTATTTCTACATGTATTAGAGCAATTGAAAACTACATAGAAATCGAGTTCTTGATTTTCTCTCGGAGAATTTCGAATAATATACTTGTGGTGCAAGAATTTCTCCAGTGCAAGAGGACAGTGTGAGTTGCTAGGAGGGATCAAAGATATTTCCCATAGGGAGATCAAGACTTATAGGGAGTCTAGTTTTAGAGGGAGAAACCCTATGGAAGCTATTAGCCAGCTATAAATTTTTTTATACCAAATGCTGGCTAAAAACTCTTTGGAGCCTTCAAGGAACAAATTTTATGACTAAAAAGTGTTGGCTCTTGAAGACTCTTGAAGGCCTCCTGCCTCTGTCCCAATCTTCACTACGGTGCCTATTCGCCATTCAGAAATCCTGCTGATTCCCAAGAAAGAATACTGCTGCAAGGACCCTTTTTCCCCCTTCTTCCCTCTTCCAAACTAACCTCAGTTTTTATCCCTCCATTTCCCATGAAAATCCCTCATTTTCATGTTTTTCCCTTTTCCCTTCTTCAAAATCCCCTTGATAAGGTTCAAAGACTCCTTATTTGACTTATCGGAACCCCTCTAAACCTTAAAAACCCATAAAAACCCACATTTTGGACATATATGGGTCCTAACCCTTTTTCCTTTGACCCTCGGTCATATAATTCTCCACGCACCCAAAGGCCCCGCAGCCGGGCGCCTGATCATATTATATACATTTTCCACCCCCCGCGAAAATATTAAAACCTTATGTTATTTCCAAACTTTGGGTTTTTAATTATTTTATAAGTTTTTCCTCCAGTTCAAACCCCAGTCAATCTCCACCGTTGATCTGATCTACAGATCGACGGTGCGGAGTCTATCACCCCGGTGGTCCCCGCCGTCCACTCACCAATTCCAAAACTGCGCGGTATTCATGGCAACGCCTTTGGGGCAAGGGCAATAATTTTCATTTGTCCAGCGATGCCATTCACCGCATGACACGCGTCCCGTCCACGATTTGAAAACCGCCATCCATCACGCACTAACGTTCGGACGAGGACCTGGCGCGATATGGATGCGTGCCGTCTGATCTGAAGTCGCCCATCCGACGACTATCTCTCACTGAAGATGCCCGACAGATAGCCAGGCTACGGCACGGTCATTGAAGCATCTCCACCGTCGATCTGATCGGCAGATCGACGGCCCATATTCCATCACCCTGATTCGTCGCCCAATCAATGTATTCCGCTTTGACTTTCCTTTCTCCGCTCCCGACCGTCGATATCTGTGCGATCGACGGCTCTGATTTAAACATTTACTCCGCCTTCTCTACGACTTCTCCCGATCATTTTCAACCGTTGGATGATGCCATCCAATGGCCATGCTTCCTCCACATGCCCTCTGCAGCAATAAACCTATATATGCAGGATTCTTTAATATTTGTTTGTATTTTGCAGGGTTTAAATGGTTTTTCTCGTCATTTTTGAAGAAAATTTCGAAGGAAGAGGGTGACGATCCTCCCGCCCCCAGTACAGTAAATAAAATCCTTCGCAGGATCTGAATTAATGTTTCATCAATGTTTCCTCAGGCATTGATGCTGTATAACCCTGCGCAGCCCTGCATACCAGAAAAACCGTGAATCGAGCACAGTCAGAGAGTATCAGTGACGAAGACCAAAATTTATCAGAACAGAGGGTTAAAGACAGATTTTGCGGGGATCATGGCTAAGAATGTTTATCAAAAGCCTAATCCCCAATTAAAACATAATTTAAAGAAGATCTTAAGTGTTTTATCAACAGAAAGCCTCCACCGCCACATTTGAGGCAAATTGATTCCTCCCAGCTACCACAAAGCCACCTGTGCCTCAAAGTATTCAATCAGAGGCCGAATTTATTGATCAGGATCAGATATTTGTCTCAAAACGCAGCCAAAGAGTAAAATCTGCCAAGGAACTTGATGACAAAACATCTACAGAGTTACTTCGATGCCACAGAGAGCCTCAAAGGTCAAACTAAAACTCCCACCGAGCTTAGAGCTTTATGTAAAACATTTAATACAGAGTACGCCCATGTAAGTTTCTTCATTGAGCCCCTCAAAGGCCAAGAAGCCATTAAATCTGTATTAATTGTAATTGGAGATCTTTTATCAGATCTCACCTCCTCCTTCTTCTATATATACTACTGTAGAAGATGAGTGAGGGGTTGGTTGCAGAACTTTGATATACACTCGAGCTGAAACTTCTGATTGTAAATAGTGTTCACTGGCTCTTGGAGCTCTGCTTGTGATAGATAAGTTAGGCTGAGATGTGTAGATGATTTCTAAACTAAAGCACTGGACTTGAAGTTGTAACTGGTTTGGAGCATCAATACAAGCTGATTTATGGGATCGTGGTCTATGTTGACGGTGATGTTTTTCTCATTGTAACTTGTTATTTTGTTTTCTATTTCCATTTTGTTTCATTTTCTCTTATAAAGAACAACATGCATAGAGTTAGGACCTAATGTATATCAGTAACCTTCTTTGACTGAAAATCTTTATCTGAATGTTTTCTTCCAACCTATGTTATTTAGGAATGATTTAATTCAGTTCAAGCATAAGAAGGTTGGCGTTCCCTCGTCTTATTGTCTTAGCTGAATATTATTCTTGAATGTTATGTTCAGTATATGTTAAGTGAATATGAACTGAGGAAGATATGGTTAGCCCTGCTCCCAGTTTTATTTCCACAAATGTCTGAATGTTTCCCTTGGAATGTGTCAAAAGCTGGCTAGTTTCTAAGTACTTACCAGATCTTAGGCCATTATGTGTTATCTTTGTGTTGTCTTGAAAGTAACCAAGTAAAGCAGAGCTAGGAGAGGATTTGTGGTGAGCCCGGCCCGCTAGTTTCTACTCCAACAGTTGCCTTCAAGTTTCCCTTAGTTTTAAAGTGTTTTCTATTGAAAGTGTATCAAAGGCTGGCTAGTTTAAAAGTACTTACCAGATCCTAGTTTGCTTTTATGTTCTTCTTGAGTTTATGTCAAAGGCTAACTAGTTTAAAAGTACTTATCAGATCCTGGGCTACTCTTTGTTCTTCATCTATTTAATTCCCTTTCTTTTTGTATCATTTCATTCCATAAATCAATCTTCAAAGAGATCCTTAGACATAGATGACTTGCCCCATGGACCACTCTTGCCTCTTGCTATTCCAATTAAAACCTATTATGACTCCATAACCCAATGGACTAAAACCTGCAATTATCTATCTTTTTGGCTGAAGCTTACTCTGATTGCTTGCAACTTCTCACCTTTGAAACTCTTTGCATTTATAACTTTCCACCTAAAACAATAATCATGCTCGACCATCCAAAAACAAAACAAACCCCTGGCCTTCATAACTAGCCTAATATCATTATGAAAAACTTCAAAGACAAATCCATCTTTGCACTTATTGGAGAGATCCCTCTCCGGATTCAGGAGGGCTAGATCCTAGAATCCCAAAGTGGTTGAAACGATGTTGTTTCTATGATCGGACTTTTGCCAATCTTGCTGATTACAGATTCCTAACATTTCTGGTGACTCCGCTGGGGAATATTTCTGAGTTAATAAAAGTTCAAAACACCTGCAAACTCTAAATAACCCCTGGTTTTATGACAATTATTCCATTGGACAGCTGAGCCACCAGATTCCTAACATTTTTGGCGACTCCGCTGGGGACGAAATCCAGAATCATTTTCATTTGAGGGTAACCATAGGATATCAGGGATTTGGTTCAGGAACATTTTCCATATTAACCAGCTGAGCCACCGGCAACTAACATTTCTGGCGACTCCGCTGGGGACCTTCCCTTAAACACCTTCAATATCATTGTGAGTAAAAGTAGCCTTTTCAAGCACTACTGAGAAATGGTAATCATGATGGAACTTGTTTGAATCAATGAAAAACTAGGCAAACCTTAGGATTCTTATAAGACTTTATATAACCTTGAAAAATCAGTTGGCTTAGCCATAAGAGTACACTTTATTTGTCTCATGACCGTATCTAAGTTTTGAAACAGAGTTAGGATACTCTTAAAAACCACACAATTGAAAAATAACTCAGAAAAACCTAAACTTTTTTCACATTGGTACCAAATAAACATGGTGGTGGACCATAAAACCTTTTACCTCTGAAAAGAGCTAAAAAATTCCACTTGGCGACTCCACAATCCTGAGCAGACCTTAAGACTCCACTGGGAGGAACCCTTATCATCATAATATCTTTCAAACTCAGTTAGAGGACTGAAGGATTAAAAATTCTGTAAACAGATTAGTTAACCTCTCAAAGATTGTCATACCTGGTTGAACTTTTCTTGTTTATTTGGGTCTGAAAAACACAGCATAGTGGCTCCTAGAAAGATTCATACTAGAGCCTATCCTGACCCTAATCCACCTGAGATAGTTGATAACCCAGAAAGTATCCTTAGGAAGTCTCCTAAGATTAAATTATCAAATGTTTTCAGATCACCTTTGAGAGCTAATTCAGTTCCTGAAAATCTTTCAGCTCTGCAACAATCACAAGTTGACTTAGTGAATCCTTTTAAAACTAGGTCTCTTGGTGATTTAGATCAGTTAGACTTTGAGTCTTCACTTTCATCTCCTGAAACCAGTGAACATCCTGGAAGTAGAGAAACAACACCTCTTGATTTACATTTCCTTGACAATCTAGGTGTCTCTCATCCAAGATCAGCTCAACAATCTATTTCTGGTCCATCCACTTCTACTCACCCTACATCAACTGTCCAAACCACTCCACTTCGGCCCACTTTCCATTTTGTTAATCCACCTTTTGTAAATCCACCTACATCACATATCATGGCGACATGGTATGCTCCCTTAGTCCTTCATGCACCATTAGTCAATCTTCCACAGGACTATCAGTCCAAAATTCCATTATACAATGCTAGCAATGCTACAACTGCATCACAACATGTGGATAAGATGAATGACTACTTTGACAGAAATGAAATTGATGATGATTCTGTCAAACTTAGATTATTTTCTCAAAGTCTGGGGGGAGAAGTAAGAAAATGGTTTAAAGGCTTAAACCCCCATGGTATGCTCCCTTAGTCCTTCATGCACCATTATTCAATCTTCCATAGGACTGTCAGTCCAAAATTCCATTATACGATGCTAGCAATGCTACAACTGCATCACAACATGTGGATAAGATGAATGACTACTTTGACATAAATGAAATTCATGATGATTCTGTCAAACTTAGATTATTTGCTCAAAGTCTGGGGGGAGAAGTAAGAAAATGGTTTAAAGGCTTAACCCCCCATAGTATCAATGATCTCCAAGCTTTCCATCAAACTTTCCTAAACAAATGGGAAGTGATGAAGAATCCTCTCCAAGTCCTTTCTGATTACAAGAACCTCCATAGAAACACTGGGGAAAGTGTACAAGCTTATTGTACTAGATTTAATAGTGTATATAATGCACTTCCCCCAGATCTAAAACCTCCACAAGGCACAGCATTGACAAAATTTCCTGAAGGGTTGGACCCTGAAATGACCTATCAGCTGAGAGAGAGAGATTTTCAATCAAGAGATGCAAAGGGGTGCTCTTTCTGTGGAAGTCAACTTGATGGAGAAAAGAGCAAGGATGAAAGCTGAGAAGAGAGTATCTTTTAGAGAGGAATCCACCCCTTCTACTTCCAATTCAAAGATGGAGAGAATGATGGAGGAAATGATGAAAGAGATGAGCATAATTAAGAGAGCACAAGAAAGCCAAAACCAAAATGCTCCTCAAAGTAGAAATTAGAACCAGAATCAGAATTTTAGAAGGAACCAACCTCCAAACAGACCTAGGGAAGATGATGAGCAGATCACTCCTCCCTTTCAACAAAACTATGTAAGTGAGGTTGAGGAAACGGATGAAATAACAGAGGAAGATGATATCAACATGTTTGGGGTAGAGGATGATGACTTCGAAGCTCATTATGATAGAAAACAATTTCTTTACACACCTTATGATGACAGAAGAGATGATAATGAGAATTATTATCAAGACATGGAAAATGTCATCATAGAGTCTCAAAGAGAATATGACCTTAGAAGAAAAACTAGTCAACAAATCCCCAACACCAAAACCTCTGACAAATTTTCACAAAAAGGCACTATAATCAAGCGTAAAATTATAAAACAAAAGGGTAAAACAGTGACTGCAAATTCTGATAATGGTAAAGAGAAAGGCACTCAAAACAATGAAAAACAGAGTGCAGACCTTAGTAGTACTAGCACTTCAGCTATTACTCCTGTGAAAACAATTTTGTCAAGTGTAAATAGAACAAATCAACAAGCTGATGTTGCTGATAGAATGGCAGCTAATAAGGATGAAACTAGCACTTCAAAGAGTCACATTCCTTTCAGCCTGGAGCAGGAAATTTCAAAGATCAAAATCTCTGTTCCCTTGACTGAGTTAGCTGCCCAACCTGTATATAAGATCCAAATTTTGAAGGCTTTAAATATAGAAGGAAATGAGGACACTGTCAATCTTAATGATGACCAACCAGAGCTTATTTTTGGTCCAAAGATTGAAGGTATGTATCAAGAGGGACCTGTTCCTCCCTTTTATGTGAGTTTAAACGTTCATGACAAAATTTTGCACAACACTATGCATGATTCTGGGGCTTCTCATAATTTAATGCCTAAAGCTGTGATGGAGAGCCTTATTTTAGAAATCACCAGACCTTACAAAGACCTTTACTCCTTTGACTCAAGCAGAGTAAAATGTTTAGGATTAATCAAAGACCTTTGTGTTAACTTAGCCCAAATTCCAGCCAAATGTTTAGTAATGGATATCGTTGTAGCTGATGTTCCCCCCAAATATGGAATGTTGTTATCAAGATCGTGGGGGGCTAAGTTACAAGGGACTATGCAGATGGACATGACCTATGCTACTATCCCTGTTTTCAATCAGAATAGAAGACTATACAGGGAATCCCATATGAAATACACAGTTACAAGTCAAGACAGACCACAAAACTCTCCTCTATATTCTATCAATACGGGCTTTGATTCTTTTATCATGTTTAACGATGAGATTCTTAGTGAACAAGTCACTTTAACAGAATTAATAGCCGATAGGGAGGAAGAGGAACACAACGCAGAAGTGTCAAAACAGTTTGGTGCATTTGAAAATCCTAGCAAACCAAATACAGGGCTTGAACTACAAATCATGTGTCCCTTGCTTCTAAACACTGAGAGTCAAGAAATTATCCCTCAAATAAATGAAAATCTTGGGGAACCAAAACAAATACAACTAAGTGTTGAGATTCCACAACAATTAGAAAGCACAGTAGTTTAAGAGGACATTCACCAAACAGATGAAATTAAAACTAGTCCTCTATGGAGTATGCACTTCGACGGGTCTTGCACTAAGACCAATGCTGGTGCAGGTGTCTGGATGTGTAACACTGAAAAGAACCACACAGAAAGCATTTCCTGCAAATTAAACTTTCAGTGTTTCAATAACATAGCATAATATGAATCCCTTCTTTTAGGCTTACATCTATTGAAAAAGTTAGGAGCCAAAAGAATCAATGTGTATGGGGATTCAGAGTTAGTCATTAGGCAAGTCAATGGGGAGTATAACGCAAACCATCCCAGACTTAGGGCCTACCAAAACGATGTCATGGACCTTTTAAAAACTTTCGAGGAGTCCAAATTAATTTTTTTCCCAAGAAAAAGAAATATTGCCACCCACAATTTAGCCTTTGCAGCTAGAACATGCTTAACGCCATATGAAACCAAAGAATGTACAACTCAGATAAAATTTAGACCAGCCGTGCCTGATAATGAGAGGTATTGGCAGGTGTTTAACAATGAAAAACAAATAGAAGACTTCATGCAATTCAGAAATGAATTCGAACCACACAGTTCAGACTCAGATTATGAGAAAGACCGCAGTGAAGAAAATTTCCTTGGTGAAGAAGAACCGTCTCCTGAACTTGTCAACATAAATCTGTTATCTAGCGAACTTGAAAAAGAAACAGAAGCGAAGAGTTAGAAACTCTCAGATTTAAAGAAGTGGTCAAAGAAATTGGTTCCCTTAGAAGAGTTGGTTTGATTTAACGATGTGCTAAAAAGCTAAAATCGGAGAACTTAGAGACCGAAGTGGAAGAGTGCAATATAGGCAGTGAACTTAAACCTATGATGATTAAACTATCTACGACTTTACCAGCTCACATTAAACTCAAATAGATAAAGTTGTTTAGAGAATTCTCTGATGTTTTTGCATGGAGTTACGAAGATCTTAAATCCTATGACACCGAAATAATACAACACAAAATTCCCCTCAAAGAAAACCAAAAACCATTCAAAAAGAAAATACGCAGAATAAATCCTATTCAGTTGCCTTTGGTTCAGAAGGAGATCATGAAAATGTAATAAGGCCGGTATTGTCCATTCCATAAACAGGTCGATGTGGGTATCTAACTGGGAAGCCTGCTAGGGAAGAACTGAGAGATCAGTTTTTGTAGCAGACTTGGACTTAACAAAGCTTCATCGAAAGACAACTACCCTTACCCAAGATGGATCATATTTTACAAAGAGTGTAGAACCTCTGAAGAATTTCCTTACCGGATGGCTATTCCGTGATACACCGATCTTAGTTTACCCCTATCACCAATTAAAGACAACTTTTACTACACCACAAATTTCTGTATGCAATGTACCGTTCGTCTAAATTTTCCATCGTCGGAGCAACCTTCAAAGAATTTTTTGATATGAAAATACTTCCTTGAAGGAATTGGGCTTCTTCATCATTATATACCTTGATGATGTCACTGTGTTTTCAAAAACAGATGAAGAGCACTTAGAACACTTAAGAAAAGTTTTCGAGAAATGCAGAAAGTTCGGGATATATTTAAACCCTAAGAAGACACTATTTGGTCTCCAAGAAGGTAAACTTCTTGGGCAGATTATTTTTGAGGAGGGTATTAAGATAGATCCAAGGAGGATTGAAGCCATATTGCAAATCTCTCATCCTAGGAACATCAAAGAGTTGCAATCTTTCATTGGAAAGATTAAATTTTTGAGAAGGTTCATCCCCAAATTGCCTGAGCTCCTAAGAAATATCAAAAACATGTTAAAGAAGGAGCAAGGGGTAAAATGGACCTTGGAAGCAAATACATCCTTTGAGCTGGTGAAACAAGCGTTAACCAAAACACCAGTTCTTATAAGTCCTGACTTTTCAAAAGATTTTTATATTTTTTCATTTGCATTAGAACATTCCATAGCTGCTGTCCTTTTACAGAAAAATCCATAAGGACAAGAGCAGCCCATTGCATTCTTTAGCAAGGCATTGAGGGATGCCCCTCTAAAGTATAACATTATGGAGAAACAAGCTTTTGCTTTGGTTAAAGCTTTGAAGGACTTCAGAGTGTACATCCTTCACTCACACATCATTTCCTTTGTCCCAAACTCAGTTGTTAAAGACATTCTAACACAGAACCCAGATGGTAAGAGAGGTAAGTGGATTGCTGTTATCCTTGAATACGATTTAGAGATAAAACCCACTAAACTCATCAAAGGCCAAGGTCTAGCTAGATTAATGGCTGAATCCAATTTTGAAGTTCTTGATATTAATATGATTAATGTTTTAGATGATCAAGAGGAACTCTCAACACACATTGTTGAAGACCATTTTATGAATTCCTCTTGGTATGCTGATATTGTTTATGTTTTTCTTAAATTGAATACACCTCCTGGTTTGACAAAAACGAAGGCAAGGTTCCTAAAGTTAAAAGTTGTAAACTATTGCATTATTGATAGATGTCTTTATTGGAAAAATGCAAGTGGTGTATTGCTTAAATGTTTGCCTGAGTTTGATGCAGAGAAGGTTAAATACCAGTTCCATGAAGGAGAGTGTGGAGGTCATTTGTACTGGAAGACAACAACCAACAAAATTTTGAGGGCTGGTTTCTATTGGCCTACTCTTTTCCATGATGTGCATAAGTTGATCATAGCCTATCATAAGTGTCAAAATTTTGAAGGAAAAATAAAACTGTTACCCCTACCTCTACATCCAATCACTGTTGAAGCCCCTTTTCAACAGTGGGGACTTGACTTCATAGGAGAAATCCATCCACCATATTCTGCCCAACATAGATGGATTCTCACTGCCACAGACTATTTCACTAAGTGGATAGAAGCCATACCTTGTAGACAGGCCAATGATTCTGTTATCATAAAATTCATAAAGAATAATATTCTCTCTAGATTTGGCTATCCTACCAAGATTATCATTGATAATGCAGCAGCATTTGGATCAAAGAAAATGGTTAAATTCTGTCACAGATATCAGATAACATTGGGGAATTCCACGGCCTATTACCCTCAAGGTAATGGACTTGCAGAATCTTCAAATAAAATTTTAGTGAACATAATCAAGAAACTGTTGGAGGACAACAAAAAGTCTTGGCACACAAAGCTAGTTCATGCACTATGGGCTGACAGATTGACTTTGAAGAAATCTATTGGCATGTCACCTTTCCAGCTTGTATATGGTATAGATGCAATTTTTCCAAATATCCTTGGTGTACCAGTAATGAAGCTGATTAGAGAGTTTCAAACTGAAGAAAATGACATGATCAGAAGAATAAATCAGACCATTCATCTTCAGCAAACTAGAGAGGATGTTTATAACAAAGCATTGCAGAAACAGATCAACATTAAAAATATTTTTGACAGAAGAACAAAGGCTGAAAATTTTAAAATTGGGGACAAAGTTTTAAAATGGGTCTCAAGGAGGGAAGAAAAGGGCAAGCATGGGAAGTTTGACAATTTATGGCTTGGTCCTTACTCTATTCATTCAGCTGCTGGTAACAATGCATTTTTCTTACAGGAGTTGAATGGAGAAGAATTGTTTGGGGGTCCTGTCAATGGCAGGATGCTTAAACATTACTTCTCTTGATCCATGATATGCTCCGAAAGCCTTTTTATCTTTTTTCCATTATAAATATTTCATCCACCATTGCATTCAAAATTAGAAAAATCAAAATACAAAAAACAATGAAAGAAAGAAAAGAGGGCAGATTATGAAAACAAGAAAGGTATAGCCCCATACCAAAAAAGAGAAAAAAATCTGAAAGTGTGCAAGCTCAAATGCCACTCCTTAAGAACACACTTCTAGTTAGTCAAACTGTCTAATCTTGACTAATTAGCTTTAAATTTTCTGCTGATAGGATAGTGAAATCGATTTTCCAAACTGTTTAATCTTGGCTTATCAGTAGATAGTTTAGGATAGAAATTGAAGGTTCGAACATGATCAAAATCTGAACCTAAGTTCCCAAAGAGAAATTGACTCAAATATGTTCTATTTTCTTGAGTCAAAAAGGATGTAAATCTGATTCTAACTAGCTCAAAATCTGAACCAGAGAACAAAGAAGCTACAACTCAAACAAAAGTAAAAAAAAAGCTGTAAAAAAGATGAAGGAAGTGCTTTCAAATTTCAGATCTTAAGCCTTCCATTTTTGTTTTAATTTTCTACAAAATAATGTCTATGTGCAACTTGTTTTTATGCCATAGACCAGCATCAAGTTAGACTATTCAATCCTGACTTGAATGCTTTTTAAATTTCTGTTGTCGAATTTAGAGAATAAAAATCTGTTAGACTGTCTAATCCTAACAGATGAGTGGAATAGGTAGAGAAGCATCTGAACTCAACTGTTTAATCTGAGTTTAGGGAGAAATAAGGAGTAGAAATATATTAGATTTCCTATTTTCAAAAGAATAGAATGTTGTAAAAGAGTTTGCCAATCCAAGTGCACTCTAATGGAGAAAGAATGTTAGATCAGTAGGATTGGGTAGTTAGAAGCTTTTATTGATAAAATTCCATTGTTTGTATGGCTGCTAATATGTTTTCAGAGCAATATCATCCACAAAAAGAAAGGCAGCCCAATGGATGAGGCAACTGATCAACCTCCCAGAGAATGCAAGTCTGAAGTTCTTGATGCCTTCAAGAAGACATCATCCCCAAGTGGAGCCACTGTTAGCCAGCTATAAAATTTGTTATACCAAAAGCTGGCTAAAAAATCTTTGGAGCCTTCAAGGAACAAATTTTATGAATAAAAAGTGTTGGCTCTTGAAGACTCTTGAAGGCCTCCTGCCTCTGTCCCAATATTCACTACGGTGCCTATTCCCCATTAAGAAATCCTGCTAATTCCCAAGAAAGAATACTACTGCAAGGACCATTTTTCCCCCTTCTCCCCTCTTCCAAACTAACCTCAGTTTTTATCCCTCCATTTCCCATGCAAATCCCTCATTTTCATGTTTTTCCCTTTTCCCTTCTTCAAAATCCCCTTGATAAGGTTCAAAGACTCCTTCTTTGCCTTATCAGAACCCCTCTAAACCTTAAAATCCCATAAAAACCCACATTTTGGACATATATGGGTCCTAGCCCTTTTTCCTTTGACCCTCGGTCATATAATTCCTCTGCATCACCAAAGGCTCCCACCGGCGCCTAACTCATATATTTTTCCGTCCCCCCCCCCCAAAATATTAAAACCTTATGTTATTTCCAAACTTTGGGTTTTTAATTATTTTCTAAGTTTTTCCGCCGGTTCAAACCCCAGTCAATCTCCACCGTCGATCTGATCTGCAGATCGACGGTGCAGAGTCTATCACCTCAGTGGTCCCCGCCGTCCACTCACCAATTCCAAAACTGCGCGGTATTCATTGCACCGCCTTTGGGGCAAGGGCGGTAATTTTCATTTGGCCAGCGATGCCATTCACCGCATGACACACGTCCCGTGCACGATTTGAAAACCGTCGTCCATCGCGCGCTAACGTTCGGACGAGGACCCAACTTGATATGGATGCGTGTCGTCCGATCTGAAGCCGCCCATCTGACGGATATCTCTCATTGAAGATGCCCGACAGATAACCAGACTACGACGTGGTCATTGAAGCATCTCTGCCGTCGATCTGATCTGCAGATTGACGGCCCATATTCCATCACCCTGATTCGTCACCCAATCAACATATTCCGCTTTGACTTTCCTTTCTCCGCTCCCGACCGTAAACATTTCCTCCGCCTTCTCTACGACTTCTCTCGATCATTCTCAAACGTTGGATGATGCCATCCAACGGCCATGCTTCTTCCACATGCCCTCTGCAGCAATAAACCTATATATGTAGGATTCTTTAATATTTGTTTGTATTTTGCAGGGTTTAAATGGTTTTTCTCGCCATTTTTGAGGAAAATTTTGAAGGCAGAGGGTGACGATCCTCCCGCCCCCAGTACAACAAAGAAAATCCTTCGCAGGATCTGAATTAACATTTCATCAATGTTTCCTCAAGCATTGATGCCGTATAACCCTGCGCAACCCTGCATACCAGAAAAACCGTGAATCAGGCACAATTAGAGAGTATCAGTGACGAAGACCAAAATTTATCAGAACAGAGACTTAAAGACAGATTTTGCGGGGATCACAGCTAAGAATGTTTATCAAAAGCCTAATCCCCAATTAAAACACAGTTTAAAGAAGATCTTAAGTGTTTTATCAACAGAAAGCCTCCACCGCCACATCTGAGGGAAATTGATTCCTCCCAGCTACCACAAAGCCACCTGTGCCTCAAAGTATTCAATCAGAGGCCGAATTTATTGATTAGGATCAAATATTTGTCTCAAAACATGGCCAAAGAGTAAAATGTGCCAAGGAACTTGATGACAAAACATCTGCAACGTTACTTCGATGCCACACAGAGCCTCAAAGGTCAAACTAAAACTTCCACCGAGCTTAGAGCTTTATGTAAAGAATTTAATATAGAGTACGCCCATGTAAGTTTCTTCATTGAGCCCCTCAAAGTCCAAGAAGCCATTAAATCTATATCAATTGTAATTGGAGATATTTTATCAGATCTCACCTCCTCCTTCTTCTATATATACTACTGCAGAAGATGAGTGAGGGGTTGGTTGCAGAACTTTGATATACACTCGAGCTGAAACTTCTGATTGTAAATAGTGTTCACTGGCTCTTGGAGCTCTGCTTGTGATAGATAAGTTAGGCTGAGATGTGTAGATGATTGCTAAACTAAAGCACTGGACTTGAAGTTGTAACTGGCTTGGAGCATCAATACAAGCTGATTTATGGGATCTTGGTCTATGTTGACGGTGATGTTTTTCTCATTGTAACTTGTTATTTTGTTTTCTGTTTCCATTTTGTTTCATTTTCTCTTATAAATAACAACATGCATAGAGTTAAGACCTACTGTATATCAGTAACCTTCTCTGACTGAAAATCTTTATCTAAATGTTTTCTTCCAACCTGTGTTATTTAAAAATGATTTAATTCAGTTCAAGCATAAGAATGTTGGCGTTCCCTCATCTTATTGTCTTAGCTGAATATTATTCTTGAATTTTATGTTCAGTATATGTTAAGTGAAGATGAACTGAGGAAGATATGGTTAGCCCTGCTCCTAGTTTTATTTCCACAAATGTCTGAATGTTTCCCTTGGAATGTGTCAAAAGTTGGCTAGTTTCGAAGTACTTACCAGATCTTAGGCCATTATGTGTTATCTTGTGTTATTCTGAGGCAACCAAGTAAGGCGGAGCTAGAGAGGATTTGTGGTGAGCCCTGGGCTCTAGTTTCTACTCCAACAATCGCCTTCAAGTTTCCCTTACTTTAAAGTGTTTTCTATCGAAAGTGTATCAAAGGCTGGCTAGTTTAAAAGTACTTACCAGATCCTAGTTTGCTTTTATGTTCTTCTTGAGTTTATGTCAAAGGCTAACTAGTTTAAAAGTACTTATCAGATCCTGGGCTGCTCTTTGTTCTTCATCTATTTAATTCCCTTTCTTTTTGTATCATTTCATTCCATAAATCAATCTTCAAAGAGATCCTTAGACATAGATGACTTGCCCCATGGACCACTCTTGCCTCTTGCTGTTCCAATTAAACCCTATTATGACTCCATAGCCCAATGGACTAAAACCTACAATTATCTATCTTTTTGGCCGAAGCTTACTCTGATTGCTTGCAACTTCTCACCTTTGAAACTATTTGCATTTATAACTTTCCACCTCAAACAGTAATCATGCTCAACCATCCAAAAACAAAACAAACCCTTGGCCTTCATAACTAGCCTAATATCATTACGAAAAACTTCAAATACAAATCCATCTTTGCACTTATTGGAGAGATCCCTCTCCGGATTCAGGAGGGCTAGATCCTAGAATCCCAAAGTGGTTGAAACGATGTTGTTTCTGTGATCAGACTTTTGCCAATCTTGTTGATTACAGATTCCTAACAGAAGTTATTACTTCAGGATCTGGGGAGATTAGACTAATTATTGCAGTAGTTGCAAAAACATTGTGGAAGCAGTAGCAACCGCAGTGTGAGTAGATCAAATTTCTTTTTGT
Source organism: Pinus albicaulis (assembly GCA_034641835.2). Classification (NCBI taxonomy): domain Eukaryota; kingdom Viridiplantae; phylum Streptophyta; class Pinopsida; order Pinales; family Pinaceae; genus Pinus; species Pinus albicaulis. Next base: position 1,474,302,687 of record CM076579.1, on the reverse strand, counting down.
ATGTCGTTATACCTCTAGGAGTGAGGTGGGGCGATGTAGAGCCTTAAAATAAAAGTTGAAAATATTTGGACAGGGTTCATAGGAGAGAAACAACAATTTTAGTATAATTTTCTCATGGATCATTACCCTTGTTACAAGGGCCCACAATATTAAGTAGCAGAAGGATCAGTGTTAGTTTATGCATTCAAATCTTGAGCGACAATTGCAAAGGCTATTAACAGTTAGACACTCTGGAGATAATTGCAACTCAGAAACATAGTTGATTTAATATTTTGGATGCTTCTTAGTTGATTTTTTGCAGTATAAACAACAACAATGAGAGGGAGTGTTAGTTGTGTTACAATACATTCCTACAGAAAAGAAGGATTGAGGTTTTTCAGAACCCTTTTCTTGCTAAGATGGAGTGTTAAATTGTAGAAATAAAAGGCTTCATTTGACTAGTGCCTTAGTCAAATGGAGAAATTTGAATTTCCACATCAGCAAGATGACTTGAGTTACATTTAGCAGGAGTAACATGTACAAGTCACTTAGTTAAGTCATTCAATTCCAGTTTTCAGGAAATAAGTATAGTTGTGCATGAGTTGATTGCTAAGATCTAGCAATCTAATGGAGTTATAGTTAGTGAAACTCAGTTATATGAGCTTTAGTCATGAATAGATTAAATATGAGTTCATTTCAGTAGTTGAAAGTATTATTAAATCATTGATCTCTCAGTTAACTAGTCAATTTACTAAAAATATCCCTAGTCATGCATGCAATTTGAATTGCCTAGTTGAGTGGAGGAAAAAGGAATCAATGTAATTATTATTTTATACTAGTGAGTGTACAAATTTTTCATTGATCAGGTGAGCTAATTCTCTTGGGAATTGCACAAGAAAATAGGAGCTTCCCTATTCTTTAGGAGCAAGAATTACGCAAGGAAATAGGAGGAAGTAAGAGGCACATTTTTCCTAAGTATCGGGAAACGCAGAGTCATGAGGAAGATATTAGTATTTTAGTGCAAATTGAGCTTCAAGGATTGAAGCAATCATTGTAATTGATCATTATTCTCATTTGATGTAATACAAACAGAAGAGGGGTTTTTCCCAGTTGGGTTCCCCAGGAAAACTGTGTTCATTGTGATTGAGTGATTGCATGTGTTTCTATTGTATGTTTTCCCTTTCACATATTGAGTAGAAGAAATTTGTGTCTATTTTTTTTATTTTGAACTCATTAGCAACTGTAAATTTCAGTTATTTCTATAATTTGGCTTGTGGACAATGGTGCCTCTAGGCACATGACTGGAAATCATGATTATGTATCTGAATTTCTTGAAAAAAGTTCTCTCAAAAGGTTGAGCTTGGAGACAGTGGAAAATATGAAGTCAAGGGAATTGGTACGTCATATTTTCAATTGGAATTCAGAAATAATGTATCCATTAACAATATTTATAAGTTCCTGGTTTAAAGAAGAAATTGTTGTCCATATATTCCATTGAAGACAAAGGCTATAGAGTTAATTTTTTGATGGAAAAGTCCTAGTATGGAAAAAAACATTCATATTTTGAATCTTCTAAAGTTATTGGGGTACAAATTGGAGGATTATATCATCTCCTTGGTCATTCATTCCAAGCTCTCTTCCACAACACTACATAACTTAGTGAGATTTCACATATAAGGTATTCTCATATGCACTATAAGGCTTTGGTAAGATTGAAATATTTTAAAATGGTGTACCTTAACTGAAGACTCATCATGATGGAGTATGCAAAGGATGTTCCCTTGGGAAAAATGTTAAAGGAAGATGCTCAAGCAATGATAGTAGATCCAATGGAATATTGGTTATTATACATTTTAATGTTTCTAAGACCATGCTTGACAAAAATTTATGTGGATGCTTATATTATGTTTCTTTTATTGATGATTATTCTCGCAATACCTAGATTTATCTTCTCAAGAGCTAGGATCAAGTGTTTGAAAAGTTTGTGAATTCAAAGCACAAGTTGAAAATGATACAGGAAGAAAAATCAAGACACTAAGGTATGACAACAGTGGGGAGCATGTATCAAATGAATTGATTGATTTTTGCAGGGATGTTGGAATTAATAGAGAGTTGATAGTTCCCCACTACCTCAAACTAAATGGACATGTAGAAAGAAATAATAGAACTATAATGGAAGTTGTCAAAGTTATGCTCCATGATCAAGAGTTGTCGATGTTTCTTTGGGGTGAAGCTACAAGGAATGTTTTCTATGTTCAAAACATATGCCTGCGTCGATTCTTGGATTATAAGACTCCCAAAGAAGTCTTTACAGGTGAGAGACCATATTTTGGACATTTAACAATTTTTGGTTGTCCATTTTTTGTTCATGTAACCAAAGAGAAAAGTTCAAAGTTGGAACCATCAGGGAAGAAGGTACCTTTTTTGGATACAGTGAGAATTCAAAGGCATTTAGGGTCTATATTATAGGGAAACGATATATTGAGACTTGCGGGGATGTTATTTATGATGAATATGTTGCATTCTAGAATTCGAAGGGTTCACACATGGATTCTGATGATGAAGTACAAGTAGCCCCAAATATTGTGGAATCAAGATCCAAAGAACTTGTGCTTATGGATAAAAATCCTCATGTAGAATACATTGATCATGAACATGTAGAATCTACAAAAATTCCTATTGCTGAGACAAGAAAGAGGCCTGCCTGGTTAGAGAGAACATTGAAGGAAGTTGAAGGTCATACTGTTTCTTATAATTTTAGGGAAAGCAAGATGCCTAAAAAGTACTTTGGTTATATAGACATGATGTGCAAGATCATTGAATATGAGCCATCCTCCTATGAAGAAGTTGTTCAAGAGAAAGTATGGAAAGAGGCGATTATTGAAGAGTATCAATCCATATTGAAACATTATGTTTGGGATATTGTGCCAAGACCCAAGGATAAATCTGTTGTGTCTTCAAAATGGATCTACAAGATAAAACATGGTGTTGATGGAAGTGTTGAAAAACACAAGGTTATATTCATGGCTCGTGGATTCTCCTAGAAAGAGGGAGAGGATTATGAAGACACATTTGATCTTGTTTCCAGGTAGCACTACAAGAAAAAAAAGACATTTGTGAGGGTTGAAAAATGTCACCATAAGCTCATTCGTGACAGTCAAAAGAGCCATCGTGACCAAAACCTAAACAATCACTAAAGGTGGCGTCGCCGAAAGTATAGATGTTGTGGTGACATTCAAGGTCCGTCACCAATAACGATTTATAATGACCAATAATGATTATTATCATTTCGTAGGAGAAATGGTGACGGACCTTAGGCCTCATTACAAAAAAAAATGAATGTCACCAAAGGTGGCGTTGCCAAAAGTATAGGTGTTGTGGTGACATTCAAGGTCTGTCACGAATAATGATTATAATGATGGATAGTGACCATCACCATTTCATATGAAAAACAATAATTTATTATGATGGACCATTCATGGTCGTCACTATGGATGCATATATATGGAGATGTTTGTTGACCATCACCATTTCATATTTTGGTGACAGTCAAAAAATGTCACCATAAGCTCATTGGTGACAGTCAAAAGAGTCTCTGTCACCAAAGGCCACATCGCCAAAAGGATAGATGTTATGGTGAAATTCAAGGTACGTCACAAATAATGATTATAATGACAGATAGTGATCGTCACCATTTCATATGAACAACAACAATTTATTGTGATGGACATTTCATGGTCGTCACTATTGATGCATATATATGGTGGCATTCATTGACCGTCACCATTTCATATTTTGGTGAGGGTTGAAAAATGTCACCATAAGTTCATTGGTGATTGTCAAAAGAGTCTCTGTCACGAGAAATTGATTGTCATCATTTCATATGAATATGAGGACATGATGGAATCAAAACACCAATATCCTTCTTGTAAAGAAGGTGCTCTTCCATTGAGCTGCTCCCTTTAAAGAATTAGAATTTTAAATATTAGACTTCAAAACTTTATAAATTGTAAATTCTACAACTTTCAACCAATTATACAACTTTGTAAAGTGAAGTGCAGTAAGTGCTTAGGTATAGTGCAATATGTGTTGTTCCAGAGTGCGGTAAGTGCTTAGGTATAACGTTGGGTTGTATGTGGATTTTGTGTACAAGAATTAGGGTGTTGGTGATTGTGAACTGTGACAACATCACATTATAGTTAATGTTAAGCAGTTGGTTTTATGAGTGCCAATGTTTGAAAGTTTGTGTACAAAGGAGATTATAGAGAATTAGTGGACCATTAAAGTATAGAGAATATTATAGAGATCCATTCGACCATTGAAGAATAGATCACAAAGGGGATTGGTGTCTTCAATAGGTTGATTCCTACTAAGATTTGTTATAAAGGAGTTTTGATTTGTATCATGTTTTCCATATATGATGTTTTTTTGTTATGATTCACGAATGCTTAAATAGTTAAGAAATTGTCTTATTTTTATTCCCCCAACCCCCACCTCTCATTGTAAATGTGAATCCAATAGGGTTTCCTCGTCACTCCTTAATAAAATTCCTTATTAGCCTACACCGAAAATATTAGAAAAGGAATATATGGTTTAGTGTAGGGCTTACTAATTGTGGGTATTATGAGGTCCTATCCTAGATGTTCTTAATTGTTGAACTCATTTCCTAGACCTTTGCAACTAACGAATGGGTCATGGATAAGGGTATATGCGTGTGAAGCTTCTTTGTTGAAGGGGTTTGAATTATTAACTACATTATATGCATTCCCCTTGGCATAGATCTTCACTAATCTAGTTGTATTTTTCTATCGTGAAAATCTATGGAATTGGAAAGAGTGGTTTTACTATACTATTAGCCATACATGTCTAGTCAACCTCCATGAATGGACCTTGTTACCCATCCACATGCATGGGTTACCATAGGAGAAACATTTTCTCCTATGATGTAGTTTTCTATCCAAAATCTTCACCATGATCCATGGATAGTATAGCCTTAGATGCCTCGTTCCCACTATTGTATCAACTTTTCCACTTTATATATTATTAATTTGATGAAGGTGGGGTCATTAATTTTGAGTTATATTAACCATTTTTTCATGCATGTGTTTTTATTTAATGTTTCTGACATTCTAGTATCAATCATGGGTTGAAACTAAGTGATATATCATGATGCTTGGGATGTATACTTGTTCCCTTATTTTACCTCAGTGATTATCATTTGCTTCTAGTCTAGTGTGACCTTCCTTAGGTATTTCTTTCACATTCTAGGAGGGGCACAAATTGGAAGATTTTATTTGATAGTGTTCCATGTTACTCACACTTAAAATTTGTTGTCATTCCCTTTTCCGTTCTCCATATTTTGATAGGTCATTGTCAGTCAATCATACTAGTTCCCTATATACCTCATCCTATAAGAATAAGAGGTTGGAAATACCCAAGGTTTATGCAACTGCAAGAAATAAAAATCCAAGCCAAATGTAAAAAAGAAAAATGATGGTAAGCGATGTAAAGAAAATAAAAATCAATAATAGCTTGATCTCTAACCCCTCTTATATAAACCGTCACCTCTAAATTCCATTTATATTTCATGCCTATCAAGGTAAAATAAGCATTAAAGAAACATATCGACCCCAATGAAGCAATGAAATTCCCACACTATTAAATGAGGATATCATGATCATTACATGAAATCAATTAAGCATGTTAAAAAAGCAAACAAAGGGAAAAAAATCCTAATTGAAGGGGTTTGGAAAAATGTTAATCAAGGCTTTTAATATTGTTATACACCTTATTAACCATCAAAATTTGCTGTAATTTATTTCCTAGTTTACCCTTAAATGAAACCTTCATTTGACACTTCTTTTTCATGGTTTAATGGGATATATTTGTTGTTGTCATAAACTATTATATTTTTGCAATCTAACAATTTTAAACCCTATTTTGTGATAGCCTCTTGAGTATTTCCTTGTTTTGTATCTTCAAGAATCCTATTTGAGCCTCTTTAGATCAACCATAGCCTTAATATTAAGCCATATCTACCTTGAAGCCAAATATAAAACTTACTCCTTCATCAACCTCAAACCCTAATTGGTTAACCTATATTTGGTAGATTTTCATTGTAGGTTCCTTAGATGGCACTTAGCTTAATTTTATTGGGTTATTTGATCCATAAGCCCTACTAGGGAAGCCTCCCTTATGTTGGGTTATTTCCATCACTAAAATTAGGGGAGCAGTTACTCAGGTGATAGTGGTGATACTCCCAAGTGTTCCACATTATCTAGGTCCCCTAGTGATGCTTTGCAACTAGTTTTTCTTGTAACAGACCCAGAATGTCCTAGAATCAACTTCTTTTTACTTCCTTCATTTCTCTATGTTTTAACTAAATATGCATTAGATCATGGTATATTATAGGTAATTTCTCAAACTCATCACCCTTTTCATTTAGCTTCTTCTTTGGAAAGTGGAAGAAGTTCCCTTCCTTTGTTCTGATATTCATAACTCTTGGATAACTTTCTACTCCTTCCCTAATATCATTTATAATGATAATTAAGGGTAAATGGTTTATCTCAATCATCTACATTCCCTCCATTATGCACTTTATATACACTACTAGAAAAAATACTTTTATGGGGGGTTGTTATTCACCTCCAAAAGTGAAATTGGAAGGGGAGGGTTAGCAATTGGGGTTGATTTTGAATCCCCCCCAGAAAAAAACAATCACCTCTAAAATTCAAGAATTTTAGGGGTTGGTTTTTAAGAGATATGAATCACCCCCAAAAGTCACCTTTTGGGGGTGGTTGCAAACTACCTCCCCCAAAAGCCACTTTTGGGGGAAGTTTGGAACCCCCTTGAAAAGTTACTTTTGTGGGAAACTCTTTTAAACCCCACCCCCAAAAAGCATCACCTCTAAAAGTCAAGCCTTTTAGGGGTGATTTTTGAAGAGTTATGAACCACCCCCAAATTTTAGAATGATTTTCAAATACCTGACGAGTAGTTTCATCAAATTTCCGATAGACATTTTATATTCTATGATAGAAATGCATCAAATATTTGACGAAACATTGTGACAAATATTCAATATCAAATGAGGCTTTTTGATGGAGGTGCCATAACTCTGACAGGTATGTTTGTTTGAATTTTCGTTAGATATCCAGTGAATATTTATGTTGAATATTTGACGAATATGGGTTCGTCAGATATATAACAAACCTATAGCTATTAAAATAAAATATTTTTTCTTGAGTGAGAGCGAGAAAGAAAGGTTGTATTTGTTGAGTGTTTCCATTAAATACTGCAGTTGTTGCTGCACAAATATGGCCAAAATTCGAAAATAATTTTATTTGTGGAAATATATAATTGTACTAATGATTTAGGGAATTAAGCAATAATCAATAGGAGTATTGAAATTAGGAAAGAGAAAATGGTGGACCTTTCACACATGGTTAAAAGTAAATTAGGGAAACAAGAGGATTGATCATTTCAATATATAAATTTAAAAAGAACAATTAAAGAAAACATATTGAGCACAAAATCAAGGTAAAATCTCAAGCAATGGAACAACTCCAACACATAATCAAGGAATATATATATTGTTGTAGATCATATAGAGTATAATGATAAATATCATATGACATAGACATATAAGAAATGCAATATTGTTTTACCTTGAAACACGTACCAATGAAAGAGAAATTGGAGTATTTTTAGACCCCTCTAGAAGAGGAGGAATGAGGTTTGAAACAAAAGGACACTTTTAGGCATTCAACATGTCTTGGTGTTCCGTAACAACATAATCCCTATTCTTGTCAAGGAATAAAACAACCTAATATGTAACTTGCAAGAAACATAAAAGAAATAACTTAAATACTTGGAAAATTTTAGAAAGTGGTTATAGCTAAAAACAATTGCATGATAAGGGTCAAAGCCACTAGTTGCTTACATCACCAACATAGTGAACAATTATAAAATCAGTTCTAGAAATTTTTGGTTTGCTGAAGCACTTGTGGTTATTTAAGGCTTGGTAAAGCTTTTGTACAAAATACTCATGTGTTTATTTTGGGAACATATTGCAAAACCATGCCAATTTTTTTTTAAAAAGGGCTAAATGAAATGCATTCAAGTTTGTTCCTCTTCATGAATTTGATTGAAAAAAAGATCCATTTGTAATCAAATGTTCCATGTGCACAGTAACTAGCTATAAGCCTACTGCTAGGAAAAAATAGGTTCCACAAAATTTTAAATTGTTATAAAAAAACATAACAATTCATATAGAGGAAGAGAAATGTGTGCACCAAGCTTCATCTAAAAGGGAAATGATTCCTCATGCTTTCTAAAACATAGAATTTAATATTATTGAGTACATTTTGTATTGTCATAGACATGAATCAACATTTCTATAGATAACATGAAAGGATTTGATAGAATTCGTATGGCTTACAATAGAAGGATATAAAATGCATTGTAGAACTATTTAATGTTCTCTTGCAAATGCTAAGAACTTCCATTTCCATGATTATATGAAAAAAAAATCACGAGAATGTCATAGCTAAAAACATTATGAAATCATGAAAACTAAAAAAACTACAATAAATAATTTCCATGTATTTTTCTTGAGGGAATACAAATATGATATTGAAATAGGGAAATAAATTGATCTTATCAAGATGTTGATAAGAAAAAGCATTGACTACTATGTTTCCATTTGAAAATTATAAGATTTTGGTTAATGATATCCTCAGGCTGGATATGACTAAACTTAGAAATCTATTTGGGTGATTCAAATCAGTGTTTTCAAAAATCAAACGTTCAAAACAAAGGGGCTAGAATTCTTAAGAATGCATCCCATGAACCCACCTATCAAGCATAACTTAAACCAACAACTCGTGCTTGACTACTTAATTCTTATTATATCTTTTCTAATATAATAATGAAACTATAACTGTTCTATCGTTTTCAATACCAAAACTTTAAAACCATGGCAGTAATGTGCCAAATAGATCTACTAGTGACAGACTGACAACATCCTTATTTGTACTTGACCCTCCAAAATCTAACAAAATTTGTATCTAGAAACACCCTTTATTAGTAGGATTTTAGTTCCAGACTCTAGAGCATATCACATATTTTAGAGTTCTAGAAAAATTTCTATGAAAAATCATTCAACAGTAATCACTCCTAGTATCTACATTTAACATAAGTTGTTTCACACACAAAATAATAAATTATTTCATGTCCCATATCTATCTGACTCATTAATCCTCAATCAACGCCCTCTTTAACTTTGATATGGCTTTGAACAAAATCATCTCTTCAATGCCCAAATAACACTAATCCACAACATCTACAAATGATAAATCATAGTATCTGTGGCAAAAATTTACTAGATAGCACATAATATGAATACAGGGCCAACGAGAAAACCTTCTCAGTAAGATCCTATACATCTTGATTATTTAAAAACTCAATGTAACTCCAATTAGTTTCTTCTTTTGTGTACTCTTATTTCTCCATCTTTAAAACATGCTACAAAATAGGTCCCAAAAAATTAAAAGCAGCTAAGTAACAATATCCTCTACCAAGTAAAGTGTGTAAAACCTATTTAAGGTGTCATGAATAAACAATAGTCATAAAATAACTCTTCTCTGTGCTCTCCTACCCAATTAAATAGGTGCTATGAATAAAAACAAGAGACATAAAATGACTGCATATGCTCTTACCTAATTAAAATTCCACTGCAACCTCTGATATGTGAAATTGATGTAAAACTACTCAAAACTACCACAAATAAAAATAATATTTTGCTGAAAAATGAAAATAGCAACGCATTCACAATGCAAAGGCTATGCCATTCTAGTATTGATAGCTAGAAATATTAACATTTAAGCATTAATTGGTAATAAAAATGACTTTAGAGCATATATGATGGAACAAGAATAATGAATTACAGACTTTTCAAGGCATTACAGTCATAATGTTTAATACTTGATATAAGAAAATATTTCTTTGGAAGTGAGCTAAACAACTAGGTTTTTGTGTTAAAAATACTGAAGATGCATGTTTAACAGATTAGATTCATTAAAATTCTCATAATTTTGTATCTAGACATCAAAGTTTTTTATATGCAAACAAACTTGCGTAAATTCTAAGTATGTTATTTTGGCCATGCACAAAATGTACATGTTGGCCTTAAAGCTTTTAAAACCATATATATCAAGAAATCCAACTAAGTACTTTGAATCAAGATCCTGTCCAATTGAATTATTTCTTTTATCCACAATCTTGTGAAACACGGATGTAATTTTAGTTATTACATAGCCTGTAGCCAGTAGAGAATAACACAAAGAGTAGTAGTGAGAATAGCCCTAGGACTATCAATGAGACTAGGTCTTAAGTTGCTGCTACTACTTGAAAAAAATGACAAGTAAGCATAGTTACACTTTATCTTCATTCAAAAATGAAAATCTTATGAGTCAAACATATGTGAATATATATTTTTTGTTGGGGCATCTTGGTTTGTTGTTGCAACATCTAGATCAAGAGAGTTTATAATAGTCTCTTCAAGTATTCCCATTACACATTTACAGAGAGCATCCTCCAGACCCTACACATTACACCTATAACAATATTTTCCTATAATTTAACACCAACTTGAATGTTGGAGTTTTTGTGATACAATATTGTAGTTGTGTTCCCAATATTAAGAAAGTCATTTAAAAAATGATGCATACATGAGAAATTCAACTGCCATTTCAAGATGGAAATGAGATTTGCCATATTTAGGCATAGAAGAATCCACCTCCTTGCCCTTTGTGAAGTTAATTTTACCTAAATAGAGAATGGCTTACACAAGTCTAAAAATTGAATCCTGAATGGTAATTCCATCACTTCAGTGGCAGTTAGAATCATGAAACATTCCATGTATTTAAATCTGAAAATTAGCATTTAAAATATCTTTAAGAGTTAATAGATTATTCAAAAAATGCCTATTCTTCTAGACTGATGCCAATAATATTCATTTCCTTTCGGGTATTAAGGTATTCCTCGACATCACTTACACCGTCCAGTTCATAAAAATGGGTCTGGTTAAGATAATGAAAGGTTCTTATATTTCCCAACTTGTATCTTTTAATATCCTAAAAACATCACAAGGAAATTTGAATTTTGTGATTTATTTTATAATGCTATTCAAATCACATTAGTGGACCATATGATTGAATACTTCCAACATTGCAACAAGGTAGCAAGTCTTGGACCAAAATAGTAAAGAATTGTCCATATAAAGTAACAAACATATGATAACAGACCTTAGGTAGAGCAACGCAAAGTAGATATAATAAATGATAATTCATTTATGTATATGAAAGCTGATAGACACGTGACATTTCTAGAAGGTGGGTTCTCATAGCATCTCTTCATATCCTCCCAGTCTTTTCGAACTAAAGCTCTACAAATTTCCCAAAACGACTGCAAACAAGAGGCATGTTTGTCATCTTAGTCTAACACAACAAATGCAGAAGATCCATAGGAAATCCTATAGAAACCTAGGTCGATCGAAATCCAATCTTCCATACTCCAATACTAAAAATTTGTGTAGCTGCCTTGGAATTTAGATTAAGTAATCAGTAAATTGCACAATATCTATATTGAAATATTAATTTTTTTTAACCTAGAATTGTTGTTTCAGGCTGTTTTGGTGTTACCAAAGGCTTCAAGAACAAGGTTCAATTGTAAAATACAAAATGCTAAGAATTCAGAGAAGAAGATTAAAGAAATAATATAGTCCAAAGTCATAACAACCAAAGTAGTTGGAAATAAATTTATTCCAACCTATATTAGCAATTACATGGATGTGACTTATCTTACTTCTAAAATTTGGTGCTCAACATTTTGTGCTTCTATAACAGCTCAACCGCCCATATAGGTTAAATAATGCATGAGAATTTATGTGGTTTCGAGTTTACCAACACCAATTTCTCCACTTACTAGTATAGAGTTACTTTTCCCCTCATTTATCATAGCCTTGTATTTAAAATGATATATTACTCCGAGAAAAATCATAATGGTTCTTTCTAGTTCAAATTTGTGTGGGCACATCAAACAATCATAATACTCTACTTGTATGCAACATATTACATTGCAAAAGCATGAGGACTTAACCCCCCAAATGTTTCTCCCTTGTATTTATCCATTATATAGGTATCATATAAGTGAGGTAGTCTCGAAAAAATCAATATATTCCCTGTATATTTCTATAAAAAATCACAACCTATGAGTCAATAATATTTTCCAATGAATGTAATTTCCCCTTTAATATGAAAAATAATATAAGCAACATGGTCAACAATTATACTCTCTAACATAATGATTTTTTAAGCTCATAAACCATAAAAAAAAATGAGACTTCATGTTAGTAAAAGTAATCTGGAGGAAATAAAGAATCATGAACATATCACTAACATATATTTCATAAAATTCATATCTAGTTGCCAAATTTTGTAGGATTCCTGGTTCGTGCAAATTTGAAAGTTTCACCATATCATCCAATCCTTCAGGAGGTGATTCTATATATTTTGGATTCACATTAAAAAAATTAGCAACCATGTATATAAATGGAAAAACAGTCATCCATATCATAAATAATAGATGTGAAAATGAAATACCATCAATTTGATACCAAAGATAGCTTGCGACAGTTCATAATTTTGGAAGTAACCTCTTTACGAGATTCAAAATAGATCTCCTCAACTTTCCTTTCAAAATATTCCAATGACAAGAATTTTATTCTATCATTCACATTAAATGTCCTATCAAATTTATGCATGCCTACTTACTAATGGACATAGTCATCATGAAAATTACCAACAAAGTTGGAATTCTTACCTTTTTTCCAGTAGTAATTTGAAATTCAACTCTTTTGCCATTAAATTTCATAACTTCGCCATCAACCCAGGTTGTATATAAATCTTCCAACCGTACATGTGACCCTATTATAATATTCACTATAGTTTGTTGCATTTATCCAATATGTGGAAGAATCGTGAGAAACATTTACAAAGTTTGTTGATGAGATTCTATAAAATAAATCATAAAAACCAGAAATGCATGTGAAGGGATAAAATCCATAAATTGATTGAATAATTAAACTCAACAAAGCATGGAGAATATTATATACGAAAATATGGGCAGGCTGTAACACGTCACAATAACACAATAATGCATAAAAAAAACTAAATAAGTGACTTACAAATGGAACAAATATTTCATACAACCTGTTGGTATTCATTTTTAGTGTTCACAGATTTGTTCAGAAGTTTTATATGATAAGAATTAATCCCAGAACTAGGAATATCTTGCCCCTTCTTTGTTGGTTTATAGGAGAATGCACTTCGTGACACTTAAAATGATACTACATTGTTTAAAAAACACTTTCAATCTAGTATTCACTAATTTGATGAGAAATTGTGTATTTCTTGGGTGAAGCATGGTAAGAGATTATATAAAGTGGCAAAAGAGAATTTTCAACATCGAATCATGTTGCATTATGTAGTGAATAAGAAACACATCACTAATTGGCCCCGAGTATTTTTTATGATTGAAGCCTAAAGGAGAATTTCCACAAATAACTAGAATGGAATTCGATCTAAGCATCAACTTCTTCAATTATCATATTTCGAACCCTAAACTACCATCTCATTTTTTTTCTTTTTCTTTTTTGAATAATTTTTAAAAGTAGTTCACTTAGCATTTATTTTGGCTTGTAAAAGAGGAAACAAATTCCCAAGCTCTTATTGAACATTCATAATCGCTAAAATTATATGGTCCACTCACAACAGGGGGTTATATAGAACAATGTCCAATGAAAAGAAAAGATAAGAAAATTAATAATAAGAACCACTCGCCTCCTTAACAACCATTTAGTAAATATGCCATATGGGATTAGCTAGTGAAGTCTTCTCTATGTTTAAGGATTGCATTTTTCTGGATCAAGAAACAAATGACTCACTGGCAAAAGTATCTAGTTTTTTCCACTAGTAATGGGTTTGATCTAATCATCAATGTCCCTTCCATATATTGAACCCTTGCAGACAAAAAAACAACATGACACTAATTGTAATCTCCCTTTACAAAACGGTATAGATCTCTAACACGATGTAATATCTATATAAAACTCAAGAGTACCACAAATGTTTTCTCTAACAAGGGAAAACTGCAAAATCTTCCCAAATATGAACTGTTAAGTTGGTTGGAAACTTCAGTAATCATAAGGAAACCCGATCTCATTTATTTTTTCATTAATTGTCATGGAATAAGGCCCATAGCTATCCCCATATACTTTGTACATAAAATCTTTAAAAGTAGCTACAAATTCCTGAGGAAATTCTTTAGATATTGAAAATCAGTGGTTAGCCCAAATTTAGTCTCTTCCAAAGGAATGCTTCTGTCCAAGCTTCACATAAAGATTGAGAGGTTCAGAATTACATCTAGTCAACATGAAAGCTTAAGGAGGGCTGAATTTTTCTCTTTTCATTTTACTCATTCCCGTTGCAGTACTAAAGGACACTTCGTTATCACTATTCCCCTTGATCATCCTCTTGCTATAATCATCTGGGTTCAACAAAGGCTTCCTTAAGAAGTCTCCGCTTGAAACCCATGTTTCCTTGCATACCTCTGGTTGAAGGCTCGAAATTATCTGCCTCAACATCGGGGAAAACCACTCAGTTGGGAACTTAAATTATCTCCTTTTTCGTTTGGAATGATGGCTCCAATTGGGATTATGGGACCAGTTTCCCTTAATAAGAGTAATGAAATATGGATGTTATATATAAATGTAAGGCTAACGATGTGAATAGAACTAAGAGATAAAGAATAAATAAACTTAAAATATCTATCCCGGGAAAGCTTTTTCTATATATGTGACTTTAGAAAGATGTCATATTTAACATGACAATATAGATCATCAAATCATTTATGAGGTTAAAACAAATAATAATAACTAATTTAATTAAATAGCTAATTAAATTAGTTGATGAAATTCGTTGCACATATAATATTTTGTTGTTCATGTATATACTTATAAGATTTCAATCACGCACATTAATAGTGATAAATTCCTGTTTGGTTACAAAAACATATATGATAAGTACAATTAAGATAACCATTCAACTCTTAAGCACAATAATAATACACAAATAGTAGTACTTGATATATTTTGACTCTTCTCATAAGAAAAACAGTAATGGTTCAACTTTCTATTAAGATTGCGTCAAGCTACATTATGGCAAACCAAAATCTTTCTTGGAAAAATTAGAACCCCTTCTTCATATCAATGAAGGGGATTTATAGTTTCTAGTGAAATACAAAAATAGTAAAGCGTCATAAAAGACTGAAGTGGTTTTAACAAACCACACTTTAAATAAAGTAATAAGGCAATAATAGGGTTTGGTGCAACAACTTGGCTATGGTTGTGATGAAGGCTTCCCTCCCATATGCTTCTGAAGTTCACACATATCTGCCATTGGCTTTAATTTTGGTGGAGAACAAGATTGTATGCGCATATGTCGAGTGAATATTGCATCACTGAGTCGTGGAAGCATATGAGTGCGTCATGTTGGAGAGACACCTCAGCATTAGCCATTGGCTATGAGGTTTAACTAAGAAATGCCAATGGAATTCTAAGTAATCCTTTTACAATTTCTTGATATTCTCGGCCTTCTTCTTTGATGACTCTTGCCATGTTTTAGTTAACAAATTAACATGGTGTAAAGTCTCCTTGGGGAAATCTGGAATCAGGTTAGCCTGTAGTAAACTGTCATTGATAGATTCAATGAGATTTCTTGAGATTTTCCTGACACTAAATATCGCCATTTTAGCGTGTTTGAGTTTAATTTCCAACTCTCTAAAGAAAATAGCCTTATGTGATTATTCAATTATAGGGAGATCAATTTATATCCCTATAATATTATCTTGCCATAATATATAATATGAGATTTTCTCCTCAACCTCCTCCTAATATGTCCTTAGATCGAAGAATTGATTCACCAATGAATTGCTTGATTGACATAAATCATGAATAGTGGCTAATTTTTTATAGAAAATAACTTTTTGTTGAGCAAGTAGAGTATTTATCTCTCTTGCTTCCTTCTTAAACTAAACTATTTTAGGATTCACCTTTAAATATTCAATATTTTGTTGAAGTTATTGGATTTGAGTATCCCTACTTTTCAAATCAGATTCATGTTTAAGCTTTAAGTCATTAAAATTCTTTTGAAGTTCGACAAGCTGTGCTTGCCATTGTTGAACAATTATTTATCTCTCATTCTCCAAATATTTTTCTAAATTCATAGTTCTTTCATCTTTCTCCTTTAGAAGATGTTGTACCATAGAGGCTTTGTCAATGGTGGCAATAATATATGATCCTGAAAACTGTGATACCCTACCGAGATCTTCTGTAGGGGTGGATTGTTTACCTTCCATACCACTTCAAAAGAAGTATCTGCAGGGACTAAGGCCTGTGATTGATCAATTTTTCTCCTCTTCCTCTTTCTCTTGACCACAACTTTGTGTTGGAGACAGTAGAATATTTCCAGAGGAGGAATCTCTTCAATCTTCAAAATGACCTCCGAGGTCAGGAATACCGGGATGACTTATAAATCATCATTTTCCAAAGTCTTATCAGAAGCCACAGTAGTAAGCGATGTATTCTCTATAAATTCAGGAGTATGTGTAACCTTTTCCTGCAATGGAGTCTTCAGATCTTGAAGCGATGTTGTTTGTATAACTTGGTTAAATTGCTTCCATATTTCATCAATTTTTTTGCCTGCCTGAGTTTCTTTAGTCTTTGAAGAGGATGAAACTCCTATCCTTTTTTCTTGGGATGTATAAGTATCCTATGCTGAAGTAGTCAAGGTTTTATCCTGTTTTGTGTTTTGTTGAGGAAATCTCAACAAATCCATAGGTAAGTGAGTTATTATTTTATCTCTATATTGATTAAATTGAGTCAATTCTTCAGGAATTAGTTGTGTTTCTACTTGTTTCTCAACCTCTGAATAAATAGAAGTTGATTCAAATAAATCATCAAACTTATCTGGCTCATGCATAAATTTCCTGATTTTTTCTTGTGCAGTGACATTCTTGGCAATATCCTTAGGATCATTTTCCGATTGGGAATAGTTGGGAAGTTTAAAATTTTAATTTCTTCAACCTCAAGACTAGCATGCTTGAAATTTTCTAGAGAATAGACACCACATTAAATAGGAAAAACAGGTCGCATTGTATTTTTAGCATCCTTCAGGACCTTTAAAGACCATTCCCTATACTTTGATATGCTATCTCTCGGGAAAGGATTTTATCGGGAACATACAAGGGTAACATATGAGGGTATTCAAGACTATCGAAGATTCGAACATAAGTGAAGGATTCTTCTCCAAACCATTTCCCAATTGATAAAAAATCTTTGTTAGCTTCAGGTGAAACACTAGAGGCCTTCTATTCAAAGACACTTTGGTGGATAGGAAGCATAACTCCATGACAAATGTTATATAAATGAGGGTAAAATTTTGATTCCTAGAGCATGTAATGATAGATATGGATAGGAGTAGGGTCTTCTATGTTCCATTTCCATCCCATAGAGGTAAAATCAGAGTTGAAACATATGACATGCATTATATAGGCGCTCATATAGAAAGGGGGAACTATGTTCTAAGAAAAATTGTGTTTTTTCCTATAATTTAGGATTTGGGTGCCTATACTATCAGACAATATAGTTCCCCAATCCATAATATATCCATCAGAGGCAACATCAATAAGTGGTACCCACTGGTCTCATAATTTCTGCGTATTGGGGTAACCATAGATTCTACACATCACAACGACTATATAATAGAATGGATCGGCAAGGGAAGCAATGACATTCATAACCTTATCCTCACACTTATGTTTATTAGGATATCTTCTCCATTCTATGATGGGCTCTGATTGATCCACATGCTCGCTCATGAACTTATGTCAAATTTCTTGTCGTATTTCTTCAAGGGTGGAGATAGCTTATACATTTTGCTCAAATCATTGTCGGTGAAAGACCCAAAAAATGTTTAATTTTGTGTCAAGAAAACTATTTCTGAAATATTCACATTATCATTGACCCATTTAACCATATCTATATACGGAAAGATCTTTGGCCGGGTGTTACACAACAATTTGTCACTATCCTTGCGATCCCCATCCTGCACATTGGAGGATCATTTCTGTGACTAAAACGAAGTGTCATGCCTTGCAAAGACCATCGTTGCATCCCTTGCCATGAGGAAAATATTTCTTCTATTGAAAATTCCCTGAACAGACTGTCAAAATAAAAATGTTTTTTCCTTGGCGCTAGTATACCGTTATGCCCTCGCGCCAATGAGGAAGATTAACACTGAGCCCCACGCCCATTGGCGCTCTATCCCAGTGAGATACCCGCACCAAGCTGGTTTTGGAATGTTTTTTAAATATAGAGGCAAAATTTCCATCATAACAACTTCATGGGTGAGTCATTTGGAGTGGTTCGACTGGATAACCATGGCCTCCCTCCTTTTGCCTCTTGTTTCCACCTTTTTGGGGGAACCTTCCAAGGGATAAGGCCTCCCTTCCATCATTGTAGGGATCCCAACCTCCTCTCCCTCTATAAATAAAGCCATCTCCCATTTGATGAGCTATCTGAACATATTATAGCTGAAAGGCTGAAGAGAATTCTTATACATTGTGCCAGAAAGATAGAGCGGAAGAGACCTTTGTTTGGAGAGCTTAAGCTTGTGTCCTCACCCCGTCTGAATTCCCCGACGATTCATCGAGACGCGCTTTGACTAAACCCCGCTGAAGGAGGCTGCGACGTCAAGGATCCGGTTGTAACACTTTCTTCTATATATATATATACATGACTATTTTCTAGTTCCCAACTTGCGTTAATGTGTTTTATTTGATGCAATATGCTTAACCCTCCTTGAATGGTTATTTGATTATGAATGAAATCATTGTTTCATATGCTTCTCTTGTTTGTTGATCTTCGTGCAGGTATCCGAGCATTGTTGCAGAAGGATTGTGACCCATCGAGACAGAGACCGGGAGGCCACCACCACTACAGCGACGACATCGTTGGACTCTAGGTAGGTCAACCTACTCGTCTTTTTCATTCATTAATTAGGAACCTACACTTTAGCTTGTCCCTTTGTTGCTAGACCCACTCTAGGGCTAGAGGGATCGTCTCTGTCTGCAGAGAGGATTTACCTTCATAAAAAATTGGTGACTACGTTGGGGAATCAATGTGAGTTTGTCGTTTCGTTGTCCATTGGGAATTTGCCTTGTCAAGTTGACTTTGGTCATTTGTATGCTTGTCTGCCTTTTTTGGCTTGATTGATTGTTTGGAATCCTCCTATTCAGGCCCAGAGTGTTAAGATTGACCTTTTCTCACTGTTTCTTCCCTCCTCCCATAGTTATCCAGCTTGGCGCGCTTTTCGCTTGAGCAGTAGCGCCAATTGGCGCAGGTTTCTTTTATAGCAGTAGCGCCAACCCCTGTTTGGCACGGATTACCGCCTCACAGTCACGCCGAATCCTATAGGATTTGGTTTGACCCTTTTGATGAGTGTTTGGTCAGTTTTGCTTGACTCTGGGTTGTTTTTTATTTGCAATTGGTCTTTTTGGAGTTGTTTTGACTGCTTTGGGCTTGCTCTTCTCAGCTGTTTGCCTATTTTTTCATCGATGTAGTTTATAGCCCTAGAGTTCCTAGGTGTCTTTCACTCACTGAGCCTTCTCATTGAAGTTCGAGTTTTTTTATCTTTGTTAGTTCGATTCCCTGATCAATTGCTTTACTCTTTCTTGATCCTTTGATTTTTGGGTTTGTTGAATGATCACTTCGGTTTTCATTTGATTCTCCTTCTCATCATCTCGAGCATAGATTACATTGCTCGTTTGGGTCATTTTTGAAAGCTTATTCTTGGATTGAAAGAGTGCGTCATTTGTTTTTTTTGCGTTTCTATGCTCGTACTGCTTTCAAATCAATTGTTTGAGATCTCTACATTCGTAGTACTTAAAGCTAGTGTTCGCTTTGATTTTTTATGTAATTAGTGCATTGTGTACTTCATTCATTGAAAAAATGTTTTTGCATTCTTTCATTTGCATTGGAAATGAAAAACTCTTTTGCATAACTAGCGTTTGATGAACTAGGAAAGAATTTTTCGTTTTCACTTGGATTGAATTAGTTGCATTAGTGGACATTTTTTGTATGATTTTGTTGCTTGCTACTTTGTTAAAGATTTCTATTCTCCCCTTAACTAGCATTCATCGAATGGAAAATGGTGTTCTTTGCATATAGCATGCATTTAGGAATTTGAAATCCAATTCGGTAGGGCCTTGAAACTGAAACATTAATTCAAGATCAACTGTAAAATTTATTCAATTAACCTAAGGAAGCATTGGAACTTAATGAAAACATTTTTAGAGGTCTAGGCTAGTGACATGTTTCGGTGTCGTTAAACTTAGTAGCTGTTATTCACCACTTGGCTTTAGACAGCATTGGTACGGACTTGTGCTCCCCGTACCGTCCCGTATATAAAGGGAGACCCTCATAGGTTCAAATCCTTTATCCATAGGAAGCCGAGTCTACTGCCCTGTAATCGTGATACACCGAACATAGCATTTAGGGAGATTACCTGCATGTACGTTAAGTCCTTGGTCATTTCTCTTTCATTTGATCACCAAGGTGTATATGGTAGTTGATGGAAACTTGGTACACTCTCTTGCCTAGATTACCTGAGTAGTCATTTCAATCTTTTTGTGACTCCTTAAAAATAGAATAGATCATCAAGCACTTGTCCTTTCACGCTCGTTTAAAAATTGAAAGTGACTAGTGTCACCTTTTTCCTGTTTCTTGACTCTTAAAACATGAAACAACAAAGTTTTTTTCCAGTGTTGTTGTTAGGTCCCTATATTACTAGTGTAGTCCCTTATTATGTTAGTGTAGACCCCCTTATTTTTATTATTGTACCCCTGTAACCCCCATATTGTTATTATTGTGCCCTTAAATTATTATTGTTAGGTCGGCTAGGATTACATTGTGGCCGCACTAGGATTACATTGTGGCCCCATGGACTCCTATATATAGAAAGGAGGTTTTGTAATTTGAATCATCCAAGAATTGTTCATTCATGTAATGTATTAGAGGTTTCCCCCTCGAAGTGGCTTATTTCTAAGGCATTGATATCTCTTTTCTTCTCTTTTTGGAGCTGGTTTCACAACATTTGGTATCGCAGCTTTGGATTCTAGGGTTTTGCTGCCCCAAATAGGTCATCGTGGAATTTTCGCTATAGATTTTTTTCTACGAAGGTTCAAAATCTGAAATTTTTAGAGTGTGAAGCAAAAATCCTGAGGAACATCGTTGCAAAATTTTAGAGCTTGGTTCGCAATATTTTCGGAGATATGATCTGTGCAAGTTAGGTCATTTTGCAGGCTCCTAAATTTAACCTAAATAGGTCATCGTGGTATTTTCCTAATAACTGTTTTTTCTACAAAGGTTCAAAAGCTGAAATTTTTAGAGTGCGAAGCTGCAATCCTGAAGAACATTCTCACAAAATTTCAGATATTGGTTCACAATATTTTCAGAGATATGATCTGTGGAAGTTAGGGCTTTTTGAGGCTTCTGAATTTCATCTCAAAAAGGTGATCGTGAGAAAATCTTCACAACTCTCTCTCTGAGCATCGGATTGGAATGTTGTAAAAAGTGGCCGCAAGTACACAGACTACAGTTTTTAAAATATAAATTTCAGAGCCTAAGGAGGAAAAAGTGACACGTGGCAAGTCGTACAAGTTCGCTCTACTGAACTAGTCCAAAATTGGGTCATTGTGGGAGATTGGACATAACTTTGTCTTGAAGAATCCAAATTAGGTCAGACCTGTGGCATTAGAAAGAAGATTCAGAGGGCTACTTCAGGGCCAAATTTCAGATATTTAAGATCTGAAATCATAGAGATAATTCAGTTTCAATATATGGATACTCAAAAGCAAGAAAAAGGTGTGTACTTGTTTTTTAAAATTGCATAATGTTTGTTTGAGAAAGCAATTTGAAGTGATTCCAAGGGCATATTGAAGAATTTTTATCAGTAATGTGTTCTATAATGCCTCCAAAAAATAATTCCATACCCATTAAGCCCTCAGAAAACTATACTATGACGCATGAAGAGGAAGAATTACAGTACGAGATATCAAAATTACGGTACCAAGTGCAACAAATTTCGATCTTATGAAGAGCAACCAAAGATGACATAGATGGTTTAAAAGCAGAAATGGAGGCTAAGTTGGAGTGTTTTAAGGATCAAATAAAATCTATTATGGATGATAAAGTAGTGGAATATCACATCGAGCATCAACAACAAGTTCTCCAGCTCTCAAAGGATAACCTAACTTTGGTGCAAAATCAAATGAAACAACCGGAAGATCAACATCACATCGAAAGAAGTTCTAAAGCAGTCACAGAAACAAGAACTCGACAAGTAAAATCAATTTCAAATTATCTCAGCAAGTGGAAGAACTTTCCTATAGAAGATTCCACATGGGAGGATGAGAATTTTATACAGAAGCATCAAGAGATAATCAAGCATTGAGGACAACACTTGTTTGAAGGAGAGGGGCATGTTAGGTCCCTATATTACTAGTGTAGTCCCTTATTATATTAGTGTAGACCCCCTTATGGTTATTATTGTACCCCTGTAACCCCCATATTGTTATTATTGTGCCCTTAAATTATTATTTTTAGGTCGGCTAGGATTACATTGTGGCCCCATGGACTCCTATATATAGAAAGGAGGTTTTGTAATTTGAATCATTCAAGAATTTTTCATTCATGTAATGTATTGGAGGTTGCCCCCTCGAAGTGGCTTATTTCTAAGGCGTTGATATCTCTTTTCTTCTCTTTTTGGAGTTGGTTTCACAACAGTTGTAAAATTTACTACCCATGATCACATGGCCGTTAAAATGTTTCTACTTGGCTTGTTTTTGTAGTTCCTTAGTTTTTGATCTTGAAGCCTTGGATTGGCTATTTTGTTTCCTTCCTGTGTTGAAATATTGTCACAATGATGGAACCACTAGTTTTGTCGTATTCTTCACTGCCTCCTAGTGGTAGTTCTTTTCCTGATGTTTCTTTTGAAACCCCTCAATCCACTAGGTCTGCCGAGTTTTCGCAGCCTATTCTCCCGAGTGTTCAACCTCTCGCTACCCGATATCCTCCTTATGAGCCAATTGAGTTCAATTTTCCTCCTCAAGGTGCTTGGTCTGGTTTTTGGAGCGATGAATAATTCCCTCCTCTTAATTTGGGATCACCATTTATAGCCGCTATTCTACCTCCCAGTCCTCGTTGTTTTTTCAATGATCTTATGACTTTGTCAGACATGGATTATTAGAGTCCTGTTGGAAGTGAAGGACTGCCTATTTCTACAGGGGAATATCAGCTTTTCTCAGAAGATATCTCGTATGTTTCTAGTCAGTCTTCTCCTCAATCGGTGTCACTTCCACCCAGTTATCGGACTTTGAGTCAGATTATGTCTGGTGTTGCATCCATTGCACAATCCAATACATCAACTCCTACAAGGAGTTCAGTCCTTCCATCATTAGGATTGTCACCTTCGACACCCAGCTTGTCGGTCACCGTTACATATGTCCCAGTCCAACCTACCATTTGTGTGGCTTCATCCACACCGGTTGTTACACATCAGTCGTCAGGATCTTTTCACACTCACAGGTCTATATTTCTTAATCCCACGTGGCCTGTCAATCCCAGTCCGGGTAGATCACAATCCCGCGCTGTGGAGACCACGCCTACTTCTAGTGTGGCCACGACTTCTAATTTTGCACCCATGGTTTCCACTTATACTTTCAATGAGTATATGTTAGATATTCACCGACGGTATGCCTCCTCTTCGGATAGTCAACAATAGAGTCCCATACCTGAGGGATTTCAACAGCCGCAAGCTCCTGTCAGTCCTCCCTTTTACTATGATGCTTATAGCAACCCCGTATATTTGCCTCTAGCTAATCCTTATCAGTCTATTTACTACTAGGGACCAACCTTACAGGGACAACCCTCAGGTCTACAAGGACAACCCTTACAAGGAGAACCTTTGGTCCAGCAGGGACAACCCTAAAGTCCTTAGGGACAGCCTTACGGTCCGTAAGAACAACCCTCACAGGTTCAACCTTCGGTCCAACAAGGACAACCCTATGGTCCTTCCAGTCATCCTCAGTTTCAACCAGGAACGTCTTATGTTCCTGGGGGGAAAATGTACCTACCATAGGGACAACTTGTTGTGGAACAGCAACAACCTTACATTCCGCAAGGCCAAGCTTTTGGATAGTTAGGACAACCCTACGGTCCTGCTCCGGGTCAACCTAGTTATTAGGGGAAACTTGTTCCATCGCAACCATCGGGCCAAACTCTTCCGCAAGGGAAACCCAGTGGCCCTTAGTATTTAGGCTAACCTGGTCTAGAGGGACAACCTGCCCAACCTCAGCAGTCGTTTCAATCCATTCAACCTGCTCAACAGCTGGTTCATCCTGTTAACCCTGTTCAACGGCCGATATGGCCTGCTCCATCTGCTCAGCAGCCGGTTCAGCCTGTTCAACCAACCCAACAGCTGGTTCAACCTGCTCAAACTGCTCAGCTAGCTCAACCGCAAGGCGCTACTTACCCTCCTCAAGGTCAGTATCAGGCGGTATACAATGCGCCCCGAGGTTTCACCTATTACCCTCAAAATCAATCTCAGTTGGTGTATAATCAACCTCAAGGCCATACTTACATTCCACAGTAGAATCCATACGTTTCTCAGTAAGGACCTCAATGGTATGCTCATAATCAGTATCCGGGTCCTCAACCCCAGTATGGGCAGAACTTTTCAGCGCATAACCCCTATGCGCAGAATCCTTCTGGACAAAAAATATGGGGGCAGAATCTCTCTCAGCCTGGGTGGAATGTTAACACTGGTCCTTATCAACGACCTTCAATGCCTTTTAATCCTCAATTGTCGTTTCTTGCCATGTTGGAACTGCCTGATGTGTCCAAGCTGACAAATGATCCCATTCTTCATAATCCGTATTGGCCTCCAGTTCCAACCAAGATTCCTGGTGATTGTCCTAAGTTTGAGGGGACGTCCGGAGAAGACCCCCAAGTGCATGTTATGACTTACCACTTGTGGTGTTCCTCTAACTCTTGGGTTGACGATTCCATTCGTTTGCGTCTTTTCCAATGGAGTCTTACTGGTGCCGCTGCAAAGTGGTACATTTAATTATCCCGTGGTATCTTCCAAGAATTCAACTCTTTAGCCATGGCCTTTCTTATGTATTTTAAGTTACCAGTTCACTATGAGATTGGGACACACCTCCTCACTTCCTTGAAATAAGACCGAGCTACTCATATCTCGGATCATATTCATGAATGGAGGTGTCGTCATCACTTGATCAAGTTTGATATTCCTGATTAACTTCTAACTAAATGGTTCACTACCTCATTTGTCAGTCAGATTGCAAAATACATAGCTATAGGGGCACGTGTAACCGAAGAACAAGTCATTTCCCGTTCCTAGTACCTTGACCTTGTGTACTCTCAGTCTGGCATGTTGTATGATATCTTGCCTGATGCTCCCCAACCCGGAACTTATAAGGCACCGGCGACACCGTCTGTCGACGGTATCATTGGTTTTGTGTCCCAGACTTCTCAGAAGTCTGCTCCTTCAAACCTTGGGAAGTAAAATTTTAATCCTTCCAATGATGCTGCTTCTCAGTCGATGCCGAATCCTGGTAAAACTGTAGAATTTAATGTCGTTTAGGCCAATCCTGCGGATAAAAATTCCAAAGGGAAAAAGAAGGGCAAAGGTAAAGCCAAAGCCGAAGCCCTGAAGTAGGATTCTCATAAATCTCGTGTTGAAGATGGCTCAAGGCAGAAGCTAAAATATCCTTGTCTGATTTGTGATGAAGAGCACTACACCAAGGACTGTCCTCGACGAGCTAAAGTGAGTATATTGCTCAAAGGAACTCAAGGAAATCCGACCGTTCTTAAAGAACTTTTTCCATCTCAGCAGACCCAAATGGTAGAGAAACCTCAGCCCTCTGCCCCATTTGGCTCACAGGTGTTCATGATGAACGGTTTTGCATCTGTTTCTATCGCTACCTGGTCGAAATATTATACCGAACCGCGTTAGGAAGTGGGGAAGGCGATCGTTGATGGTCTCCCTCCTCCCCCGCCTGCTTCTGGCCCTCTTCAGATTGAAAGGCCCAGTACTGAGCCCGTTGTACGACCACCTTCCAAAGGTGTACTCCGGAAGTCTTCTTATAATCTCAATGCCTGTGCCACTCAGCATTACAGTATTGTTGAGCATTTGGCTCAGGCACCCTCCACAATGTCTGCATTAGAAGTACTCTAGAGCTTTTTGTCTCAACGGAAGGATTTTCTATCTATGATTGGTGGGGTTGATCCTGCTGATTCTAACCTTCTCGCTTTCAACTTGGAGAATTTCGTCCCACAACTCCCACACCAAATTGCGCTCATCATACAAGTTGGTATTAATGGTATAAATATCCATCGAGCAGTTGTGGACGAGGGCACATATACGTGCGTCATGTCATCTGCTTGCTGGAAAGCCATTGGTTCTTCAGCCCTTAATTCATCACTAAATTCCCTTGAAGCATTTGATGGAAGGGAATCTAAAACCCTTGGTGTTCTCTCTAGTTTACCGATTACATTAGAAAGGAAGACAGTCAATCTCAAGGTTGAAGTAGTTGACGCCAAGCTAAATTACAATCTTCTCCTCGGTCGCAGTTGAACTCACACCATGCTATGCGTGTCGTCCACTCTCTTTCGTGTTTTGAAATTTCCGCACAAAGGAAATATTGTTACTGTTAGTTTCCATTCTTCACTTCTTCTTCCGAGAACAACGTTCCGTATGTGGACAAAATTCCAATTCCCTACGAGAGCGTGGGGCCAGGACTTTTCAAAGATCCTGCCCTCATGGGTATTTTTCCTCTTCCTCCACCTAATAATATTCAGATAAATATGATCTCTTCGTCTGATGACCCGTGGATCATCCCTTCACCTGAACAGATCAACTATTTTGGAGATTCGATACCATTGAGTCCAATTGAGATTGGCTATTGTGAACTTTTTTCGGCCTCGGATCCTCTACCTCCAGATCATGCCCCTTTGGGCATGTCTCTCAACACTTATTCTCAATCCCTTTGGCTTGGCGATTCGGATTCGCCCAACCCTTTGAAAGAGATATTTCCCTTCGATGAAGCCATCGTGGAAAATATGTCTCTTGAGGATCCTCCATGGGACGATAGTCATCATTGTTCCTCGTTCATGCCTGGTATCGGGGCCATGTCTATGTGCCTTGAGAGGTTCTCTTCTCAGGTTCCCTCTCCGCCACTTCAAACGCCTATTCTGACACATGAAGTTTTTACAGAGGGTAACTTGAGTAACATTATTCAAACGATGCCTATCGACATTTCCGTGAAACCGGGAATTGTCGAGAACATCAATATCAGGGTCACCTGTTCTTCGGATGAAGTCCAGGTTTATACTAGCCTTTTTCGCAAGTTCCGCGACGTCGTTTCATGGTCCTATGAAGAAATGCTGAGCATTGATCCTAGAATAGTGGTGCATGAGATTCCGACATATCCTGGTGCAAAGCCTGTCCGTTAGTGTCTTCGCCCGGTGCACCCAAGAAAGGCGACCACTATTAAGGGTGAAGTTGAAAAACTTCTCAAAGGTGGTTTTATTTACCCTATCCCCTTGACAGAATGGGTGTCTAATATTGTCCCTATAGATAAGAAACAGGGAACTATTCGAGTCTATGTTGATTACCGCGACATAAACCGGGCCTGCCCTAAGGACAATTATCCTACTCCCTTTATTGATCAAATCATTGATGATTGCGCAGGGAGTGAGATTTTTTCCCTTATGGACGGCTTTTCTGGCTACAACTAGATTAACATCCTCCCGACTGATCAACATAAGACTGCCTTCATCTGTCCTTGGGGTACTTTTGTGTATAAAAAGCTCCCTTTTGGTTTGAAAAATGCTGGGGCCACATTTCTGCGAGCGATGTCTTATGCTTTCCACGATATTAAACACATCATTAAACCTTACCTGGATGACCTTCCTGCTCATTCAACTAAGCGTAAGGACCATCCTGACCATCTTCGTCAGGTCTTTCTTCACTGTCAACGCTACAACATCTGGGTGAATCCACACAAATGCGTCTTCTGTGTTGACTCTGGTAGAATCTTAGGGTTTATCGTGTCCAAAGATGGTATTCTCCTTGATCCGCTCAAATTTGAGGCTATTGTTAATCTCCCATCTCCATCCTCCTTACATCAACTACAGAGTCTACATGGGAAGGCTAAATTTTTACGTCGTTTTATACCTAACTATGCCGAAGTGGCTAAAGGATACATGCAATTGCTAAAGCAAGGCGTCTCGTTCCTTTGGGATGAGATCACCCAGAAGTCTTTTGATGCATTGAAGACGTTACTTGTCAACTCCTTTATTGCATCCTCCGAATTAGCATCACGATTATTCCCTCTACTTGGCCGCTGCTTTCAGCATGATTTCCATGGTTTTGGTCCAAGACGATGACAACGGTGACGAGCATGTGATTTATTATCTATCTCGCAATATTCTCGATACTGAAACTCGATATTCTCATGTCGAGAAGTTGGCGTTGGCTGCGGTTCAATAAGTCCAACGTTTTCATCGCTACATTCTGTTGCGTACAGTGACTGTGATTTCCGAATACAACCCTATGACTTACATATTATCTCTCCAATTGCTGGGGGGAAAGTACTCGAAGTGGATTGTCATCCTCCAAGAGTTAGACTTGGAATTTACTACTTCCAAGTCGAAGAAATCATTAGTATTCGCTGATTTAATCTATTCCCTACCCTCTGACTCCACTTCGTCTGGTTTCGAGGAATGAATTCCAGACGATACACTCTTTCTGATCAGCACCCTTGATCCTTGGTACGGTGATATCATTGTATATCTTTAGACTTCGACCTTCAGATCAGAGTTGACGAAGGATGCCGGCAACACATCCATCATCAATCGAAACCCTATCGTATAGTCAGAGATACACTCTATTGCGTCAGAGTAGATTCCATTCTCCATTGGTGTTTAATGCTCGAGGAAGCTGAGAAAGTCCTGAATGACTGTCACAGTGGCGCCTGTGGCGGTCACATGTCTGGTTATGCCACTGCATAGAAGATTCTTCGTGCTGGGTATTTATGGCCCTCTATCTTCAAGGACTGCATTATTGATGTTCCTAAATGTCATGATTTCCAGATATATCAGCGCAAAATGCACGCACCGCCGTCTCATCTTCATCCTGTCATTACCGTTGGTACCTTTGAGAAGTCGGGAATCGATTTTATGACATGTAACCCTCACTCATCCGAGGGGCATGCTTATATTATCGTAGTCATCGACTACTTCACCAAATGGGCCGAAGGAATGCCTACACTTGCGGCTGACGGTAAGACAGCAACTCAGTTCATATTCAATCACATCATTTCTAGGTTTGGTGTCCCTCAAGCCATCGTTATGGATCATGGTTCCCCTTTTCGGCATTATATGGTGGCGGAGTTGACTTCTAGGTTGGGTCGGCGTCAAGACAGCGCAACGCCGTACTATCCTTAAGCCAATGGCTAGGATGAAGCTGTGAATAAAGTTCTTGTCACCATGATTCAACGTAAGATTGGGATGCATAAATCAAATTTCCATCTCATGTTATTTTCAACTCTTTGGGCATACCAAACCTCAGTTAAGGATGCGACCGTATTCACTCCATTTCAACTTGTTTACGGTTTGGAAGCTACCCTTTGGATTGAGTGTGAAATACCTTCGCTCAAGTTGGCTGTTGAATTATTGCCCAACACTTCGCCTGAAGAAGAGCATCTCCTCTACTTAGAAAGGTTGGATGAAACTCGTCGCTTTGCTCCTTTGGTCATCGAAGCATAGAAAAAGCGGGTCAAAGCTCATTTTGATCAATTAGTTTCCCCACGATCCTTCATAGAAGGAGACCTCGTCCTCTTGTACGACCAAGCTCATGATAAGCTGGGGGCAGGAAAATTTCAACCCATGTGGCGTGGGCCCTACATTGTTAAATGTGCTTTGAGGAATGGGGCATATGAGCTGATTGATTACGAAGATCATCCTCTAGATCAGCCCAGAAATGGGTTGTATCTTAAAAAATATTATGCATGAGTCATTCGTGCATGTTTTGTGTACATAGGTGTTCTTTTCATTTTTGTACATTTTTTGGTTTTGTGTGCTTTGCGAGAATTTTCATGCTTATTTGGGTCGTTGCATATTATGCAGATGTCTATTACCCCTTACGTCAGTTTCATGGATGGTGCCTCTCGTAGTACCCGGAACCTGTCTTCAACGACCTGGGTGATTTATGATCCTGTCGGTGAGTTGATAGATCTGCAAGGTATTTGTCTAGGACGAACTACAAACAATGTAGCTGAGTATAATTCTATTATTTAACTATTAACCGAGGAAATTACCCTTGACATTCATGCATTGATTGTAAATCTAGACTCACAACTTGTCGTTCTTCAACTTAATGGGCATTATTCAGTTAGAAACCCGCACATCTTAAGGTTGGATTTACATGTTCGTTTGCTGGAAATAAATTTTGATTACATTACATATCAACATATTCCTAGGCGAATGAATGCATTGACTGATACAGTGGCTAAAATTGTATTAGATAGATATTTGCGCAATTTGTAAAATCATCATCACATGACAATATCCATAACAGGAAAATAGATGTATATATATATATATATATATATATATATATATATATATATATATATATATATATATATATATATATATATATATATATATATATATATATATATATATATATATATATATATATATATATATATATATATCGAATGTTTGCATTAGTGTGCATCATAAAGTCCAAAATATATGTGTGTTTCTGTTACATCTAGAGACATCATGTCTCTCAAAAATATGCGAAAACAAAGCCTAGGTGTCTACTTAGCGTGACACTCATGATAGCATGTCAATGCTCGTACGATCCGCCTCAGTAAGCGGTGAACTCAGTTTGACACCCCTACATCATTGTGTCTCTGGTACGCACGAGGAACATCATAAAACCGTGCATAATCGAGAACCCAATGGGAAATTCCCTCCAGGTTGTGTATGATTTCCTCTGCCTCACCTCCCTCACCATGAGGGGCAATATCAAAGTCGCGAGGGACTCACCTCGCTATCGCGGACATCCCTGCAGGTCTGTCTGGGCCAATGTTTGCATCACATGGATTTAAGGTTAGAACATACATCACAAAAAATCATAATACTCATGAAAATAAAAAATGAGTCTTACCAAGCGCTTCATCCCAATCATCTCCTTCTAGGAGTGGGAGATCCTCATGACCGGTGAAATATGTGCCAGCGTAGGGCTAATCCTCCACGACAATGAGCTATCAGCGAAGCCAATCAAATAAATCTAGTCTCTAGGACATCTATTGACCACCCCCTGACTTTGGCATATGTGTTGCCCAATGGGCCATCCATGGCTCCCGTGCTGGTGGTGTTGGAAATATTACCTCCTATTGTTGGAATATTGGTAGTCATTCCAAGAAAAACGATACCAGGATGGATCCATATCCAAACTATTTGAGTTTGGTCTTCTTGCATTTCGTCAATTGACATTTCATATTGATCGTCACTGCCTCTTCCCAGTTGTAGAGCGTCGGTGTTAGATAGTCTACTGCAAGAAGTAGCTGTGTCTTTGTTGCATCATGCGGTGCCTGCGACCTTGCAGCTCGTGTGATGGTGTGTAGCACCACCTTTAATTCCAAGCCCGGGATAGTTTGGATGTCCAATTTCCCGCACCCTGTTCCTTTCCGTGCCCCCGGACATACCCTGTCGATCACCATGCTCATGTTCTCCATGGTGGCCTGGGTGACAGTCAGGACTGGTGTTGCTCCCCTCCACGACAATCCTGTTATGAAATAAACATCTGAAACATAAATCTTGAGCTCCTGATCACGGAGAACGAATTTTTCCTGATCCTCATCCTAGATACTGATTAAGTATTGCAGCAGCTCCAGTTGAGCTCTGAGGCACGGTGTCATGAAGAATTTTTTCAGTTCACAGTCTCTAAGATCCTCCATGAATCTTTCATTATCCATGGCAAGCTCATCTTCTTCACTATGTTCCCGTTCTTTCGAATTTATCACCATTTTGCTGCTTTGCACCTGCAAATATGTTCATATGAAAATCATTAGCCAAATTCAAAGATTAGAATTAGTGAAAATTAGGCTTACTTGCTTTCATTCATAAGCTAAAATGGTTTGCGCGGTTGGTGTGCCCCAGTTCAGAAATCTGGGAGATTGGCGCGAGTCCATGCCCGATACTCGTGCCAACTGCTGTGCAATAGTTTTCACAAATCCCCCCCACAGAATTCCAAATTTGGGGTTGCAGGTAATGAAAGAGGAATTAAAATGAAGGGAAGGACGCCAGATCTTACCTGGAACTGGCGAATTCGAGATTGGTCAACCGGATTGCTGCTATCATCGCCGCAAAATCACAGTACTAAATGGGTATCTATTGCTCCACAAGAGGTTAAAGTAAAAAGTAAATTTTTACCATTTTTGGCATTTTATAACTTTTCAAAACCCTAATTAGGTTTTAAGACATGTTTTTTGATTATTACACTATGTTATTTCGAGAAATGGGTTTTATGTTTGTCTCTTGTGCAGCGACAAGTCTTTAATGGATATTGATGAAGTAACAAGTTGTATTTTATACTTTTTCAGACTCGGTAAATACACGAAAAAGTCCCTACTGGAGTCATCTTTCAACTATTTTCTGACTCTATAAAATTGAAAAGATTTCCAAGATTCTTGTCGTTTTGAACTTGTTAAATGGCTGCGAAACGATATCTACCCAGTATACGCTTACCCCTTTTTTGGGCTAGGATAGATTATTTATGAAAAGGAATACCTTAGCCTATCGCGACTAAGAGGCTCTCTCAGATATTGTTTTCTACCTTTTCGGATCCGAGAGACTATTTATGAAAAGAAACCTATTGGATTTTTCTTTTACGCCTCTTTTCAAACTCTCTAAACATGAAAATATGCCAAGTTCTTCCTTTTCCAAACTCGTTAAACTCTGATGACATCGGAAATCGTCTTCATGACGTTACCTGAGTTCCTCCTTCCTAGGGCTCATAAAATGTACTAGGATGGATTTGTCCAAGGGAAAAACTTACATTGTAAGCATATGATATCCCCTTCAAGCTTGTTTTTCAAAAATAATTAGGGTACTCGCCAGAAATGGTGGGGGAAAATGGAACCAATTTGTAGTCGTGTCGGCAGTATCTTGCTCTTGAACATGACACTCATCTTCATTCGTGTCGAGTTGGGGACATCTCATTTTGTCACTTTTTTCCTCCATGGGTTTGGGTAATCTATTTTTGACCTCTCATCTTCTCTTTGCCACGTCACCATGACCTTAGATCCCTTGATGTCAAACACTGCCAAATCCAGAGTCGTGTCGCTGATATGTTCAAGAGAAGTTTGCCTCTGTAGTTTTCAACCTCCCTCTGATCCTCTATTTGGTCCTGATTCACTATCATCATGTTCCTCTGTCTCGTGTCGATGACGTGGGAAACATTATGGCCCTCCTTAGACCGGGTCAGTTCCTGTTGACTTTATCTCATCATCCAGGAAGTTGATCTAGAGACTCCTTACTGATACCTTGGAGCTTGCATGCCTCAATGGCAAGTTCTTCGCATTCGATGATAGTTCCACATCATTGGCCTTCTCTTGAGTGAATTCTACGAGTGTTCAACGTCAGATCACTATTCACATTCCGTGGATTGTACCTGTTGTACCTTGAGGGCCATTTCCATTATTGGTGGTTTCTCTCATGCTTGTTAACAAATTTCATCATTGGCCTTCTCTTGAATGAATTCTACGAGTGTTCAACGTCAGATCACTGTTCACATTCCGTGGATTGTACCTGTTGTACCTTGAGGGCCATTGTCATTATTGGTGGTTTCTCTCGTGCCTGGTAATCAGGTGACTTTCTTGCATGTTCGACTTCAGCTCACATGTTCGCATTATTGAATTTGTACTTGTTCGGGTTGAGATGGAGCGCAAGACCCTGGGTTTTGTTTGATAAAATCTAGGCTGCAGGATATCATGGTTCATCGTGACTATATGCATGACTCTTTTGACTGGATGGTTGCAACCATACCTGAGTTTGTTTGTTGATCCTTACTACTGGATGGCTGCGTCCGTACCTCAGATATCAATTTTATATCTACTCTGTTATGGATGGTTGTGCTCATACCACATATTCATGTATCAGAGATATTAGTTGTATTTGTAATTGCAGGTCTTCTGACAGCGGTGTTTTGTTCGAACGCATTCTCGTAAATCATTTCACCCCTTCCTCTCTCTCGAACCTCATGCTTTAGGGGGCATCTATTACACAACATTTTGTCACTACCCCTACAATCCCCATCCCGCACATTGGAGGATAATTTCTGTGACTAAAACGAAGTGTCATGCCTTGCAAACACCATCATTGCATCCCTTGCCATGAGGACAATATTTCTTCTGTTGACAATTCCCTGAACATACTGTCAAAAACACATGTTTTTTCCTTGGCGCTAGTAGAACATTATGCCCTTGCTCCAATGAGGAAGATTAACACTGAGCCCCGTGCCCATTGGCGCTCTGTCCCAGTGAGATACTTGCACCAAGCTGGTTTTGGAATGTTTTTTAAATATAGAGGCAAAGTTTCCATCATAACAACTTCATGGGCAAGTCATTTGGAATGGTTCGAATAGATAACCACGGCCTCCCTCCTTTGGCCTCTTGTTTCCACCTTTTTGGGGGGAACTTCTAAGGGATAAGGCCTCCCTTTAATCATTGTAGGGATCCCAACCTCCTCCTCTTCCTCTATAAATAAAGCCATCTCCCATTTGATGAGCTATCTGAACATATTATAGCTAAAGGCTGAAGAGAATTCTTGTACATTGTGCCAGAAAGATAGGATGGAAGAGACCTTTGTTGAGAGAGCTTAAGCTCATGTCCTCACCCTGTCTGAATTCCCTAACGATTCATCGAGACATGCTTTGACTGAACCCCGCTGAAGGAGGCTGCAACGTCATGGCTCTGGTTGTAACTCTTTCTTCTATATATATATACATGACTATTGTCTAGTTCCCATCTTGCGTTAATGTGTTTTATTTGATGCAATATGCTTAACCCTCCTTGACTAGTTATTTTATTATGAATGAAATCATTATTTTGTATGCTGATCTTGTTTGCTGATCTTCGTGTAGGTATCCGAGCATTGTTGCAGAAGGATTGTGACCCGTCAAGATAGAGATCGAGAGGCCACCAACACTACAACGACAGCAATGTTGGACTCCAGTTAGGTCAATCTACCCGTCTTTTTCATTCATTGATTAGGAACCTACACTTTAGCTTGTCCCTTTGTTGCTAGACCCACTCTAGGGCTAGATGGATCGTCTCTGTCCGCAGAGAGGATTTACCTTCACAACACCGGGATGCAATTATGTGTAATAAATAATTCGCAACATCACTCTAGGTAGATTAAGAAATCGAGGTAGAATCGTCGGCCGCATATTTTATTTCTGTTACCTTCGGTTTTTCATATTCAAAAAGCTTGTACATAGATTTTGAAGAGGAGATTCTAGCATCTGGAGTGCAGAGTGTATCAGAGAATAATGCAAGCATTTCAGTAGTCTCAAGTGGAGGAGGAACCGACTATTGTTGAACTGTGGGTTTATTCTTTTCTTTAGTGGCCTTAGACATTTTTTCTGAGCTTTTCTTATTGGGAATGTCCTACGAATGGAAAAAATGGGAATAAGTGTAAATTTCTTAACCGAAGAATTCCTTAGAGAGAATAAAAAATTTCATATCAATCCATGTCTTTATGAGAAAATACTTATGACATCAAGTTGCAATGATTAAATCTTTTAGAACTTCGAAATCATAAATTCACTACATTTGGAAATTAAATGATAAAAAGTGGATTCACATGGGCCTTGTACATGTCAGTATATTGAAGGATTTTATCAGAGAAATCTTATGGTTGTACCTTTAAAACATGTGATATCCTTACCCTCCGATAGGATTTGTTTAAGGATTTAACAACTATAAATATAAATGAGAAGGGAGATCAAAGTTCTTTTATCAGAGATGTGATTGTTGGATTGTATTAATCACTATTAAATTACTAAGATGGTAGACATAAATTATCAATCCAAGGATGTGTTTTATTTCAATTACAGTTGCACTGTTTGTGCCGATACATCAAACCTGAAGAAAATCAAAATAAAGAGAAATCGTTGCTAAATCAAATGCTAAAAGAAATCACTCATGCAGAAAAAAAAAAAATCTACAGGAATGTAATCCAGCCTCAATTAACTGCACCTAGCGTGCCACACAAAATTACACCAGTTGGTATCTCTAATCACATCTGTGTAACAGCATAATAATATCGAAATTGAAGCAGATATACTCACAACCAGAACAACATCAACAATACTTCCACAAATATGTAAAGAAAATAAGAAATATGTAAATCTACATTAACCAATGTAGTCCCTATTAAATAGGAGGGCCCTTCCTCCCTAGCAGGGCACAGGAAGAGATATAAACTTAAACGGAAACTAAACCAGACAATGCATGTAACTTAAACAACGTGATATATTTGTATTAATGTGACAATAATTACAAAGTCAAAAGTAATATTGTTCTCCGCTAGCCTTTTGACCTCAAGGGTCGAGAGTTATATAATGGTTCCATGTTCAAAAAAATGAGGAACGGATCAGTCATGAGAATCTTACGATTCTCATGCTGATAAAAAGAAGATACATATAGTTACCACTTCTTAAAAAAAGTCAGACTGGAAGAATATAGATTACAATCAAAACTTCCTAAAAGTTGTCATCCTAAAATATAATATGTAATGACTTCTACAGTTGTCGTGGAAAATGACAAATGTAGCATAAAAACAATAGAGGACAGGTCAATATCTAGAAGTTGATGATATCCAGTCAGCAGTATAGCTGTAACAACAGTTTATCTAGCGGGTTTGTAATTGCATCGTGATGTAACAACGTCATCGTGTAACAAATCGTTGTAACAACACACTTTCAACTGCTTCTGTATGCCTCATGCTCTAGATATTTTGTGCTAAAAATAACATATGGAAGGACAACAAAAGACGAGAGAAATTCTCCCAACATTTGTCCTAGTTAGTTATAAAAAAAGACATGATACATCATAATAATCGATGAAACAACAAGATAATGAAAATAAGGTGAAGCAAAATTGTTTAAGATAGAAAAGCAGGAAAAGAGGCAAAGATAGTCCTAATGGTTTTAGTCACAAGGTAACAATGGGGGAAAAAATGTAGGAAATAAGTACAAAACTGGCACCACAATCTCCCCCCAGCTGAAGCACTTGCATGTCCTCATGAAAAATATTATCTCCCATGAGGATATATTCAGTGTAGGTCCATGAGGTCATAAGCACCGACTATGTCTTCATTTGCAGACCTATACCCTTGAGTAGCCATCAGCTGTCGTACCCAAGACTCTGCTTCATACTTGATCAATTCATAATGAATCTAGTAATCCAATATTGGTAGCCAAATCAAATGGAATTCGAATCTTAGCCCAATCCAGGAAACCTCAAGGGTTTGTATTATCTGTGCATATGTTGGTACATGTGTAACAACTACCACAAAGTTCTGAAATGCAAATGGTTCCCCTTCCAGCAACTCAACACTGTTGGCTTCTGTATGTTTCAGACACCCAGTCAGGGCTCGACTCTTCATTAATGAAAACTAATTAAGGAATAAGTTCACAATCCTCCTTATGTAAGTGGCAGCAGGATCCCTTATCCCAGGAGTGCTCAGAATCCTTTTAAATTCCCGCCTTAATTCGGCGGCCCGTCCTGGTTCTGCCCGGATCCAAAATGCTGTAATTTCTTCATTGGCATCCATAGATTTGGTGGACAGATGCCACTCAATCTGATTCCTCGTAAATGACACAAAGTCTCATAACTTAAAATCCCCCATGTAGGAGAATATAGTCAATACCATTTGCATACTTACTTGCTCGCAAATGATATTGTGCAAGAATATCTCACACAACAGGTTTTGTTCATCAAAATCAGAAGCACGAAAGACATCTAAAAGTGTGCGGGTGGAAGAACCCATATAGGGTATGTTCTCCATGATGTATTTTAACTGAAACAGGTAATAATTTTCCCATAAGAAGATGCGGTAAGATGGGGAAGGTTGCCTGCACCCCAACAAATTGAGGGCAAGCTCATGGAGTTTTTGCTTATCCACAGTTAGATCCCGAACCTGTTGTTGTAATAACAACAACTGTTCCCCATGCTTCTTTATGGCTTCCTTCCGCTTACACTCTTACCAACCTTTCTTGAGTTCTTCCTTCATCCATTGTTCATGTAAAGAACTTATCTTCTTCTGATGTTACTTCAGTGAGACCACCCCCTCCTGGGGGGAGATTTCCTCCTGTTTTCATTTCTCTAATCCAAAAATCAACAAAATTTTCTTGCAACTCCATCCCGTGGTGAGACCCGGCGTTCCTCTGCATTCAAGATCAACATCAATAGTGGGTGTAAAAACCTCTGTTGGATGGCTCTACTCCACCTCTACTGTTGGTTCTTGTGTAAAATCGGCTTCATCAGTGGGTTATTATGTATCAGCCCCTTAATTTTCGCCTAGGCTGGCCTCTGTGCCCACTGCTGGTTCTTCTGTAACAACAGTGGCCTCCACAGGTTCTTGTGTATCGGCCTCTAGATCAATTACTACGGGAGGCTCTACTTTAACTATTGTTTCTTGTGTAACAACAGTATCCTTAACAAGTTCTTGTGGGACATCCTCCCGAAGTTCTGTTTTTGTTTCCATTGGGCCAGTGTTTACCCCACAGACCTTATACCCTGCTACTGTTAATCCTTGAAAACATGTTGTGCATATGGATACTAAAATTTCCTTCCCCTCAACTAATATTTTTTTGAACTGTTCATTTTCCTTTCTTAAATTTTCAAATTCTAAAAGCAGAACATGAGTTTCGTCCTTACTTGATGAGCAGGGTTATTTTCCTTATTGTTATGATCATTCTGATTCTTTCTGCTTCTTTACTATAGCCAATGGTTCTGTTGGAAATATAAATCTCACCCTCTGTTTTGGTTGTCTGTCTCCAATTGGATGGTCTGTGGGTTCTTTTCCAATTCTGACCCTAAGAGGTTGAGTCTATACTTTAGCTTCTGCATGACTTCCTTCTGAAGTTGCGGCCTGTTTTCTCCGGCTTGTCCTAGGCCTTTTTTTTTTTAATTATTCCCAGATCCTTTGCTTCTATATTAGGGCATCCAACACAATCAATTTAATAAGTCCATGATTGGTCACACATGCTTCAGGATGTGCTGTTGTCTTCACTGCCACCGCCATATGCTTAATGTTTCCCAATAGGAAAAAATGAGAGGTTGAGCTTTTGCTGATGCCAAAGATGATTTAGTAGAGGGAAGTGGTAATTGAAGATGATTGTGGATCTTCCCTCGTAAGTAATGTACTTTATTAGGCCCAGGGAGACATCTGCCCATCGCTGGGGGAGTGATAATCTATCAACTTCTCTCCCCATATTTTCCAGTTTTTCCTCTCCTTCAAGAAATTATTCCTTCAAAGAAGGGTCTTTAATTTTCCTATCGAACCATATCCATCCTTCTGCTGGAAATCTGGTCACTCGAGCAATCATTTCCTCTATCACTTCAATTTGCAAGCACGACTCGGGTCTGGTGTTTATTCAAATTTTGAGTGAATTCTATTGCAATAACCTCGTCTGAGCCTTTCAATTTCTGAAAATATTCAATCCACCTAGAGTCCCTAAATACTTGGTAAGCTTCCAGACAGTTCTGCAAGGTGTCCATGGAGTCAAGCTCATGTATTACTTTTTCTCCTCCCATATTGATGTTATTTTGAATCACTCCTTAACCTCAACCAACCGTAATATTGTTGCACTGCTTGTTTCCTCTCGACACCCTGCTCTTCTTATCCTGGATGAAGAGTTTTGGACAAGGATACAAGAATTTGGCTAAGGAAGGTGATGGGAGGTGACAGGATTTGCGAATTACCAAATCGTACTTCGCACATTCCTACATAAATTTCTAATTATGGAAGGTAACGAGCTTTAAGTACAAATGCCTTTTCCGGCCATATTTTGTCATAATTGGCTATCGTGCTATTTAATTAGATGCATGCGGGGTTAATAATGGTTTCATAAATATGGATTTATTGCAATGATTATGATATTTATCCCTCCATGCCTTAATGGTGATAGCCGCCCACGACCATCACGGGAATATCATCACTTGCCATTAATCACCAAACTATTAAATGATAACATTACCTTTTTGAATGACATACCTGAAACGATATGGAGGAGGAATTTGAATTGACGGTGTAACTGCTTCCAGTGATCATGGTGGTCACGCTTGACTGTTGTAATTATTGCTGCATGCGATGATATAAGAAACATTTTTCATGGCTGTCGGATGTTACATGTGTAACAACCAAGACAATCTTTATGTTATTCTTCAAAAAACATGATGATTAGGAAAAATAGATACATAAAAGAAACAAATAAGTGACATCATCTTTATAAAATATATCGTGAAGGAAGGATGATGTTTTGGAAAAGGGAAAAAAATGGGTGTAACATCCGCCACATAAGTGGTTTTCAACTGTTACAAATTGTCTGACCGCGCCGCGAAAAGAGGTTTTCACAATCAATTTATTATTATTATTTTTATTATTGTTATATATATATATATATATATATATATATATATATATATATATATATATATATATATATATATATATATATATATATATATATATATATATAAAACGGGTCTAACATCCGCCACAAGAGTGGTTTTCAGCTGTTGCACTTATTGGAATTTCAAATTTCAGGTTGCACAGGGAGGCATTCCCCTGATGTTGTAACATAAAGATCAGAGTTTGTGACAATGTTAATAAATGATTCCTTCGAAGCGGGTTGATGGTATAACCTCAGATGGTTCCCATTAACCAAGAATGGTGTCTTAGCACTGTAAATGATAACCAATTCTACAGTCCCATTGTCAAAGACTATGTCTACTTCATAAGGAAATAGCCATTTGGTCCAAAGCTTGTCTTTGAAATCCTTGAATCTTGAATCATAAAAGAGAGCCCAATCTCCTTTCTCAAATTTCTTCTTCTTAATGAACCTAGAATGCCATCTAGCTCTTTGCTGCTGAATGATCTCTTTCTGCTGAATGGTAGCCAAATTTTTCTCTTCCAACTCATTGAGCTGGTTCAATCTTTGTCTTTGTGCTATGCTTAAATCCATCTTGACCTGCAATGCTATTCTCAATGTCTTTATTTCGAACTCTATGGGGAATAAAGGATTCTTACCATACACCAATTCATACAGTGAGAAGCCTGTAATGTTCCTCCATGTTGTTTTGTAAGCCCACAACACCTTTGGG
Organism: Pinus albicaulis; assembly: GCA_034641835.2. Taxonomy (NCBI): domain Eukaryota; kingdom Viridiplantae; phylum Streptophyta; class Pinopsida; order Pinales; family Pinaceae; genus Pinus; species Pinus albicaulis. The sequence continues at coordinate 1,474,261,038 of CM076579.1, read as the reverse complement.
AGTTTTCTGGTCCAATTTCTTCGGTGGTTGACTACTGTCTTTGTTAATATTCCCTCAATGAATATATTGGTGCTCTCCACTTGACCATTTTCTTGTGGGTTATAATTTGAAGTGATGCTGTGATGAATTCCATACTTCTCAACCAGCTTCTGGATCAAATGGGATGTGAACTAAGGCCCTCCATCCGTCATTATCTCCCTGGGTATCCCGAAGCGAACAAAAATATCTCCGAACAGGAAATCTGAAATAACCTCCTCTGTAGCTTTAGTTAGTGCCTTTGCTTTGACCCACTTTGTGACATAATCAGTGCAGACCAATATGTATGATATTTTCTATGATGAAGGATTAATTAGCCCTACAAAATCCATGGCCCATTTCTCAAATGACTCTATCACTATCTGAGGTTGTCACGACATCTCATCTGATTTCAGAGGCTGGCTCATCCTTTGGCAGCTATCACATCCCTTCAAAAACTTCTTGGCATCCTAGAATATAGTTGGAAATTAGTACCCTGTTGAGAGTAATTTATATCCCATCCTTTTGTCAATGAAGTGCCCTCCATAGGGTTCCTCACGACAAGCTTCCAAGATATCGAAAACCTCATCTTCTCTAACACAATGCCTAATCTGAAAGTATGGTCCGGTGTGATAGAGGTTCTCCTCTATCCAGGAGTAGGTAGCACTCTGTTGTATGATCTTCCTCTTTTATTTGGAAGATAATTGGTGTGGTAATTTTCCTGCAACAAGATAATTTGCTATATTTGCATACCACGGTGAGTGAGTAGATATGGAAAAAATATATTCATCTGGAAAATAATCCTCCCTAGGAGTGCAGTCATCACCTATAGTTAATCTAAGAAGAAAATTAGCAGCCACGTTATCTTTTCCATGTTTATCTAAAATAGTGATATCAAATTCTTGTAACAGCAATAACCATCACGTAACTCTACCATTGGTAACATGTTTATTCATTAAAAATTGAATTGCAGCATGGTTAGTGTGTACAAATACTTGATACTTAGTGATGTAGTGTCGAAATTTGTTGATAGCATGCACTACTGCTAGGAATTCCTTCTCATTCACTGTATATTTGAGTTCAACTGAAGTTAAATTCTTGTTGATGTAATAAATGGCATAAGGTTTCTTTTCCTCCAGCTACCCCAAAACAACACCAACAACTATGTCAAATGCATCCATAGCGATATGGAATGGCAGTCTCCATTTTGGTCCTTGCAAAACAGGTGTTGTTGTTACACAGTTCTTTAACTTAAAAAATGCTTGCTCACACTTCCTTGTTCCCACAAATCCTGCATCTTTCATGAGCAAAGAAAACATAGGAGATGCAATCTTTGAAAATTTTTCTATAAATATCTTGTAGTACCCTTCATGTACCAAAAAAATACGTACCTCTTTTTGAGTTCTAGGAGTTGGGATTCTCGAGATTACCTCAATTTTTGCAGGGTCTACCTTGATTCCATCTTCCGGAATGAAATGTCCCAAGACAATCCCCTCGATCATCATCATATGGCATTTCTCCTTGCTCAAAGCAACATTAGTTTGTTCACAACGTTCCAGTACCTTTTCCAAACTAACTAATGATGTTTCAAAGGCATCCCCATAGGGTGTAAAGTCATCCATGAAGATTTCAAGACAATCATTCAGGAGATCCAAAAAGATAACCAATATTTCCCTTTGAAAAGTTGCTGGTGCATTGTAGAGGCCAAAAGAAAGGACTCTGTATGCAAAAGCACCCCACGGGAAGGTAAAGGTTGTCTTGTATTGGTCTTCCGGGAAAATATGTATTTGATTATAGCCACTAAATCCGTCCAGGAATGAAAAAAACTTTTTCCCAGAGAGAGTATCCAGGACTTGGTCAATGAATGGTAAAGGGAAATGGTCCTTTTAGGTGGCTTTTTTAAGTTCTCTATAGTCTACACAAACTCTCCATTTGCCATTATTTTTTGGAAAGATGACAAGCATAGACACCCACTGACTGTCACAAATGGGGTAGATGAAGTTAGCATTAAGGATTTTCTGTAATTCCTCTTTCATTATCTCCTTAAGTGTGGGATTCATTAGGTACTACGGGTGTCTAACTGGTTTAAATTCCTCTTTAAGTTAAATGTGGTGAGTGCATAGGCCAGGGTGGATTCCTTTCATATCAATATAGTCCCATGCAAATGCATTTTTATATTTCTGTAACAATTGTATCAAAACTCTATTTTGTTCAACAGTCAATTTAGGATTAATGTTTAAATATTTCCCTGGCTCAATTTCAACAGGACTGATGGAAGTATGCGGAGTAGTTTTCAAATGTTTAATAATTACATCATTTACCTCATCTTCTTCCCCCGGATCTCTAATAGAGGCAACATAGAGTGAATTTCTAATAAAACCATTAATAATATCATCCTCTTTTTCATCCTTAAAGTATTGTACTTTTCCAAACGTGAGGAGAGGTAGGGAAAAATCATATTCAGGTTCAAATTCGTCCCACCAGGGACTATTCTCATCCATATGTGGTTTCGCTATGGGGTAAAGGTTCAGGTTCTTAGTGGCCTGCCCATCAAAGATCACCATAGATCTGGATCTACATCTGATATATGCGTATGCAGTGGCTAGCTACGACCTCCCCAAGATTAAAGTGTTGAGATTCAACAAGATGACGAGCTTAGTGAAAATGAGTCACCTTCACTAAGTGGGCCCGCAGGCTATTTTTGGTGCAAGTCTATTTTTAGACATGGTGATCATATTTCAGAAGTTGCAGGATGCTATTTGTGAATGGTTGGTCAAGTTGGAAAAATAGATGAAATTATATTTTTAGAATATTGGGCGAAGTCTATTTATATATCGTCGATCTCAAAATAGAAGTGTCGATTATTATTAGCTCTTAATAATAATCCGACAATAAACAACAACTTATTCTCTTGGAGCACTTAATTTCAGTGCACAGATTTGGGAAATTAGTGGGTTGAAGGAATTACATAATTCCTAGGGTTTACTAGTGGTTCATGCATGGAGGACTCAGTTAGAACTGAAGTGGCAAAGTTATGACAGAGTTGGAAGAGTAGTTCATGGAGTTGTTATTCAGTTTAACTCAGTTGAGCTAGTTGTATTTATTCTAACCGAATGATACACTAGTGAGAGTGGAGTGAATTAATTCAAAAATAATAACTCATTAATCAACTGAACAATACAGCAGTTAACTACAGTGCATGTCAGTTCCAGTGGAGACCCAGTGGAGAGATAGGTGAAAGGGCAAGATGGACTATCTATTGTGACTATAGTTATGCATTGATTGCACCACACACACATTGGAGTTTCCAATGAGGATTGCGCAGTCAAGGCAAGGGTAATTCGAATTCATTTAGAGCTATTCTTCAGCAGGGATTGCGCAGTGGAGGCAGGCTGTCAGGAGGCAAGAAATTGGTGCATGGAGATGCAAATTTTTGCATGACAGTGTGTAATGATTGATTGTACTGAGAGCTTGATGTACTAAGATTTGTATGAGATTGTTACATGATATCTACGATACATAATATATGATATTTGGGTTTTTTAGCTTTAGGATTTCCCGTTAAACAACTGTGTTATGTGCGATTGTTTTTATTGCTTCATGTGTTTGCAATTGATTTTAATTTCCACAAAAGATTAACAGTGGAAGGATTCTGTATTTAGAAAGAAGATAAAATATTGTTAGATCAGGAGAATCTGGATATATACATGCATCTTGTATATAATTTCTAAATGGTATCAGAGCAGTGTTAATTCTTAAAGATTGCAATTGTGAAGAATTGTTGAGTTTGTGCTAGTGGACAATTCGAATTTGCTTCAGAAAATTCTTAGTGCAGAAGTTGAGCATACATTGAAATGTCTTTCAATGGGTTGCGATTGGAGTATGCCCTTGATGGGAGCTCGAATTACATAGCCTGGAAGGATAGGATGGAGGCAGTGCAGGAGGATAATGGACTAAAGGAGTTCATCGATAGTGATGTTCCTAAGCCGGGATCTAGTGATGTTGCATTACGTAACACATGGCAAAAGAAGATAGCAAAGACAAGAAGAATTCTGTTGGAAGGTGTGAAGGACCATATTGTGTCCAACCTTCACAGGAAAGCCACTCCATTCTTAATGTGGAAGGCTTTGACAGATTTTTTCCAAAGCAACAACGACCAAAGGAAGTTGGCACTGAAAGACAAGCTTAGAAAAATAAAAATGGAGAAGGGTGACAATATTCCAAAATATCTCACGAAGTTTGTCCACTGTAAGGATGAACTGGGAAGTGTGGGGATTAATGTTTATGATGAAGAATTGGTGAGCTTGGCTCTCCTTGGCTTCCAAAGAGTTGGCATAGCTATGAAGACTCTATCAATGGACCAGAGAAACTGTTGGGATGGGAGCGACATTTGGTCGGATCTTGTGCAGGAGGAGATAAGGAGAGGTACCAGGGATGGCTCTTCATCGAAGAATGAAGATAAATAAAAATTTTCTTTGGCTACCAAAGCAAAGAAATGGAAGGGGAAGAAATTTCCTTCAAAATCTGATGCTAAAGGCAAGAAGCAAGATTTGTCCAAGGTGAAGTGTTTTCACTGTCACAAACATGGGCATTTCGCCACTAACTGCCCATAGAAGAAGAAGAATAAGAAGGCCGCTGAAGCTACAGCTGGAGAGGACTTAGCCTCACAATTTTAACTTGATTTCTTTGATCTCATGCTTGATTTCAAGCTATATGGGATCAGTTTGGTATCTTGATAGTGGTGCATCTTTCCATATGACAGGAGACAAGGAGTTGTTTAGTGACTTGGAGGAGAAGGAACTTCAAATGCATATAGAGATGGGTGACGATGGTCGATACAGTGCGACTGAAATTGGGACCATTACCTTTGAGAGAGATTCTGGTAATCCATTCTTGTTGAAAGATGTTATGCATGTTCTAAGTCTGAAGAAGAACTTGGTCTCGGTCACAATGTTGGAAGACAAAGGTTATGATGTTGTTTTCAGTGAGGTAAAAGCTTTCCTGCGACATAAAAAAATGGGTCAAACCAAGAGGATAGGGATTCGAGTTAAGAATCTCTACAAGCTGGAGGTAGATGGCTACGTTGCAATGGTGGGCAAAGCAGAAGAAGTGGTGAGCTGGGATGAGGGCGAATTATGGCACAAGAGATTGGGTCATCTTCACCATGGCGCTTTGAAGATTTTGTAGCATATTTGTACTGGACTTCCCAAGGGTACTCTTGCACAGTCATATCAGTGCAAGGGATGTACTATGGGTAATTTTGTGAAGACTACCTTTCATGAGAAGAATAACTGTGCTTCGGTGATCCTGGAGAGAATTGACACAGTCGTGTGTGGACCTTTCTCAGGTGGTTCAACAGAAAAACATAGGTATTATGTTATATTTGTTGATGAATATTATTATAGATGCTGGATCTTCTTCATGCAGAAGAAGAGCGAAACATTCTCAAAGTTCCGTGGGTTTAAAGAATTGGTGGAGAAGGAGTCGGGGAAGCAAGTGAATGATCCAGGGTAAAATCTTGATACCCCTTAACCAAGACCTTTTAATTCGGCTGATAAATAGAATTTCATTTACTTAAGACATTAAAGAACTGAAATGAACAATTGTAGCTGTAAATAAGAGGAACATAAATGAACAAGATCAGCAATCATAAGAACACGTCGTTTGATGACGGAGTTCGTCTAGGAGGGACTACATCTCCGGGCCTCGGTGTCAAGATGGTGTAGGCTGCTGCATTATGTGTTGTTTGAAAAATATGTACATGGATGTGCTTTCCTATGACATACAAGGAAAAATCACCCTCACGCAGGAGTGGCTTGACTTCTTTAAGAGATATTCCACTGCAGAACTCTCATACATAAAGAAAGAATCCTATCAGTATGCCATCGCTGACATGTAGCAAAAGAGAGTATCCCGCCAATCCTGGCAAACAAGGGATCTCAACAATACACATGTGAAAAAGAGAATCCCGCCAATGTGGCATGAAAGGGACTCATACATGACACAAATCCATAGCTGAAAGTACATAAAAAACAACACAAAGCAAGATCCCACAACTCATGTATCAACCGGGATCTGCAAGACATAATGCATCTCAACGAGAAATAAATAAAGAAGTACATGGAATACACATCATATACCTCATGCTGCCATTTGCTGAAGGCTGAGCAGCTCTGCGGCAAAATCTGAAAGCACCATCAATCTTGTGGCGTCGAGAAAGTGGAAAACGACTGCTCACATGCAAAAATCTGACACCGGCATAGTCCACTTCCAAAAGTGGTTGGAAAATAGAAAACTCAGATGCAGAAACTGAGCACGCCATCAGACTCGTGGCACTGACTAGTGCTGAAATGACATAAAATTTGTCCCATTTGGACAAAGTCAAAATTTCACCCTCCTCAAAGTTGGCCTCAATCAGGGTTCCGCCTGCCTCTTTCTGGGCTCATGGTTCCACTGCACCTGCAATTAAAAAATAATAAATCTCGATCTGCGTGCGTGTGCTCCGCTTCTCCATGCTTGGGCGCACTGTAAAAAGTCGGGTTTATATACATTTTCTGGGCGGAATTACCAACAAATGGTCGTTGGGCGCAATGGTTAAAAATTAGAATTCGGTTGATGGAGGTCGGGTGGTCAAATCCCGCCTCCTGCATAAAATCCGCACATGAATTATTTTTATGCATAACGGTGGCATTTTTTTTAAACCCCACATATTAAATTTTAGTACCAAGTGGTACGTTGTGGGGACCGGGCCCGCATTGGGCGGCCCACCCAACCATCCCACGGTTCAAACATTAAATTATAGTGTTGGCCATTGTTTGTATTTGTTGGTTGGTTGTTTTAAGTTGGGCCGCCCGTGGAGCGGGCCGGCCCACGTGGCCGGGCGGGTTCGATTCCCGCCGGCCCATTTATATTTGGTGCCACATATGGGTCGAGTGGGGTGGCGGGGGTGGTGGCCTGCCACCCCTTTTTTTAAATAATTTTTGTTATTAAAAACAAACCATGCCTTTTGAAAAATTCGGTTTTGGACCGAAGGAGGCAAATTAAACAGGCCACAATTTCGCCCGGAATCTGGCCTGAGCTTGCCGGAATCCGGTGGCCGGAAAAAGTCTAATTTGTGCCTTCCTTAAGGCTGTCCAGTCACCAAGTCAACCTGGAACTTTGACTGCTCATAACTTCTTCATACGGACTCGGAATTGAGTGCTGTCTGTGCCATTGGATTCAGAAAGACGAGATCTACAACATGAACCTAGTTCAAGAATCTTTTGAACACTTTGATTTTTGAGCCTTTTACTCAGGCCACTTGTACCTGTACCTGTTTATTCCACCTGGATCAGTGAAAGCTCTATAAGCGATAATGGTGGTGAATACATCTCGGAAAAATTCAAAGAATTCTGTAGCAAAGAAGGAATTTGAAGAGAACTCATAGAGCCTCATAACTCGCAATAGAATGGGGTTTCAGAGAGGAATAACAGAACGATCGTGGGTGTTGCACAGGCTATGCTTGAGAGGGAGCTAGACTTTCATGCAGTGGAGGAAATGCCTGTTCCGAAAGATGAACCTCCAGATGTGGATCAGCTACAGGAGGAGATTCATGGAGTGGAGGAGTCCACTCATGCAGAACCAAACATCAGACAAGGCAGAAAGTGTACCATAGAAGCTGAGAGACTGAAGCTTGATTCGGCATAGAATGTAGGAGTCCCTACAACACAGTGCAGACAGAGATAGTCACCTGACTGATTTACTGGATACATGGCTCTTATGAGCAAGTGTATCGTGACAGAGCCATCTTCTTTTGAAGAAGAAGTGCAGGAGCCCACATGGGTAGATGCCATGGTGGAGGAGTATGAATCCATTGTCAGAAATAGTGCTTGGGAGATTGTTCCAAGGCCGGTTGGTAAATCAGTTGTAGGATCAAGATGGATCTACAAGGTAAAGCAAGCTGCTGATGGGAGTGTTGAGAAGTATAAGGCAAGATTTGTTGCCCGAGGCTTCTCACAGACCAAGGGGATTGATTATGAAGAAACCTTTGCACCTGTCGCATGGTATTCATCCATAAGGACCATCCTTGTTCTCTCAGCGTAGATGGGTTGGCACATTCATCATATGGATGTGAAGATTGCGTTCCTTAATGGGATCATTGAGGAAGAAGTGTACATTGAGCAGCCTGAAGGATTTGAGATCTACAATAGCGAGTAGCATGTGTGCAGGCTCAAAAGAGCGTTGTATGGGCTGAAGCAAGCACCTTGTGCTTGGTACACTCGGATCGACAACTATTTCACTGGACTTGGCTTCACCAAGAGTGAGGCAGATGAAAACCTGTACCAAATTATGGTGGAGGGTAAGCTTTTAATCATTGTTCTTTATGTTGATGATTTAATACTAACAGGTGATGAGCAGTTGATACACTCATGCAAGGCAGATCTTGCAAAGGAGTTTGAGATGAAGGATTTGGGCCTCCTTCATTATTTCCTTGGATTGGAAATATGGCAGTGGGAAGGTGAATTGTTTGTGTCTCAAGGCAAGTATGCCCGGGAGATACTGGAGAAGTTTCACATGCAAGGCTACAAGCCTATCGATACTCCTCTTCTAAGAAATTGGAGGAAAGAGGATGCTACATCGACAGAGGTAGTGGATGCCACTGTTTATCGAAAGTTGGTGGGTTCGTTCATGTATTTAGTTAATACAAGACCAGACATATGCTATGCGGTGAAACAGTTTTCACAAGCGATGGTTAAGCCTACCAAGCTCTTTTGGAAGGCAGGCAAGCATGTCCTGAGGTATCTCAGGGGAAAATCTGAGTATGGTTTATGGTACAGACAGACGGATGAGGTGAAGTTGCATGGCTTCACGGATGCAGATTGGGCAGGCAGCCCAATGGACAGAAAGAGCACATCAGGAGGGATTTTTAGTATCAGATCTACGACATTTTCTTGGTACAACAGGAAACAAAGATCTATGGCACTCAGTTCAGTGGAAGAAAAATACATTGCAGCAAGTCAAGCTGCATGTGAGGCTATCTGGATGAGGAAGATCATGGTTGGTTTGTTCGGTTCACATTTATATCCTATAGTGATACATTGTGATAATCATAGTTGCATTAAACTCTCGATTAATCCTGTGTTTCATGATATATCTAAAAATATTGATATCCGGTATCATCATATCAGAGATTGTGTGCAGCGGAAGATCATGTTGTTTCAGTACATTCCTACGAAAGATCAGGATGTAGATATTCTCACGAAGGCGCTCATCAGGAGAAAATTTGAATACCATAGAGGTAGGATTGGGGTGAAGGATAATCCCTATCTTGTTGAGAGGGAGTGTTGAGATTCAACAAGATGATGAGCTTATTGAAAATGAGTCGCCTTCACTATGTGGGCCCGCAGGCTATTTTTGGCGCAAGTCTATTTTTAGACATGGTGATCATATTTTAGAAGTTGCAGGATGCTATTTGTGAATGGTTGGTCAAGTTGGAAAAATAGATGAAATTGTATTTTTAGAATATTGGGAAAAGTCTATTTATAGATCGTCGATCTAAAAATAGAAGTGTCGATTATTATTAGCTCTTAATAATAATCCGACAATAAACAACAACTTATTCTCTTGGAGCACTTAATTTCAGTGCACGGATTTGGAAAATCAGTGGGATGAAGGAATTACACAATTCCTAGGGTTTACTGGTGGTTCATGCATGGAGGAATCAGTTAGAACTGAAGTGGAAAATTTTGACAAAATTGGAAGAGTAGTTCATGGAGTTGTTATTCAGTTTAACTCAGTTAATGGAGTTAAACTCAGTTGAGCTAGTTGTATCTAGTCTAACTGAATGAGACACTAGTGAGAGTGGAGTGAATTAATTAGTTAATTAATTCACAAATAATAACTCATTAATCAAATGAACAATATAGAAGTTAACTACAGTGCATGTCAATTCCAGTGGAGACCCAATGGAGAGATAGGTGAAAGGGCAAGATGCACTATCTTTTGTGACTATAGTGATGCATTGATTGCACCACACACACATTGGAGTTGCCAATGAGGATTGCACAGTCAAGGCAAGGGTAATTCGAATTCATTCAGACCTATTATTCAGCAGGGATTGCGCAGTGGAGGCAAGCTATCAGGAGGAAAGAAATTGGTGCATGGAGATGCAAATTTCTGCATGACAGTGTGTAATGATTGATTGTACTTAGATCTTGACATACTAAGCTTTGTATGAGATTGTTACATGATCTCCATGATACATAATATATTATAGTTTGGGTTTTCAGCTTTAGGCTTTCCCGTTAAAGAACTGTGTTATGTGTGATTGTTTTTATTGCTTCATGTGTTTGCAATTGATTTTAATTTCCGCAAAAGATTAACAGTGGAAGGATTCTGTATTTAGCAAGAAGATAAAATATTGTTAGATCAGGAGAATTTGGATATATACATGCATCTTGTATATAATTTCTACATAAAGGTTGACCCCCCAGGTTGGATTTAGTTTGTAGAATGAGAAAATCAGCTGGGGAATTCCAAGAAGTTATAGTGATCACCACATCTTCTATCATTCCCTCGAGCTTGACATGGGACCTATCGGCTAATTCAAGCATTGTAGGTTTAGGTATGAGTCCATGAAGTCCTAGGAAAATAAAAATATCTTTGGTCATTACATTAATGGTTGCCCCCAAATCAATCAGAGTGTTAGTTATGGGCTATTCATCAATATGGACAGTCACTGTAGGATTCCCTGGATCATTATATTTAGTCAACAAAGGTTGATCAATCATAAGTTTGGATAGTTTCTCCATAACATGGATAGCGGAAGGGTCTTTTGGTTTCCTTCCAGGCTTTTTGACACACGGATCTCTCACTGTTTTGGCATAGATAGGTACTTAAGAGCTTTTAACAATGGAATCCGCAGATAAAAATTCTGTAATTCCTTGATGAACTTAGATTTAGTTTGTGAGGCTAACCCAGTTTCAATTAATCGCTGAGGGTATGGAGGATCCTGAATTTTAACAGTTGAGTCACTTGTCACAGATGCACCAGCCCTGCTTGGGTTGGCTGATGTAGAAACACTAGGCTTCCCCGAGCTGGCTACTACAGGTGTAACAACAGGTGTTGTATCAGCTGTTATAGGTGTAACAACTATTTTAGAATTGACTATATCATTTCTAGGTGACTCACATTCTTCCTCGGTAATAATGGGAGTATGTTCAGGTCTAATTACTTTTCCTGATCAAAGCTAAACCTCACTAAGCCCAACAGGAGTGATAAGATAAGTCTGGAAAGTAACCAGGGTGTCTATGCTCTGAGCTACCTTATTATTCGGATTGGGGCTATGTTGCACACGTCATTGGGGTCGGACAAGAGGTGCAGGAGTTTGAAGAGGAGGTAGTTGTAACTGATGTTGCATTGGTAGTGCAGGGGGTGTTGAACCGCGACTATTACCTCTCTAGTTCTGACTCCAAGGATGAGATTGCGATGGAGGAGATTGCATTGGTGGAGGGGAGGGCCACTGGTTCCATGGTGAAGGAAATTGTGTTGAGAAAGGATTAGGGTACGACCATGTAAATTTCTAACTATTATAAACATTATTCCAAGGATTAAAAGAGGAAAAATCTGGAGGCATACCTATAGGTCATGGCTACCATGGTCTCTTTGATCCGATGAAGTAGGAAGACTGGACATCCTCGCTTGATTCTTGAAGTACCGCTTTCAGTCTGGGTATTTCTGGGCATTGAATAGTAGAATGTGCCAACTCATAGATGTTGCACAAGTTGGCGCTATTCAATCCACATTCTCTTTCTAAATGTTTCTTTTTGCATCGAGGAAAAAATATTGCCAAAGCTTCTACAGCTTCTGCTTGTTCTTTCTTAACTTGTACCTAGTGATCTGAGTAGAGAGAGTACTGAGAAGGTCTGTTTTAAAATCCTCAAATAAATTCTTGATCTCTGCTCTGGTTACTCCTCCACTTGTGGAATTCTGTATCCAAACTAAAGGGTCCAGAACTGAACTTCTCCCTTTGGCCGATCCTCTTGAATTCCATAGATAAAGCTTCATTATTTCTTCAAGAGGTTCTTAGGATATGTCTCCTTTTCCCAACAGATTCAAATGCTCTAGAAAATCATCTCTTATACCTCTTAAGAATATAGGTTTCAAGATTTTCGAGGCTAAGTTACCAAACTTAAACCTTTTTAAATTATAATGGAATTGTTCCATGTAGTCTTCCAAGCTCTCCTCATCCTTTTGTGCAATTTTGAATATATCTTCCTTCAAATCCCTGGTTCGACAGTAATCCTGATACTTAAAGAGTAAGGCCTCCCTAATGTCATTCCAAGTTCGGATCATGCCAACACCCAATCTCATGAACCATATTAATGATGCCCCTTTCAGAGTAGTAGGAAACAATTTAAGCTTTTGGGCATCTGAAGTGTAGTCATAACTCCTACACAACACATGGAAATTGAACATAAAAGTATCAGGATCTTCAATAGCCATCTCTTGAAAGGACAATAGAGATGATAAAGGAATGTTTTTCATAGGAGCTTCATCCCGTGTCGCCACTATTGGGAATTCAAAAGTAACAGAACCATCTATCTTAAAATTCTCGTCCCTCATGGCTGATCCTTCTTGATGGGATGAACTGGCCTGAGAATATGCATGGGATTGAAAAATAAATAAAGGATCAAGCTATTCCAAGACCATTTGTTTCACTGCACTACCTGCATCCAAATGATGATCAACTAAATGCTATTCCTCAGGCCCCTGATGCTCCCCACTAGTCTCCCCTTGTCCTTCAATTTTTAGATTTTGATCAATGACTTTCCACCACTGTTTCAGATATGGAGTCTTGATATCAGGAGTGGATATGTTGCTTGAAGGGTGATGAGGTCCAGACACAGAAGGCACCGATGCCTTAGGCATTAATATAGTAGCATATTTTTGTGGTCCTGTCTTCCTGTTGTCTCTGTATGAAGTAGACTGTTCCTTTTCTTCTTTTGAGATAAAATCTCCAAAGAATGTTTTTCTTCCCAAGTCTGCACTCTTCTTTTCCTTTTTACAACCCATCTTTCTTGTAGTTAGTTAGAGTGGGGGGTGTTGTGGATTTCTCTATTGTCCTACTGGCACACATGGATCCTATGTGTATCAATCCTTCCTACAAGTGCTCAGTTTCTACATTAGTGAGCCCACCCAAGTATGTTAGAGCGATGCGCAGGTTCTTACCTCTCGTCTTACCACCCAGAAACTGTATAGTTGAAGACACACTGAAGAAAACACCCAAAAAATCACACTTCTAAGTGTCTCAGCGAGATAATGGTGAGCCCACCCAGGTATGTTAGAGTGATGCGTAGGTTCTTACCTCTCATCTTACCGCCCAAAAATTGTGTAGTTGAAGGCACACTAAAAAAAACCCAAAATTTACACTTCTAAGTGCCCTAGTGTAGAAATGGTGAGCCCACCGATGTATGTTAGAGTGACATGTAGGTTCTTACCTCTCATCTTACCGTCCAACAGTTGCAGACGAGGAACACTCTATCATTAAACAAACAATTCTGGTTGATTGGATTGTCACTGCCATCCCCGGAAACGACGCCAAAAATTTAGAATGTATTAATCATTGTTAAATGACTAAGACAATACACATAAATTATCAATCTAGGGACATCTTTTATTTCAATTACAGTTGCACTGTCTGTGCTGATACATCAAACCAGAAGCAATTCAAAATAAAGAGAAATAGTTGCTGAATCAAATGCTGAAAAAAACAACTCATGCAGAAATAAAAAACAATCTACAAGAATGTAATCAAGCCTTAATTAACTGTACCTAGCACGCCACACACAATTACACCAGCTAGTATCTCTAATCATATATGTATAACAACATAATAATATCGAAATTGAAGCAGATCTACTCACAAACAGAACATCAACAATAATACTTACACCAATATGTAAAGAAAAGAAGAAATATGTAAAACTACCTTAACCGCTGCAATCCTTGCTAAAGAGGAGGGCCCTTCTTCCCAAGCAGGGTGTAGGAAGAGATAGAAACTTAAAGAAACTAAACTAGACAATGCATGTAACAATAGAAACGTGATATTTTTGTATTAATGTGACCAAAACTACAGAGCCAAAAGTAATATTGTTCTTCGCTAACCTTTTGACCTCAAGGGTCGAGAGTTATATAGTGGTTACATGTTCAAAAAAAAAGGAATAGATGATTCATGAGAATATTACGATTCTCATGCTGATCAAAATAATATACATGTAGTTACAACCACTTCTTAAAAAAATTCTGACTGTAAGAATATAGATTACAATCAAAACTACCTAAAAGCTGTCATCCTAAAATACAATATGTAATGACTTCTACAACTGTCATGGAAAATGATAGTTGTACTATAACATCAATAGAAGACAGGCTGGCATCCAGAAGTTGATGATATCCAGTCAATAGTACAGCTGTAACAACAGTTTATCTAGCGGGTCTGTAACAACATCATGATTTAACAGGGTCGTGGTGTAACAACTTGCTGTAACAACACACTTTCAACTGCTTCTGTACGCCTCATGCTCTAGATATTTTGTGCTAAAAATAACATCTGGAAGGGCAGTAAAAGACAAGAGAACTTCTCCCAACATTTATCCCAGTTATTCATAAAAAAAGACACGATGCATCATAATAATCGATGAAACAACAAGATAATGAAAATAAGGTAAAACAACATTATTTAAGATAGAAAAGCAGGAAAATAGGCAAAATTGGCACCCAGCAGTGATATTGAGGGTTTAAAATAGTGACTCCCGATATGGACAAGAGGGATTTATAGAGAGATCGAAGATATGGGAATATCAAAAGATCAGATAATTGATGATATCAAAGGATCAGAGGTGAGGGATATCGGGGTATCAGAGGACTTAGGATATTAGAATATCATAGGAATTAGGATATCAGAGTGTTTATAGTGGTGCTCATATAAAAAGTTCCAATATTTGGAAGCTCTGACATGCTACGTGGCAATCCCATGGGGTCAGGATTTTCATTATTATATTCACAAAGCGCTTATAACATTTATACTTAAAGTATCGGGAATTTTAATCAAGGAAATATTTTATCATAATTTTCCTATAATTCATGTTACGAAATTTTGATGTTCTGGTTAAGTTATCCTGATAATGAACAAAAAAAATATAGGGCCTCTTATTTATGAATATTATGTTTATGAGCCTAATCTTTTATATGAAAACTCCGATAAGGGAATTTTCTCATTCAATTATGTTTTGGTAACAAAAACTAAAATTGTCTTATTTTAATGAAACTAAGGGATTTTTATCTAATTTAAAAGGGTCCCCATTTTTTATTAGTTCAAATATCAAAACTAATGGAGTGTTGTTGAGCACTACAACAATTGGCGACACACTGGGTGAAGTAGTTATCTCTGTAAAAATAGATGAAATTTAAACTTATTAAAGAAAATATTTAGAAAGATAAACACATTTGAAATTTATATTGAAAAAATAACTCTGAATAAAAGAACTCATTACTTTGTAAATTTATTGGAACTTGTTATAGATCAAAATATTTATTGTTATAGATGAAAATATTTATTGTCTCTATCAGTCATTAATGAGTTGTAAAGATAAAGTAGAGGACTATTGAAACTTAACGTTTTAAATAGACTAATTTTTCAATGGTAGAGCCATTGCTTCCAACAAGCATCCATAGCCTCGACAGGGTTACGATTTAACCAAAAAAAGATGAGCCAGTATCTCATACACTTATAGTAATATTCTTAGAGGAACTGATTTTTCTTTTAATATTTCTTTTAGAGTTACTTAAAAGCCATTGTCCTAGCTTGGTGACTAGATAACGATAATGTCATTCAGAAGTTATAATGATATTAAACAAGCCGGCTTGTGATAATACCTCTTATCTTATAATTATAGAATTATAAGCCATTATCCTGTTTTGATGGCTAGTTATGATAATGTCAACACCATTAGTTTCTCATGATCAATGTTAGTTTCTTATGTGAACATCATTAATTTCCCATGTTTCTTTTCTCTTCATGTAGTAGTTTGGCAGAATTTGCATTTTCTGACATAAGCATGAGTGGCCTTGAAAAAATTTGGAAATTAATAACCAGCATGTAGGATCTTATGAGAAATGGTGTCTCTGCTATAGTGTCCATCGGTTGCTCCATTGTGTAGCTCCTACAAAAAATTTCTGCTTCAGTTTTTTCTAAACATCTTAACAAAATAGAATCATAATTCTTTCTAAACAAAACATCATTGATGAGTTGTTACTTATTAGCTTTCAACCTTAGGGCTCTTTTCCTCTTATAATTGAATTTATATGGAGCAAAACCATTTTTTAAATAAAATATTAAATCAACATACTAAGATTTTGTGTCGATAGGTTATACCGCTATGATTTGGAAATTATTACCTGAATCTTCATTATCTGATGTATCATAGGCTCCAGTAATCAATCTGCAAAAACCTTGACCTCTTACTATTTTAGCAGATTTTATTTCTAGGTCATATTCTTGCAAATTAGTGACCCAATTAGCTCTTTTCTGGCCTAATTATTTCTTGATAAGAAATTGTCTGACTGTTGGGAAATGGACAATTACTTTTGTATGGATTTTTAAGAGGAAAGGTATGAAGTGTTTAATCGAATTAAAAAATGTAAAGGCTTGCTTTTCCACCTCTAAGTAATTTAACTCAGCTCCCTATAAATTATAACTAAAGAAAGAAATAAGAGCTTCAACTTTTTGTTCATTAGGTTGTGTCAACACTGTTGCATAGGATCGTTTGGAAGAAAAAGTGTACATAAAAACTTCTTTAGAAAAATTGGGGTTGACAAAGAAGGAGCATCTATGATTACTTATTTAAGTGATTCAAATGTTTCTCTTTCAATATGTCCCCATTTGAAAACTGAATTCTTCTTGATCATGTTCTGTAAGGGTAAGACAATTTGTGAAAAGTATGGGACAAACCTTTTGACAACATTGATTTTCCAAAGGAAGGATTGCATTGATTTCTTGTTGTGTGGTAAGTGGATTTTAGAAATATCCTTAATTATATTTGGATCTATGTAGATTCTAGAGGTTTTGGATTTGTGTATAGAGGTATCTTACCGCATGGCCAACAAATTGCAGTGAAGAAATTAATGGGTACAACCTCTTCATCTTCAAATGATCGTGGTTTCTTTGAAGAGATCAAGGCGCTGGGAAAAATCCACCATCGACATTAGTCAAATTGTGGGCGATTATCTCCAACCAACACACTAATATTCTGGTGTATTAATGCATGCTTATTAGAAGCGTGGGGTTCTGCTTCATGGAAATGACACCGAGCATATCTATTGGCAAACCAGATACAAAATCTCACTAGAATTTGTCAAGGGTTTGTGTTATCTTTGCTGGAAATAGTAATTACTCCTGTATGAAGATCCAACAGGATCAAAGTTGAGTGATGCATGAAGAGATAAGATGAGTTAAGTGAAGTCCATATTTAGAGTGTGAGTTAACTGAGTCAAGTGTGAGTCAAGTAGAGTTTAGTCTATATTTTGAGAAGTCCAAATTTAGTGAGTGTTTTCATGTTGACGTTATTTTTTGAGATTCGCTAGTTGAAAAGAATAAATTTCCCATGATGGGTTCATTGTAATCAGATCAAATCAAATTTGTGTGATCAATAAAAGAGTCACAACTTTTTTTATTGTCTGTGTGTGATATTTTGTGTCTTTTCTCCAATGCCTTTCCAACAAATTCGTATCAGAGCTAGAATATCTAGGAGCCAGAGAGTTTGCAGCTGCAGTCTGTAGAGTTGCATTGTTTATTGAGGAGTGCAACCAGGACAGTTGCCACCACAAAAAAATAATGAAGGCCACCTTCCCTTTTTGTTCATAAGCCACCATTTCCTTCCATCGAGTGGAAGCTTGTCGTTGCTTTCGTTAAGGAGTTTTTTTTGTGAAAAGAAAAAACTGCAGAAAAAGAAGAAGAAGCAAACCTGCATTTTCTATCAACCGCCATCACCACATCTGCATTTGAATCCAAAGAACCATCGAGTGGAAGCTTGTCATTGCTTCCGTTGAGGAGTTTTTTTGTGTGAAAAGAAAAAAACTGCAGAAAAAGAAGAAGCATAACCACATTTCCTATCAACCGCCATCGCCACATCTGCATTTGAATCCGAAGAGAGTGTGTAGAGGGGAGAGTCATCATAAGCTATAACAACAAGCCATTATCTACATGTCAATTTATTTGCTAGTATATGTTGTTGTTGTGAGTCTTCGTTGTTGTGCGCAATCCGCAGACAATGTGAAGAGCATTAGTCAACGCATGGCCAATGTTTTAAAGTACATGGGAAAATATTCAAGAAGATGTCTATTGGTTTTTGAAAGTCACATGGGCAAGTTCAAAGGTTTGAAAAAAAAAAAAATTGATTTTTTTTTAAAAGAGTCGAAGACCATGTGGGAAGGTATGAAAAGGTCATGTTATAATGTGTTTTTTAATGAGCTTATACATATATTTGTGGAGCTGCTTTATGAAGTACTCTTTTCCATGAAGGAGATTTGAAGAGATTTTATTTTTCGAGGCTCGATTATGATTTATTTTTTTGGTTGAATATTGGAAAGAGAATCTTTGTTAAAGGATATAACATAAGTTTTATTTTATTTTATTTTTAAATAAATAATTTAAAAAAAAAAGGTTTTTTTTTTTTTCTTTCTAAATTGAGCTAATTCTATTTATGTATAAGTAAAAGTACAAAACTGCCTCAGTTTAGCTACGTTAGCCTGAAACTGGGCCTGAAAGTCAAGCATAGTTCTGTAAAGAAGCTGCCCATGTAGGGAAACCAGCTCTGTAAAAGCAGTCTCACCGCCCTTGTGTAGGGAAACCGGTGGAATAGTTATGATTGTAATGACACAGTAACAAAAAGCTAGCATTATCATTAACGAAAACCAGTAAGCTACTATGTAATGAAGAAAACTAGCATCGCTACAAAAATTAGCAAGATCGAAGACCATACTGCTCCATGTCATTGCTGAGTTAGCTTGAGGTGGTTGGAGGAGGCTGTTCCTCCATTATTGGGCAACCGAAGTAGTCCTCAGGATCATCCGCATCAACATACCGGTTGAGAGCCATAGCGCCCTGGTCCGCTGTAGTTTCCACCTGCAAGGGAAAGAGACTACGGGGGGAATTGGCTGTGGCTTCAGGCTTGGCCAGGTCTTCGTGAGGAGTAGCAGCTGAAGTGGAGCGAGGCACGACAGAGGTGGGGTGGGGGTCGGGAGAGGCGGGAGTGGAGACATTCAAAGTAGGAGAACTGATAGTAGCGTCCTCTCGCAGAGTTATGGTGATATAGGCAGTAATTGAAGGGCGGTTGAAGGTGCTATCAAACCTCAGCTCCGCTCTTTGAGTGGTCTGCCGGATGAAAGGCCTGCGAGCAGGCAGAGGATCGTGAGAGGCGGTGAGATGGGGGGATTCATGCTGAAGGGAGGCAGGCGACCTACCATAAACAAAATCAAAAGGAATTTCAGAGGCAATTCTGCTGGAAGAGGGGCGCTCCCCGGCCAAGCTTCCGCGAGTGCCACCTCGACGGGCTGTCATGCGCTGCCTAAGTCGAGGCATGGCAGGCTCGGCGTCGGGAGGCTCTTGGGCTTGGATAGCAGCTGACGCAGCAGAAGAGTCGGGAATAAACAGAGGCAGACCACAAAGATTCAGAGCGACAGACGGGTTAGAAAAAGGCTGAGGGGCAGCGTTCGCACCAGGACAAAACTTGATGTTGGAGAAATGCACACCAGGAGAGAACTCAATGCAACTATATAACGAGCAGCGTCGGCCTGTGACTGTGCGAGCGTTTGGCTCAGCACAGTGGGCAGGACACGCACCGGCCAAGGGCACCATACAGACGCGGAGGGAGGCGGAAAGCTCGTCGAGCGGTGAGTCGAGCAGAGAGACGGTTTCCATAATGCACAGACCAGGCGAGCCAAAAATATAGAGGCGCCGACTCGGAGGAGCAATAAATGTGGTTGCAGGCGCAATGAAGGCACAATTAAATTCACCGTGGAGAGCCATGTGGCCACCACGCGCGTTGGGCGTTGGGAAATGGCCGCCACGCGCACCAGTTGTCCCCATGGGACTATCAAGCATCCTCATCCGGAAAGTTTTGATCATTTTGCACCAGATTGATGCAGTTCTGAAGTGTGTCCCTGTCATGGATAATGTGAAGAGGGCCATGGTTGAGAGAGTCTGCGCTTTCAACTCCTAGATTGGCAAGGAAGTCCGCGACCTTATTACCTTCTCTTTTGGTGTGAGCAAAGGAGATGGCTTGATTGTTATCCAACCATCTGCTGAGGGTGTCAAGCCGAGAGGCCAATCTCCAACTAGTGGCAACTTTAGTGGTTCTGGTGCCTTGAAGAAGTTGATTGGCGATAGTGATGAGAATCTGAGAGTCTCCTTCCACTATTATAGGCGAAAGATTGTAAAGATGTGAAAGGATTATACCTTGCCAGAGACCTTCCAGCTCCGCAGAGTTGTTAGTGTCCCATCCTATCGAACCATAGTAAATGGCAAGAGTATCCCCTTGAGAGTTCCTGAGGATGCCACCAAAGCCTGCAGGGCCTAGATTGCCTTTGGAGGCGCCATCAAAATTCAGCTTGTATATGCCTGGAGGTGGAGGTGTCCAGGGGATTGGTGAACCTGAAGTTTTTTGCTTGGAGAGGTTAGGCGAGATCGCTATCCTTAGCTGCCAATTTTGCCATATAGCTGCTTCCTGCGGATGTTTAGGGAGATCCTCTTCTTGCCATGGATGCAGGGCAATGGTTTCTTGAAGATTATTGTATAAGTTGTCCCATATAATATTCAGAGGAGTTGCTTGATGTTTGAAGATTCTTCTGTTTCATTCCTTCCATAGAGTCCAAAAGAGGAGGCCAGGGATCAGCTGCCAGAGATGATTGAGAATGGGACTGTTATAAGGTCGCTGGGGCCAGAGGCGCATGATGTGGACGATGTCCCCTTTTGGCTTGCTGCGCTGACTTCTGAAACATATTTTTTCCCAGAGTTGATGAGCAAGATGGCAAGTCAGCATGAGGTGTTGAGTTGTTTCCATTTCCTGCTTGCAGTTTGGGCATTGAGAGGGGCCGCTGAAGCCACGCTTGAGCAGGTTGTCCCATGTGAGTGTTCGTTTGTGACTGAGTAGCCACAGAAAGGTGGAGACTTTAGGCCAGGTACCTGGAGCCCAGACAAATTGCCAAAGCCTGTCTTTCGGATGCTGGATAGGGTGCATTATAGAGTAGGCTTCCTTCGTGGTGAACATTCCTTTGGGAGTATAGTCGCACCGAAGAATGTCTGGTTCCTCTGAGCATCTTATTTTCCTTCGTTGCAGCTCCTTTTGGAGAGCTTCCTGAGTGGTGCTGTGAGCATTGGGCAGGAGTGAAGTAGGGAGTTTCCATTGCCTGAATTCATTGGTGGCTGTAGGCGTCCAGCATTGATTAACGTTAATTTCTTCCAGAGGGCTGGGGCGGCCATTGTTGGAGAGATTGAGAAGTTCAGTGAGTTGAGGATGCTGCTGCCATGAGTCTGTCCAGAATCTGGCTGTGTGCCCATTTCTGATTTCCCAGAAGCTGTGCTATTGTATGAGAGAAAAGTGCGGCTTGGCAGCATTCCATATGAGTGATCTAGCGCCTCCAGGATGTAGCCTGACTAGATCATTCGGCGGTCTGTTGTGGGCATATTTAGCTGTCCATATTTTGGCCCAAGGTTTCCAGGGGTTTGCAAGCCAGTTCCACCAAAGTCGTGCCCCCATAACTTCATTGCTGTGGATTGGATTTCTGAGGCCCAGACCTCCAGCCTCCTTAGGGGAGCAAACCATAGCCCAGTTGACCAAAGCCCATTTGCGTTTTTGGTCTGAAGATCCCCAAAGGAATCATCGTTGCAAATTTCTGATCTGATTGAGAACCCATTTAGGAGCTGTAAGCACAGAAAAAAGGTAGAGAGGCATGGATTGCAAAACAACTTTGATGAGGATAAGTCTACTGGATATGTTGAGCGCTCTATATGTCCATGAGGAAAGCCGAGCTTCCAATTTTTCCAGTAGGTGATTCCAAGTGGAGTGCTTGATGGCAGTGGCAATGAGAGGGGCACCTAAGTATTTGGAAGGGAGGTGAGCGGGAGAGAAGCTAAGAATACGAATTATGTTGGTTTGAATTAGAGGAGGGGTATTAAAAAAGAAAATCTGGGACTTGGTGACATTGACAGTCATGCCAGAGGCAGTGGCGAAGAGGTTGAGGATATTTTTGAAAGCTTTAGCTTCCTGGACTCAAGGGAGCCCGAATAACATATTGTCGTCAACAAATTCTTGGTGAGTTGTGAGAGAGCCATGAAGGGAGATGCCTTTCAGCTGGTTTGTGAGGATAGCATGGTGGATGAGCTTGCTGAGACCTTCGGACATGAGTACAAAAAGAAAGGGAGATAGGGGGTCTCCTTGTCTGATTCCTCTGGATGGTTTGAATGGCTTAGAAGGGATGCCATTGACAAGGATGGAGTAAAGGGGAGAGGAGATGAGTGACAAAATCCATCTTATCCACATTCTGTCAAAGCCAAAAGCTAACAGGATGCTTTGAATATAATGCCAGTTTAGTTTATCGAATGCTTTTGATAAATCAATTTTGAGGAGCATACCTGGCTTTTTGGAAGTTTTGAGAGAGTGTATGACTTCATGCATGAGGATGATACCGTCCATGATTTGTCTTCCTTCTACATATCCAGTTTGTTTTGGCGATATGAGGAGCGGGAGCAGAGGCTTCAATCTGTTGGCTACGACCTTGGAGATGATTTTATAAATCACGTTGCAGAGGGAAATAGGTCTGAACTTATCCGGAGTGCTTGGCCGTTCCTCTTTCGGCACCAAGGCTATGAAGGTTGCATTTAATGAGGGGAGGAGCCAGTGAGTAGCTCTAGACTCTTCCACTAGCTGCCAGACTTCTGCTTTGATCAGATCCCAGAAGGTGTGGAAGAAATTTGAGGTGAATCCATCGGGCCCAGGTGCCTTGCCGTCCTTCATTTGGGTCGAAGCGAGTTCGACTTCTTGAAGAGTGACAGGGCGGAGCAACATCTTGTTGTGCTCTTCCGTGATTGACTTGGGGATGAGTTGAGCTATATGGTCAATGGCTGACTGTCTGTCTACTGCGTGGTCCTCCTGCTGTATGCTTTGAAAGTGGTCCAGTAGAACTTGTTCGATCTCCTCCTGTTGTTCCACCTGTGCTCCTTGTTGATTGGTAATGTGCGGAATGCGGTTTTGCATCCTTCTTTGTATTGTTGATCTGTGGAAGAATTTAGTGTTCTTTTCCCCTTCCTTTAACCAGGCTATTCTAGATTTTTGCCGCCATAGGACTTCTTCTTGTTTACGTCTCTCCTCTAGTTGCTGGTGTAGATCTTGTTCCTGAGTGGCTAGCTCTTCAGTTCTGCCTCCATTTATGATTTTTTGCTGGATTTCTTCCATTTTGCTTTCAAGGATTTTGATTTCTTGAAAGATGTTTCCAAAGACGGAGGTGTTCCGGTTTTTGATAACAGCTTTGAGATGCTTGAGCTTTTGTTGGAATTGGTACATTTTTGAGCCTGAGGGAGGTGTGAAACTCTGCCAGGCCTGAGTAATAACATCCCTGAAAGAGGGGTGGGAGAGCCAAAAAGCTTCAAATTTGAAAGGTTTTTTGTATTGAAGACCAACATTTTGCCAATGGAGCATAATGGGCCAATGGTCCGATCCTGTCTGCGGTAGGATTGAAGCTGATAGGTCCCCTCCTATATGGATGGCATTGTCAAAAATGAGGAACCGATCTAGCTTGGAAGCTATATGTTGAGTTCCGGTTCTTTTGTTGCTCCAAGTGAATGTACCATTTGAGAAGGGCATGTCTATAAGCCAGCTGTTGGCTATGAATTCTCTGAAGTGGGCACTGTCCGGGTCTGCTCTAAGTCTTCCTCCTGTTCTTTCTTTCATCTGAGTGATCATATTAAAGTCCCCTGCAGCGATCCAAAGGGGATAATTTCTGTTGACATTTAAATTTGCTAGGGTATTGAGAAGAGCTATTTTCCCTGCCTGGTCCTGAGGGGAGTATACGTTGGAGAGGTGCCCGTGAATCTTGGTACCAATGGGGTGGAAAATTGCTTGTATCAGGTGGTGCCTCGCATGAAAATTGGAAAGATCAATGGTCAGAGTATCTCATGCAATAGCAAGACCTCCCGAGGAGCTTGAGGCATCTACTGCCACTGAACTGCAGCTAGGCCAAGCCTTAGACAGGACTGCTCCTAGAATTTCACTGTTACATTTTGTTTCCTGAAGAAAGAGAATATTTGGTCTTTCTTCCTGTATCATATTTTTCAGAATTTTATGCTTTCCAGGGCTATTGAGCCCTCTTATGTTCCATGACAGTAGCTTCATGAGGAACTGTTTGACAGAGGTTTGAAGAACCTTGTAAGCTTAGGGTATCGGCCTGAGTCGACCAATATTTGCCCTATGGTGATGGTGCGCTGCCAGTCTGGCTTTCGCCCTCTTTTCTTTGGTACTTTTGTGATTTTGAGACTATCCCAATGGCTGCCAGGTTGAATGCCAAGTTTTCTCCCTTGATGGACACTTTAGAAGACCTTTTCTAATTTATCAATTTGCTGAGGGTTGATGGTATCAAAATTTTGGTTTATGCAAGCCTCCTCGAGCTCTGTTATGTCGATTTCTCCCAGGTCAGGGCCTTCAGAGTCCTCTTCCATGAGTGTCTCTTGGTTTCCGCTAAACAGAGCTTCATTGGGGATAACAGGTTGGGTAATGGGGTTGTCGACTTCCATTGTGGCAGGATGCCAGGGTAGGAGTTTGATTCCAACAGAGTGATTATCTGGGTTTGGTTCAAGAGAAAGATTTTGGTTTGGATTTTGCATGGGGTTGGGTTTAACTGTGGGTTTAGGAGTATCCGAAGGTTGAGAGGGTGTTTTCAGCTGGTTAGGGTTAGTCTCAGGGATAAGATTAGGGTTAGAGAGAGCAGAAAAACTATTGCTGGTGGAAGGAGCATTGGTCGAGGGGGAGGTTTTCTTACCTGTCGTGGGAGGCTTCTTGCCATGATTTCTTCACGAGGGAACTCTGGTGAATCCATCAGCTTCCGGGGCTGCTTCCGCTTCTTTTGCCTAAGCCTGCGCGGTGAGAGGGCAGTCTCTGAAAAGGTGCCCTAGAGCATGGCATCGTCGACATCTGAAGGGGACATGCTCGTAGTCTAGAGGCTGTATCCATTCAAAGTCGTCGTGATAAATACTTACAGCATCGGGTAGAGGCTTGTCCAGATGCATGTGAACACAGATGCGAGCATATGAAGTATATCGATGAAGCTTTGTTTCTTCTGCTATCTTGATGAATTCCCCTAGGCCTTTGCCTATTGCTTGGAGTGATTCTTCGTCCCAATATTCTAAGGGTAGCGAGTATAGGCGTATCCAGACAGGTGCCCAATGGAAGTTTTCTTTGTCTGGGTTGAATCTTTCTACCCAGTTTCGGAGATACAGCCCAGCTGAGTTGAAAAAGTAAGGCCCTCCATCCATTATTCTGTTTCTGTCTTCCAGGCAGTTGAAGATCGCTGTGAAGAAACCCTTTGGTCCCAGTTGTAATGTAACTTGCCCTTTGGGCTTCCATTTGGAAGCAACCCAGCCATAAAGGGCTTTCTCGGTCGGCCAAAAGCCAATAAACTTTCCTATGAGGGCATGGTCCCTCATATACTGAATTCGGGCGTTTATTCGATGGCTCGGTAGTTCGATTTTTGGTCTTTCTGTAGCAATGGGTTTGCAGGTAGAGGATTTGGGCATCTCCGCCTCCTGCTGCACTTGCGAAGACGGCGCGTTGGGTAGCGGCGTTTCCTAACTTCGGTCGGATGTTTCGTTGCTTTGCACCGAGCTAACGTGGGTGCCGTCGTTATTGACAAGGGGGGGGTGACCTTCCCCGAAGTGAAACCATTAATCGGCGATCGGGCCGCGTGGTGGTGAGTTCGAGACGGTATAGCGAGAAGATGTATGATCCGTAGGGTTTACAGAGAGCGAGTCGTATACGTGATCATTAAAAAAAAAAAAAAAAAAAAAAAACAAACAAAAAAGAAAAAGAAAAAAGGTTATGGTATAAAAAATATTAATTATAAGGAACAAGTTTTTTATTGAAATAATTTGGAAAGGTGCATAAGGGTTTTATTCCTTTTATTAAAAGGAGGATTAAAAATAAATAAAATTATTTGAGCAAGAGTTTGGGACTTTATAAAGGTCTGCTACAATTTTTTTTTCTTTGTCAAGCATGACAATGTTTTGGGTGAAGAGTGTGCCTTACAGGGGCACATATTAAAAATCATATATATATTTTTTTGGGGGGGGGGGGGGGGGGGGGGAAGGTGGGGGGGGTGTTATATGGAAGGAATCCTCATGCAATATGGAAACCAACTACAAGAAAAAAGAAAGAAATCAATCATGAGTCACAAAGTGCGATTGAAGCAGATTAAGAAAAGAAATCGAAAAGAAGAGGCAAATATCATTGACATGGTTAGAGAGGTTCGACCATCATAATGACGTGTGTAATTGTGATTTTATGAAATTGAGGAAAAATAAGAAAATACAAATTATTTTGTAATACTTGAATCATGGGTTTCATGATCAAGGAATTTTATTTTAGTTAAGGTTCCCATTGCGAACCTTTAGGTTTTTTCATCTAGTCATAAAAGTAAAAAAGAGTCAATGTCATGTATGAAGGACCCTTATTGGGTATGTTACATTTTTGTATGAGTCATTAAATGTATAAAAAGGTCCTCCAAGACGAAGCATAGACATATCGTTCAAGTCAGCTTCAAGGTGGAATAAATTATCTACACCAAAGGACACATCGGCTCACCCTTACTCAAGTTGGCCTATTTGAGGAGGAAATCACTATAAAATAGGGCAGCTCGGTCTTATTTTAGACAAAAAATTTTGGTGAAGGTGAAGAAGACAGGAAAAGGTGTGAAGTTCTCAAGGAAGGAA
This sequence comes from Pinus albicaulis, assembly GCA_034641835.2. Lineage (NCBI taxonomy): Eukaryota > Viridiplantae > Streptophyta > Pinopsida > Pinales > Pinaceae > Pinus > Pinus albicaulis. The sequence goes on along the minus strand of CM076579.1, from coordinate 1,474,234,010 downwards.
GCCTACTAACTAGTGATGAAAGGAAGAGGAAGATCGAGCTATTTTGGACTGTTTCTTGAGAAAACACCTTCACACGTGTGGCAAAAAATATGTTTTTTGTAGTGGGTACATCTATTGTGATAAAGGACGAGAAAAGGGCCTTCACACCATCTCTCTTGCTAGCTGAAACAATAAGGAAGCATTCTCAAGTCAAGTGAAGTAGAGACACTATAAGAAAGGCAATATCTTGGCTCACACATGTGTTTATGTAGTGATTTCAGGAAGCCAAAATACATACCTATGGATTAAGGCCTAAATCTTCAAGGTAGCAAAAAAGTGCAGTGTAAGAAGAAGCTTTTACTAGTATTGACTTGGTCAAGAAGAAGGAAGAGAAGGAAGGATATTTGTGTCTTGGTCTTGGAGTGGAAAATAGGTCAAGGGTCATGGTCTTGGTATTTTTCAATTGAAGTCTCTATAAGAAGATTTTTTTCGGGTTTTCCTTTCAAGTAGGAGAGGTTTTAGCCCTGGTTGATAGCCTATATTTTGTGTCTCTTGTCTCTTTATGATTTATGAATTGTTCATTGTTTGATGAAGAATAATTCTATAATGACATAAGTCAAAGAAGATCCTAATCTAAGAAGTAAAAATCATTAACAATAAGTTATTAATAGAAGCGAAATCACTTAACCTTGATGCCCTAGATTTCTCAACATTTCAAGTTGCAACTAAGGAACTGAGAAGTATATTAGAAGACGATGAAGAGATCAGGGGTGATTGGTGTATCCCGGATCTGCTACCACCTCCTATTTTTACTGGTAAATATTTTGATCACTAGGTTATCGAAGTGCTAACTTTTCTTTGAGCTAAAGAGTTAATTGAGTGCCAGCCTAATAAACCACATGATGAAGTATGTGATGTTTTAACATCAAATTTTATAAAACATGCATTGGATGAGAAATTTTTTGTGCAGGGTATCAAAATCTACAACTTCTAAGGAAGCATGGAATATCCTATAAGCAGAGTTTGGCACAAAGGAAGCTGACATGTAGCAGTAAGATGTGTCACAGTCTGTTGAGTCAGTGGTAGATCTAAGAGTAGATGAGAAAGGCTCTGAGAAGAAAACAGAGCTTGGATAATCCCACTCAAAAGTGGATGATGTTCGTGAAGACTATAAAAGTGAAACCAATTATGAAAACATGAATATGGATGAAGAAGATGCAAAAAATATTGCAAAGAGAGAAGTTGAAGCCTCTCCTTGTGAAGTAGAGCAAGGGCATATAAATGCTCAGGGCCTCCACGGTAATGTGGATAGTGCAGATGTTAGTTAATCCCACTGTGGAAAAATACATGTGGACGATGACTGCAAAGTGAGATGTGAATTGGTGAATCCAACCGCAACTGATGGACTTGGTGACGTTGAATTTTTTAGTTAGCACATGCATGCTTGGTTAAACCACCATAGGGTGGATGAAAATTATATTGATGATATGTGTGGTTTCCTTTTAAAAATAGGTATTGATTATGGAAATATGGTAGACACCATGTTTGATGAAGAATTGAAGATTGAAGCTGCAACTGTAGCAACAAGATATGAAGCAATTGGAACTGCTCATGAAGCAATATGTGATTTGGTAGCAGCTAATGATTAAGAAGAGGATAAAGTAATTGAAGAGTTTTTAATGAGAATATACATTGACTGCATAATAGTGGAAGAAAACCTCCATGCAGTAGAAATGAAGGCATAGAAGGAAGAGGTAGAGCAAGAATCTCATATTGAAGAGCACAACAAAGATGTTTTTAGCATTGTTTTTTAATATGCATGTCTTCAAAATAGCATGGCAGCAGAAGTTGAAAACAAGGTTGCTAATAAGTTTGCTGCAAATTTGAAGTTCATTGAAGGATGGATTCAGAAGCCAATTCAACAAATTGATGAGAGTCTTAAAGCAATAATTGGAATAAAATAATTAAATGATGTGGTGAACGAGAAAAAGGAGCATGCTTATGATTTTACATGTAAGCCTAATGATGATCTTGAGTGTGAAGACTACATGCAAAAAACAATAGTACCTGATGATGAAAGTGAAGAGAAGGACATGGAGTTTTATGAAAACAAGGAAGAATTCATTAAAACTATTTTTCAACAATGGATTCAAGAAGGGATAAGATTCTTCTATCAAGAAATATGGAAGAAAGAAAGTCAGGAATATGAAGCACAAGAAGTAGAGAAAATAAGACAGTTTGAAGATGCAGATTTGTGGGAACAATACATAGTTGAACAAATATTTGAAGAGGAAGTTGTAGAAGACAGGATCAGATTATTTTTCAACACAAATTCAAGACAAGTCAAAGAAAATTTTTAGCAACAAAAAGTAAATAAATATGGATCGTACAACAAGAACGCACAACAAAGAATGAAGCAATTTTGAGGAAATAGAATTTAGAAGAAATGAAAAAGAAAATGTAGAATTGTAAAAGTATTGAACCTTTGTAAGCCTAACTAAGACTTAGACCAACATGCATGTTTGAGGGATGATTGAGCCAATTTATATTGTAAGCCTGTCAGACGTAGTTGAGTCATGTTTGAGTTATGTTGAGTCATACGGTCGTAATTAAGGGGGAGCATTGAAAATAGTAATTACTCCCAAATTAAGATCTAGCAAGATCGAAGTTGAGTGATGCATGAAGAGATAAGTTGACTTAAGTGCAGTCTAGATTTAGAGTATGAGTTAACTGAGTTAAGTGTGATTCAATTTTAGTTCAATCTATATTTGGAAAGTCCAAATTTAGTGAGTGTTTGCATGTTGAAGTTATTTTGTGAGAGTCGCTACCTCAAAAACATAAATGCCCCATTATGGGTTCGTAGTAATTATATCAAATCAAGTTTTTGTGATCAATAGAAGAGTAAAAACTCGTGTTATTTTTTGTGTATGTTATTTTTTACCTTTCCTCCTCAGCCTTTCCAACAATTTTCACCATCATTTCCACTTGCTCATCCTTCATCGAGATGATAAATCAAATAATATTCTTCTTTAATCCCAAATTCGATGCAGATTTCAGCCTGTCCAAGATCTTGCATCATTTTGGTGCCTTAGGATGTGTTTCTTTAGTGGAAGGCACCATTGGTTAATTAGATCCAAGTAAATTATTGGTTCATTTTTTTCAAGTGCCTTTCGTGTATAGCCAATTTTTTGTATTTTTTTTTAGGATTATGTGGTTCATGGACACGGATAATGGTGACTCACTACATCCAATGAATATTGTTTTAGGTAGGGAGATCCATTAGAATATACCACTTCCTACAGCTTCAAACACCGAGTCTTGACATCGAAAATGTCAAGAGAATTGAACCTGTGAACTTCCAATAGTAGAGGTACTTAGCTACAGGGACTTCATTGATTGAACTAACCTTCAAGACTCAACATTCTGAAAGTTTCACTGTGCATAATAGTTCTATAAGATTGTGATCTGATGTAACTTTCAACACAATTTTAAATACTGAATTTACAGTGTACACATACACATTGAAAGTGGACGCGAAGAGCGATGCGTATAGCTACGAAGTGGTTCTTCTTGAGCTAATTACTGTAAAAAAGTTAGTGGATGAATGTGAATACAAAGAGCGCATGAACATAACAAGGTGGGTGAAGAAGACAACCAATTGGAAAAATGAATAAGTTACAAAGATTATAGATCCCAGACTGAAAATTTTTTCCATGGAGGAGGAAATGCATATATTTTTCATGGCTCTACTCTACATATAAGAGTAGCCTATGCACATACCTACCATGCGGGAAATAGTATGTATTCTCACATACATTAAATCAACACAATAATTCTGAGGCATCTTAGCGCCATGGCCATTGGCATTGTGTTATTTAATTTTTAGTTTTATAATGGAGTTTCATCATGAGTTATCAATGATTTTCACTTATTGCGTCGAAGTCAACCATAACGGTTCAACCAAACCACCAAAAATATGTTAAAATATAAAGTCTCATCTTCATGCTTCCACGGTATGTTGCACTTGCACATGAATGCTTTATGGCCATTCTCCAAAGAATTCAAGAATAACATGTTAGAAAATTCCCAATTTCTTTCGAGGATGGATTTTGATTAGAGTGTAAAGTTAATATGTTTCCAAAAACTCAAAATCACTCTAGAAGCAGGGTCCTGCGAAATTGCATAGAATAAAATTTGTCCATGCCAGACCAAAAACCTCTACCCCCTTCGATGCTATATTGACATCATTTCATTAGCAACCGATTTGTCCATATCCCAAATAAGCATACAATACTACACCCCTCGTTCCTTTTGAACATATTTTTGGCCCTAGCTACAACCAACAAAACATTTTCTTTGAGTTCAAATATAAATGAATGTAAATATCATATTTTGCTACCACTTTATCTGCTAAATCACATTGCAAAAATTTTCCAATTTGCATCGATAAATTTCAGTGATCTTTAAAACTTTAAATCTGATTTCTCCATCCTTGATGTCATGCTTGGTTTTAGTTCTAAGGTTTCCCCAGTCAACTTCAACACCAGTGACCAGATTCTTATCCATATCCATATTTTATAATAAAAACATAGGCTTGGGCTCATAATCCTCTCATTGATACAATGGTGTATCAATCATATGAAACATGTTATGAGATATTCCTCACCTTTATACATGCAAATCAACTGAAAATTTCATTGTTTTGTGCGTTACCATGATTTCTAATACTCGAATTTTGTCGTTTTGTCACATATATACTTTTTTGACGTCTCATAAGCCAATTCTAAAATATATTTATATTTTCAATGACAAGCTCTCCATGAGCTCTTCTAATCCAGTAAAAATGGCTCAGGAAGTTCAGGACCCGAAAAAATGCTAAAAATAGTAAATTTTGCTACAATTAAGGAAACTAAAAACCTGAAAGAAACAATGGTGGGGGCCCAAGTGGAATAGGCGGGTGGCCACCAATATCCACCTGGATCATTACTCCCCCCTTAGGAAGAAATGGTCCACATTGCGTTGAGTTCCTCCATGAGATGATGAAACTTCTGTTGAACTTTGTCCCTGGTGAGCCACTTGCCTTAGTGCAGGAGCTGGCTAGCTTTGACAACCCAATACAGTTGGGTCATGTCAACCCAAGCAGCACTAGGAGCTAACCCAATATTTCATGGGAATTTTGACCTACCAAATTAATATATTCTAGGTCACTAAGGCTTTTTATGGTTTCTACTTGTCGATATGTTTTCGTTGATATATGGCATGCCATGTAATTCTTCATGGTTTGAGAGATATTCATGTTTGAAGTTTGTACCCCCAATTAGTGGGCTAAAACCCTATGGGATTGTGGCATGGGTCATTGAAAAGTCATAATTAATATTTTTTAAGCTCCTAAAATCCCTCCCACGTTCACTTGTTGAAGCCCCTCTCAACCTAAGCATTTATATAAATTGTGATCCTCATATCCTCCTCATGCAAGGGATTTCGTTATCTGAAACAGGTCATCGTGGCATTTTCGCTCTAAATTTTTTTCTACGAAGGTTTAGAAGCGGAAATTTTTATGAGGCGAAGCCGAAATCCTGAGGAAGCTTCTGTGAAAATTTCAGATCAAGGTGCACAACATTTTCGGAGATATGATCTGTGGAAGTCAGTGTTTTTGCAGGCTCCTGAAATTCATCTCAAAGAAGTGACCTTGGGAAAATCGTCATAACTCTCTCTCTGAGTATCGGATTGGAATTCTATAAGAAGCAGCAGATAGTTCATAGTCTGTAGTTTTCTCTCTATTAATTTTAGAGCCGAATGAAGAAACAATGACATGTGGCAGGCCGTACAAGTTCGCTCTGCTGAAACAATCCATAATTAGGGCGTTGTGAGAGATTGGGTATAAATCTCTCTTAAAGAATCCAAATTGGGTCAGACCTGTGGCATTGGAAATATGACTCAGAGGAATACTACAGTACTGAAAATACGATATTGGGGATTTGAAATAATAGAGATACACCAGATTAAATTTCGAGCTCCTAGAAGGCAAAGAAAAAGCTAGATCATGTGTTGTCAAGGGATGCAAAGGACCATAATTTCTAGGGAATCAAAGCAAAGCAAGGTGCAGCAGAGGGTACCATGAAAAGAGCAGCAACCAAGGTACATAACAACAGCAATAAGTTCATCACATGAAGTCTTCAAGTGGGCAGCACTGCATACAATCATTGTAAATACATTATTGTACAAATTGTACTAGTGTCTATCTACCAAGAGTCGAGTGGTCTAGGATCATCATTAGGTGGTTGTGTCATAGTTGGGGTTATGTTCTAGTGTGTCTTCTTCTTCTACATCATTCTATATCATTGTAAAGTGGACCATTTTCCTTGGTACAGGAGTCCATTCTTCTTTTATTCTTCTACAGGGTGGTAGGGTGGTGCTAAGGTGAGTTGTAGCTCATTGGGTGTTTGGGAATCCATTCAGTTGACTACTGAAGAATCTCAGGCGTTGGAGCGTCCATCCAGTGGGAGCTGGAGTAGAATGCTTTTCTAGATTCTAGGAAGTTGGAGCTTTATTTTCAATTAGAGTTGAATATTAAATAATTATTAGAAAAGCATTAGGTGGTTTTTGTCTCGGAGTGGGTTTCCACCTTAAAAACTGCGTGCATTTTTTTTCCTCTTGTTTGCTGCTATAATTGTACAAACACTGATAATAATTGAAGATTAAATAATGCCTAATTGAAAGGAATACTGATTCACCACCCCCCCCTCTCAGTATTTCCAACATTATACTAGTGAAAGTTATTGATTTTCGTGTCCATGATACAATATGTGGCGGCGTGTTCCATGAATCTCAGTTTAACTATGTTGGTGTGAGTTGTTCTACAATGTTAGAGGTGTCCTGAAGAGGTGGAAAGTAGGGTGAAAGGCGGTCCACATTGAACATTGGATGCAGACCAAGGAATGGTGGAATGTTGAGCTCGAAAGAATTGTCTCCCACAGCCTTGGTGATTGTCAAAGTGGTCTATTCTGTCTGTGTGGTCACATGAGGTATGGAAACATCAGGCAGCGGCATGCCTGGGGTCAGATCAATGGAGTGCTTGACCTGAAAGTGTAGAGGAACGTTTGTGGTTGAGGAGAAAATGTCCTTGTATTCCTCCACGTCTTTGTCCATCTATTTTTTTCGCATAGGGGGGGGCTTGTTTAGAGGATAAAACCACAACATTCTTCTTGTCCAGTGGGAAAATTGCAATGAAAACAAATTTCCTAGTTTCAAAATTTTTTTTACTACATTTCTTTGCAGTACTCAAAGAGATGGCAGAAGGTGGTACTACCTCCGATATCCTGTAAACCTTATTTCCCAAAACAATAATAACAGAACAAGGCCTAGGCTCATACACAACATGTTGCTTCCACAATTATAGTTGTCCTAATAATACATCAGACATGTCAAGAGGAGCAACATCACACAGTACCTCATCCGTCAATGGCTTGATGTTATACGGAAGGTGGCGTTGCTGGCGAACGCAAAGATCTATTCCTTAGTGAAGCCACACAATGATATACGGTTGTGTGTGTGATGTGGTTGGTAGATTGAGCCACTTCACGACATTTGCTGAAATGAGGTTATTTTGGCTTCCAATATTGACAAGGAATTGGAGTGGAGAACCCTTCACCCACATATGGGAATGGAAGAGGCACTCCCCCTCCTCTGGATCCTTGGGATCCTCCCTCTGGATCTTGGTGGTGGAAATGGTGGCACTAGGTTCATCATCAATGATTTTCTTCCCTTTGCCATTTCCCTTGTTTGGTTATGACTTAGAATCATAACATGCTTCCAATTCAGATGCCTTTAGTTCTGCCCCTAGCAACCGTTTGACCCTACACTCACTTGTGTTGTGAGTGGGGTTGTTATGAAATTCACACCACTTCCCCATGTACTTCTTTGGCTTTGTGGTGTTGTTCTCAGTCTCCCCGCTTTGGATTTTCCTCTTGTTCTGCGGTTCGGGGACACCTTTCCCTAGCTTCGGATTCATGGATCCTAAGTCTCGCTTCTTCTACTTAAATTTATATTCGATCTTGGTGGCGTATCGATATGCCATGAAAAGTGAGGTAATGTCGAGGAAATCCATTTCTCCTGAATGTATCTGTGAAAACATATGCGGTACTTGAGCACCAAATGTTTCTATGAATATTTAATACCCAACTTTGTGCGCAATGTATGGAACAAATCTGTCAACTCATGCACATCTCGATCCCTTTGTTGTCACAACGTGGTACATTGAATGTACTTGTCCTAAACGCTTCCCACAGGTTAATATTGTTCCTTGATGCGATATCAGAATGAATTCCAAGTGGGTATGGACGAGAAAAGCCAGGGTTCCCTCCCGTCCTTTTGCTCACAGTAGGGTTTCCACCAGTATTTGATATGGGGGGCGGCTTTGAGGAGTGTAAAATTAATATTTTCTTGGTCAAAGAAATCATGGACCGAGAAATACCCTTCCAACAAATTCAACCATCTATATATGGAGTCTGCATCTATCTAGCCTTCAAATATAGGAATTCAAAGTTGATCTATACCTTGAAAGGAGTGACGCCTCCAAAGTGGCTTCAGGTTACAGGGGCGCCGCTGGTGGGAAACTATTGAAGGATCTGGGAAAAGTTATCCATCATCGCGTTCCTTTGGTTCTCGAGGGCCTCCTTAAGAAATAAATCAATAGGATCTCCTGCTCCCTCATCTTTCTTTTCTACCACCATGGGAGGTCGTCGGGGTTTGCGAGGTTGATCTTGCAAGGTTTCAACCAGATCAAGCCCTAACTCCTTATACCCTGACCTCATTGGGGACATGAAAATAAAAATAGAGAAAGAACAGACCATTCTAATACCACTAATCCAAATTTATTCAAGAACAAAATAAAATACAGAAATACACATAAACACAAAGATGCAACAGAAATAAGTCTTCATTTCATTAATATCACATAACTGAAATATGCTTACAGACATAATGGAAATAAACTAGCTAGGGCACTGGTAGCTTATCTATGAGAAGAGATGTGGCAGGTGCAGGACTCTGAAATGAGTTACAATGAGGCTCCAAGGCTATTTATTATCGAGAAACAATGGAGAACCCTAAACCTCCAAAAACCTAACCCTATGAGATGAAGCACCAAAACTATGGGCCCTGTTTGGGTAAAATGGCACATCAACTTCCCGAGGACATAACTTTAGCATATGATATTTGTTTCATGCACACAATATCACGTTAGAAAGATCCCAGTTTTCTCAGAAAAAAAGTCCTTTAGGGCCTCAAAACAGCTCCAGAAGTTCAGGACCCGAAAATTTGCTAAAAATAGTAAATTGTGTTATAATTAAGGAAATTGAAAACCTGAAAGAAAAAATGGTGGGGCCCCAAGTGGAATAGGCAGGTGGAAACCAATATCCACCTGGATCAGTAAATGTGGCCTTAAATTGGAATCCTTCCATAGCAATATGATAGCTCTATTCTCATTATGCTCTTAGATATTATTTCAACACTTCACATTTATTAGTCCCTGCCGTCAGAAGGCATGGGACTATAGTAATCAAATGTATTGACTGGCATTAATACTTGTTGAAATTACTATAATTTTTTCACCTTGTTGATAATGCACCTTTGTTTTCATCCTATTAAATTTCCAAAAAAAATTCAGGACCACCTAAATACTTTATGGTCTTATTTGGCCTATTTCGGAGATAAAGAGACCATATGGTTGATATATTTCATACAATATATTTGTTGAGCACATTTTTTTATTCGTGTTTTATAAATTGAAACTAATGTTAGCATATGTTTGTAAGCATTTATTGCTACACTATAACCATGGAAAAACTCAGCGGGATGGACATTAAATAATTAAAGTTGGCCTGCTTTCTATGTATGTATTTTTGGTGGTCCTCTCCATGTGTATGTATGAAAACTGTGTTTGAAAATGAATCCTGGAAAGGCCTCCTTCGCGTATATTGGAACCTCCTTCCTTTATTTCTCTCGGCATCAATTGAGTCAATGCCACTTCCTTGTGGCACCCTCCAAGTCTGTTGGTTAATGAGGGGCTACGAGATATTGTCAACGGGCCGCAATCTATCGACAACAATCAATCAACACTACCTTGGATTAAATATTGGATCAAGTAGTTGGATCAACTTCATCGAGTGAATGAACACCTAAATCAAGTATCGTTATTGAGTGGATTGAATCTATTGATAAGGATTGTCTCACATCACAAACTACTTGACATTGACCAGAGCTTCATAGATTTTCCATAGAGTTATGCATTGATTCTATCCAACCCAACCCAACTATGGTTGGCATCGACTTCCAGATCAAGTACAAGGATTGAGTTACGAACATCAAAATTTGGATGAGTACTGAAATCAACTTGTATTTTGAGTGCACTGAAACCAGCGTTATTGCACATGGAGTACCAACATCTAGTTTATCGAGTTCCAGGATCAAGTACCAGATCGAGTGTTGACAATTGGATGAATATTGGCTAGTGACAATAATGATTACCTACTGGATATGAGACTTCCAATGATCGAGGCTATCGAAAATTACCACCTCATTATAAGCGACGACTGAATATTGGATGACCTGCACGTAATGACTACCAAAGATACTGACTACCAACTATCATCAATGAGACTCTTGGCAATTACTCATAGCTATTGGATATCATCATTGACTCGTTACTATCAACTATGGGTCTTGGATATAGGCTATCGATTAATAAATAAATATAGCAAGCCCACAATCAGATCAAAAGTTCGCATGGTGAATCAACGTATTATATATTCAATCCATTTTTGTCTCTTCGTATGTATAGTTGTTGTGGCATGTTAGTCACCTTTCATAGCATTAAGATTTCTTATACTTGATACTTTGAGATACCGATACTTTTTTCTAGACTGATAGATACCGATATCTATCTCAATACCCTGTCGATCGATACTATATATAGAGATACACACACACACACACACACACACACACACACACACACACATATTGCCTTTTAGTTTTCACAAGCTCGTGACAGCTATAGTTGTACAAAATTCAACATTACTTCCCCACTAAAGGCAGGGACTTACTACCTCGCAGTTGTCCTTGTTCCAATATCTTCCATGCTACTCAATGAGTTCTCAAAATATTGCCTTACTATTAAAATATTTTGGTCCAATTAATTGACATTTGAGCTACACTTTTCCCTCTCAATTCCTCTGCTTTCTCACCTTTCAACCATAACAATATTTTTAAATTGTACACTTCACTCTTCATTCTATATCTCTTCTTCACTCCTCATTCTAGACCTCTTCTCTATTGACATGAATTAGTGGAGAAGGAAAAAATTAAATTAGTGGATATAAAATCTATAATAAATAATGAATTCATAAATAATTTCATTAAAGGCATGGAAACATTTTAGAAAAATTTAGGGGCTAATATTCGAAGATGGGCTATATTTTCAATGTTTTTTTCCAAAAATAAGCTTTGCCAATATCCATTTTTTCTAAAAATAATTCAACCAAATTTTATAATATAAAATTATTTTACCTTATACATTGCCAAAATTTTATAGAGACTATAAATCATTAGAAATTTGAACAATTTTAAAAAATTATCGGAAAACATTTTATAGTTTGCACATTAGGGACTAGTAAGATTTGCCAAGGTTTCTAAACTTTTAGATAAATTTCCATCCTTAAAATTTTCCTTGGGCAGGATTGTAGAGAAATGGAAGATTATGTTTCCACACACTAAAACTCCATATATGTGTTCTATTCGAAAAGATAATTCTAGACACAAAGACATCAAACGTTGCCTTAAGATGGACATATTCTCTTAGCACACTAGCAATATGTTGAAATGGAATATAACTTTCCATCCTTCAAATTTTTCTTGGGCATGATTGTAGAGAAATGGAAGATTGTGTTTCCACACACTAAAACTCCATATATGTGTTCTATTCGAAAAAATAATTCTAGATACAAAGACATTAAACGTTGCTTTAAGATAGACATATTCTCTTAACACATTAGCAATATGTTGAAAGAATATTTCAACCACAAATAAAATAGGAGCTAATTAGTTTAAGAAAATTTCATACATCCAACTAGATCTAATAGCCTCCTAAAACTTAAAGTAAACTATTCACATGAATACAAACTCTACCTTTCATTTAGCAATACAATAACAATCACAACCTTTAACATGATCACATATTAGACAAGTTAAAGTTATTGATTCTAACACTCCCCCTTGTCTCAATTTTTATCAATTCAAATATTCATCATCAATGATTCAATACAACAAATTCTACACATAAATTGAGGATTCCTTTAATCAACAAAGTCTATATCTAGTCCAATCTGGCACTTGCAACTCTCATACCTCATTCATGTGGACATCACCATACTCTCAAAATCCATATAAATGAACAACCATCCACCATAATACATGGGTACCTAACCATCGCAACCACTAACTAGTATGACGTCCTTCATATACATGATTCATTCAACTTCTTGATGAAATCTCCTTGAATGTACATAAAACTTCTAGTTTCTAAGCCTAATGCACCTCCTAGAGTCTACAACCAACACAATACACTCATAAATAATTTAGCCAACACATGGCCCACTCCTCCAAGTGTTAACAACTCCATAACAAAGGTTATACTTAACAAATTACCTATATAATCATAAAATCATGGGAAAGGACCATGCATGGCTATCCATGTCTTACAACAATATACCCTTTCCATGTTACATACATAGATGTAGGTACATATCATTTACACACTCCTCATGGAGAGACCAAGAACAATTTTTGAAAGTGGTCCTAATGGACTATTACAATATTTTTCGTAAGTACCATCTCTAGGCAAGATCAAGCTTAAAAAAAGTTTAATTTACGAATACTTAAAATTTATACATAACATCCTAGACTTGCCACAAACATAAGGAGTGATTAACAATTTTATATGGTCATTGCTTTTATTAAACACAACACACAAACTTGACCTCATTTTACCATTGTCATCTGATTTCCACTACTACCATAAGAACCATTAGCAACATCACTTGGAGCAAACTCCAAAAATAATTGTGTTGTATAAAGGACAACATCTCTATCCTTCCAATTGCAATCTCTCAATTCCAATTCAAAATTAGGTCCAACATCAACCATTTCTTCTCTAATGATAATAATGCAACTTCACTATATATTTAACTAGCATGATATCCAACCAATGCTTATTCACCCAAGACACTTGGTTCCATCTTTGATTCAAGGTGATCACAATATTCCATTCACTCATTGCATTGTCATCTTGAAAAACATACCAATTGGGGACCAATCATATCTTTGGACCAACCACTAATACCACACAACTTGACTAAAAACATATATTCTGGGGACTAACATCAACCTAACTATAAAAATTGAACAATTTGTGAGAATTCCTAGATCTCACAATATAAGGAATCCCACTACAACTATCTGAGTTACTTCTCTTATTATGTAAATTGCATTTACAAAATTAATTCAGATACGAATTATTGAAGTAACTACTGAAGAAGCCTACACTTAATTAAATTGATTCCAAAACAAGGAAACTGAGCAAGAAATCAACCACACATAGGGCACCTTTATTTTGGACTAAGTCCCTAGAAAAACCTAATGCAGGAAAAATGCGGCAACAGATTTGAGGGTTTGCATTATTAAGCATTAGAAATTTCTGAATACCTCAAGGGTTATTCAGTTATAGAGAGAAATACTGGCAGAAATAAATTGCGATAATACCTCACTCAATCACTGGAAAATCCAGTTGATCCAAACATTGGGGAAGTTTCCCCTAGAGGTTTCTGTACAGCCTCTGCGCAGTGATTGTGTAGGCACTGCATCACCTCCTTTTGACACTGTGTCACTCCAATAATGGATCGATCTAAATCCTGGAATCATAGATCTCAGCCTCCTGGTCTCACACCCCGGCTTCTGTATCAGTTTCGACATTGAAATCTTGGGAACCCTCTAAGCCACTGCATAGCCCTACGTGGCTCTGGACAACCTCTGTGTCACCCTGACTAGCTCTGCTAGACATATCTCTACCTCTCTCTGTTGATGATTCTCTTGCCAAGAAAATCTCTCTCTCTAGATGTTATCTTTGCCCCTCACTGCATTGAAATACTTATATCTGATCTTTGTTTGAGCACTTTCTCCGTCAGAAGAATTTGATCTCAAAATTCATTCTGTGTGTCTTTTCAAATGACCCTCAAACCTTCCTTTATAGTCTTCTCGTTAAAAAATAAACGACTGAGATTAGATGTCTAAACAATGGCTAATATTATAACATCACTTGATCTTTTCTTTCTCTAGATCATTCTCACTTTGTTTTATTAATACCTTTTAATTATTTAATTTCCCTAAGTTTGACCTAGGGTCACCATTAAAATAATTAATTATTTTAATAAGAACATGATCTCCATGTAATTTTCACAAACAGTTTCTGGGTTATTTGGAATACTCCTGTCTAAGCCTCTCAACAAAATTTGGGGCTTAGAGCACTTCCGATGCTATGAAAAATCAACACTCCTTCTTAGCGAGGAAAGTGCTCTAACAATATACATGTTTCATACTGCTGTGACCCTGAAGCATCCTCTGCGCTGCTGATGTCCATCAACCACTGCACTACAGATGTCCATCGACCACGACACTGCTACTATCACTGTAATGTTTCCCATGACACTGCCACTGACACTGTTTCATCCATACTACAACTCCCTCTAAAGTGTTGCATCTACTATGCTTTTAACACTGCCACTGCTAACACTCCATCTGCACTGCAACTCAGCTACTGAGAGAAGCAGCTGAAATCACCCAAAACTAAACAAGTGTTCAGGGGATGCACCTTGGTGTTGAAGACTCTGATTGCTAGTTGTGAAAATTTCTGAATATACTTAAACAAAAACCCTACTATTAAATTATTGATTTACTACTCCTACTTACATGGGTTATTAAACCGAAATATTCAACATTAACATCGAAGTAAATACATTAACAGCTTACACATACAGATCTAAACTGAATAACATGCTCAATGAAAAAGTGACACACAAGGATTTTCAAGACAATTGTCCCTAGAAAATCCCAGTGTGGGAAAACCGGTGCTGCTAGCTTCTGGAGGGATTTTACTATTAAGCAGATTCTAAGTACAATAGATCTGGGCACCAAACTGGTTAACTTGATAGAAAACTATGACTGATTCACACCCTCAAATGGGATTTACATAACTCAACCCTTTTCCCGGCCTTTCGAAATCCCAATGCTGCTCTGAAGCCTTTTGCGTTAGCCTCTATGCTACTCAGGAAGGGCCTGCGTCACCCTCTATGCTACTCAAGAAGGGCCTGCGTCACCCTAGACTGGGTTGTGCTGCCCTAGTTTGGCCTGCGTCAGCCCTCCTGGCCTCCTACTGCCTCTGCGCTGCCCTTGTTGGGCTCTCGACTGCTCTGCATAGCTACTACCTCTGCACTGCTCTGGATTGCTCCTTTTCTGCCCTGGATGTACTCTTGGCCTGGGACTAAACCATCCCTCTCACCAATACTGCCCCTCACTGCAGATAAAACACATGAAATTCTTAGCAAACCACGCCCTAGAATTCTAGCTTAGCTTCACTGCTTTGCCAGTGTCTGTATGTTCTTCAACTGACCCCAAGCCCTCTTCTTATACTTTTATCGTTGAAAAATCAAAAGTCATGATCTAATCTTGAATCAAAAGATAAGATTAGAAGATGCTTGATCCACATCACTTAATTCATTCTCATCACATGCTTAATTTAATTACCTTTAATATTTTAATTTTTCTAAGTTAGACTTAGGGTCCTTAATTAAAAATATTACTTAATTAAATATATCTTAAACAAGATATAATTTCCCAAAACTCTTTCTGGGTCTTGGAAATATTATGTACTCTAGTCCCTCCACAAATTTTGGGAGCTAGAGCACATCCGATGCTACCCCAACACCCCAAAATATCAACAATCCCGATTAGCGAGGAATGTGCTCTAACAAAGCACTTCACCCTGAAGGTTTCTCTGATCTCTAGTGTTGGCCTTTTCTCTAATGCTTGGCCTAATGCCCTTCATCACCGCATTCCTGCTTCTCTTATGTAATGCTTCCCATTAGGTTGCGACCGCCACTGTTATATTCATACTACAAGTCCCTCTCAAAATTGTTGCATCATGCTGCTCATAGCACTGCCACTGCTAACTTATGCACTGCAACTCAGTTGCTGAGAGTAAGCATATGAAGGACTCCTACCCAATATTTGACAAGAAATTCAGTTGGGTTGCACCTCATCACTGAAGCTCCATAGGCTTCTGCTCTATGCTGTGCTGTTAAGGCTACTGTGTTGCTGCAGCTCTACAATGCGTAAGTAGACCTGCTATGCGTTGCCTCTGCGTTGTTTTCAGGCTCTACATTGTTGCTGCACTGCATTCTCCTCCTGAAGCCTCTGCGCTGCTACAACACTGCACTGTGTACTCTACGATGTTGATGTATATGTACTACGCTACTCCCTCATAAACGTGTCAAGTCTTCCTCTGCTCCATCCGTGATCCTCTGCACCCACTGCTCCACTTGTCCCACGACCGTTTTAAGTCTCCCGTAACTCGTATGTGATCCAAGAGTTGGGCTATGCAAGGATCCCACCACCATTGTGTAGGTACTCTACATATCAAGATAGCGCCACGTTCATGGTTTATGAGCGCTCATGGCTACATCATCGCCAGAGCCATTGTCTGCTATAGCAACCTTGGAACTAGAAGCTACCTTGTCCTTCTTCTTCTCAGGACAATTGCTGGCGAAATTTCCAAGTTTTTCGCACTGGAAACATTTTATATTTTACAGATCATGCTTCCTTTTCCCTTGTTGCCTCTTTGATGCCAAGGCTGCATATTCCTCTTCCTTCACCTTGCTTGAGCCGGTGCTATATTGCCTTTTGGAGATTTGGTGGATCTCCTCTTGTCCGAGGATAGCCCACATATTGTCCCACTTGGGAAGGTCTACTCTGCCCAAGAGACTTTGGAAAAATGTTTCCCAGTCCTCTATGACAACATTCCTCACCATGGCATCATCATCCTGTAGAAATTATACAAAATGCATGTATATCTTGGATTCACCCGATCTAACAATATGCTAAATTTAAATACTGAATCGCTTCGAAAAATCTTTGCAGAATTAAAAACACAATCGCCAATCGCATAATCATGAAGAAAGATCAATCACACGCAACAGAGATAATTTCCTAGGGAAAGCTTACAGCTAAAAACCCCACTATCTTCTAGTGTATATTATATCATGGATCATGAAACAATTACATACAAAACTCTTCTCACAAGAGCCCTCAGTACATCAGCTAATTGTCTCACACTGTCATTCAAAAATTGGCAAATACCTTAGCCAATTTACTATCTCCAGACAACCTTCCTTGCTCACGCAGTTCCTGATGAATGCAATCCTTAATCACAAATAATTTCAGCCTTCTCCAACTACGTTGAGTATCACGGGCATCCTTTGGTGTCTGAACTACACCTAGGTAGCCTTCTAATATCACAACTGATAGTTACACTTCCCTTTCACCTTGTATCAACTGGGTCTCACTGGAACTGACATGCATGCATATAATAATAGTAAATCTTCAGTTGCATGGGAGATCATTGCATGTGAATTAATTAATATTTAATTCACTTGTTCTCTCACTAGTGTATCTGCAGTTAAAACTAGCACAAATGACTTTAACTCACTTAACTGAGTTAAAATTATTTACAAATTGCATTAACTAATGCACCATTGCACTTCGAACTTTGTTACAACTAGAATTACTCTGCATGTCTCACCAACTAACCTCCAACTCAGAATTCACTTAGCTAACTGAATTTTCCACTTCAGTTAACTATTTCAAGTCCACATTGTGAATATATTATAGTTTACATCCATCTAAATTAATGGATAATAAAAATAGGCATGCACCTAAAAATAACATGTGTGGTCCCCACCCTAGTGTAGGTGCTTAATTTTCAATAGGATCATGGATGTTGTTTCCAGATGCCAATTTCATTGTTTCTTGTTGCAAACTTCAACACTCCCTCTCAACAAGAAAGGAATGTCCTTGCATATGACATGCAACTCCATGCATGAGAAATGAAACCCTTGCATGCGACATGCAACTCATGCATGCAACACTTCTCTAGTGTTTCTCGCACATGCAACACTTCGCTAGTGTTTATCGCACACACAACCTTTGGATGCAACACATCCGATTCTAAATAGCCTCCAAAAAACTGAATCAGTATAATGCATCTGTCATCAAAGTATTTTGAATTTCTGCTAGCTACTGCTCATGTCTACTGGATCCTCCGTGTTGCTGACATCTGCATCCATGCACTCTACACTTGCTGCCAACTCTGATCTGTGCTCCAGTATCTGACTTTGTCACTTTGATTTCATGTCCTCGTGACATCTGACTGCATCAATCCAACTGATCCTACTACTGCTACTCTATGGGCTCCTAGTAGCCAGGTTCTATTCATGAGATCCAGACCATCTCAATGAATCTTGCCCAAAATTTATTCTTGGTATTATTCATGCACGTTGTCCCACCTCTCACCTAGTGGTATAGTCCCATGCACTCCCTCTACCCATATGTATCGAAATTTCTCTTCATGAGTGGTTTCTCCCACTCCATGATCCTCCGCATGTGGCTCCTCCACATCTTGAGGTTCATTCTTACCTGCATACAATTTCAACTCCCTCTCAAGTGTCAATTGCATGGCTTTCTCACACTTCCCCATGGTTGGAAGCTCTGTAGAAATCACATCTACATCAAGTCTATAGAGATTCTTCACACGAATCCCAATATTCTTGGCTTGTCCTGTTGCTTTGTGTTTAAGGAACACCTTTTCGTTTCCAACTCGTGCACATTGTAATTTTCTCGACATCGCAAAATTTTATAACAAAAGAGCTAATTTTAAATTGATGATATCTCGCTCATCCGAGCTCCGATTCGACCTATTTTTATTTTATTTTTTAATTTGGGTATTTTTTCGCAAGGAATCAAAATATGCTATTTGTTTTTGAAAAGTTTGCATCAAAATTTCATAAATTCTCTGAAAAATCACGCACCCAAATAATTCCTGCTCTCATACCATGTAGATAATTTATAACACAACTCTGATACCATGTAGAAATTATACAACATGCATGTATATCTTGGATTCACCCGATCTAACAATATGCTAAAGTTAAATACTGAATCACTTCTACAAATATTTTCAAAATTAAAAACACAATTTCCAATCACATAAGCATGAAGAAAGATCAATCACACACAACACATATAATTTCCCGGGGAAATGTTACAACTAAAAACCCCACTATCTTCTATTGTATATTATATCATGGATCATGAAACAATTACATACAAAACTCTTCTCACAAGAGCCCTCCGTGCATCAGCTAATTGTCTCACACTGTCATACAAAAATTGGCAAATCCCTTAGCCAATTTACTATCTCTAGACAACCTGCCTTGCTCACGCAGTTCCTGATGAATGAAATCCTTAATCGCAAATAATTTCAGCCTTCCTCAATTGCGCTGAGTATCATGGGCATCCTGTGGTGTCTTAACTACACCTGGGTAGCCTACTAATATCACAACTGATAGTTACACTTCCCTTTCACCTTGTCTCAACTGGGTCTCCACTGGAACTGACATGCATGCAGCTTATAATAGTAAATCTTCAGTTGCATGCATGTGAGATCACTGCATGTGAATTAATTAATATTTAATTCACTTGATCTCTCACTAGTGTATATGCAGTTACAACTAGCACAACTGACTTTAACTCACTTAACTGAGTTAAACTGATTTACAACTTGCATTAACTAATGCACCACAACACTTCGAACTCTGTTACAACTAGAATTACTCTGCATGTCTCACAAACCAACAGGCTAACTCGAAATTCACTTAGCTAACTGAATTTTCCACTTCAGTTAACTATTTCAAGTCCAAATTCAAAATAGATTACAGTTTAATGTCCATCTAAATTAAGGGATAATAAAAATAGACATGCACCTAAAAATAGCCTGTGTGGGCCCCACCCTAGTGTAGGTGCTTAATATTCACTAGGATCATGGATGTTGTTTCCAGATGCCAAATTCACTGTTTCTTGTTGCAAAATTCAACACATCCACCTTCAACCCCATGATAGCCAGTTGATCCTAGATCGACTGCAGTCTGGATAGGAAAGGATCGATTTCCTCTCCCTTAGGCATCATGAATAACATTAGTTGGTTCTCCAGAAGCATCTTTCTCTGGATGGACCTTCCTTGATACAATGTGGTTAAGGCTTCCCACATCTCATGAGTCGTCACCTTCTCGGATACCGTAGGCCTCAAGGACTACCAGGATTAAAGCCTTCCAGATAGCAAAGTTGGACAGGCCGTCAAACCTATCCTGATCACGTGGTCCGTGTGTTGCCATCTGCTTAGAAAATTGTCGGAACGGATCCTCCTCTCTATGATAGAGACTTAGATCTAGGGTCCTTGGCGAGAAATGTAATCTCTTCTCCCTCTGACAACTGACTCCCTGCCTTGGAAGTATACCAAACACAATGAATTATCTCTCTTCTATCCTCTGATCGATCTTCATATTTATTTGGCAGGAAATCTCCAGAGAAGTTGCTCTCCTCCTGCACTTTTTAAACTTAGCTTAGGCTAAATTCTGCACCATCATAATATTTACCCCACCAGCAACTGATGAAGTTCTGAAACTTAGTCTCTGGTTCACGACACTCTACATAGTAATCAGATTATGGATTGCGTCACCCTGGTTGGCCTCTGCATGAGAAGAATAGCTCAGTGCAAGTTTCTCCTGCATCCCTCTGGAAGACTCCGCATTGTCTTTGCATCACCCAGCTGGGACTTCGTTAGCCCCTGCGTAGCTCTGCTACCTTTGCGTCCCTCTGCTATTGTGCTTCTCTCTCTGGTTTATCTGTCGCTGCTTCTTCTTTCTTTGCTACTTTCTGCAACATAAATACTTCAGCTTTCTTGCTGGAGATGTAGCTAGATATGCAATCACTCTGATACCATGTGAAAAATTCTGAATATACTTAAACAAAAAACCTACTATTAAATTCTTGATTTAATTCTCCTACTTACATGAGTTATTAATCTAAAATATTCAACATTAACATCGAAGTAAATACATTATCAACCTACAAATACAAATCTAAAATGAATAACATGCTCAATGACAAAGTGATACACAAGGATTTTCTGGCCAACTGTCCCCAAAAAAACCAATGCGGGAAAACCAGTGCTGCTAGATTCTAGAGGGTTTTTATTATTAAGAATATTCTAAGTACAATAGATCTGGGCACCAAATTGGTTAACCCGACAAAGAAATAAAAATGGAAGTAATACCTATATTCTGAAGACAGAAAAAATGTGACTGATTCACACCCTCAAAGATGATTTATAGAACTCAACCCTTTTCCCGACCTTTAGAAACCCCAGCGCTGCTCTGAAGCCTTCTGCATCAGACTGCTTGACCTGCGTTGGCCTCTGCGTTGCTCAGGAAGGTCATGCATCACCCTGGACTGGGTTACGCTGCCCTAGATGGGCCTGTGTCAACCCTCCTAGCCTCTTGCTACCTTTGTGCTGCCCCTACTAGGCTCTCGGCTACTTTGTGTAGCTGCTTCCTCTGTGCTACCCCTACTGGGCTCTCGACTTCTTTGTGTAGCTACTTCCTCTGTGCTGCTCTGGGTTACTCCTTCTCTGCCCATTTTATACTCTTGGCCTAGGAATAAACCATCCCCCTTACCAATACTTCCCCTCGCTGCAGCTGAAACACTTCTGAAATTCTTAGCAAACCACACCCTAGAATTACAACTGAGCTTTAGTGCTCTATGAGTGTGTGTGTGTTCTCCAACTGACCCAATCCCTCTTCTTATAATTTTCTCATTGAAACATCAACGACCATGATATAATCTTGAATCGATGGCTAATATTAGAATATGCTTGATCCCCGACATTTAAGTCATTCTCATAACATGTCTAATTTAATTACCTTTAATATTTTACTTTTCCAAGTTAGACTTAGGGTCCTTAATTGAAAATATTAATTAATTAAATATCTCTTAAACGGGATGGAATTTCCAAAAATTATTTATGGGTCTTGGATAACTTATGTACTCTAGCCCCTCCACAAATTTTGGGAGCTAGACCACATCTGATGCTACCCCAACACCCAAAACTCTCAACATTGGTAACTATTGTGATGTCCCTTTGATGCACTACGTTGATGCTACTCTACACTGTGCATCACTACTCTGTACTGTGTTGCACTCTTGTGCACTATGATGCTCCTTCTTCTCTTCTCTGCGATGCTCCAGAAATAGGCACTGCTACCTACTGCACTATCGCTCCATAACTCCTCGGCTCCCATTGAAGACTCCTCCATCACGCTACAGCAAATAGGGCTCCCGTAGCAAGGTAATGATCCATGAGGTGGAATTCTCAAGGATCCTTCCAAAATGAAGTTCAAGATGAACTACAGTTCTGTGTCACCCAAATTCTCTCCTCGAGAAGCGTGGGCACTCATAGTGAACTCATCCTGCTCGATATTTGCTGCTGCAACCTTCAGATCATGCTTCTCATCCTTGTCCTTTTTCTTCAAGGGACATTGTGATGCAAAGTGGCACATATCACCACATCTGAAGCATTTCAACTTCTATACATCTCTCTTTTGTCTCTGTTTCCCTTGTTTCCCCTTCGATGCTAGTGTTATGCGGATAAATCCCTCTTGCGGACAAGAGCGATCTCCCTAGTATCCTATAGATAGCTAGAAACAAACATCCATTTGTAAATCATTTTCTCTATATTATATGTGATTCAGAATTATTAGAAAGAAATAAAGAGGACATGTCCCTACCTTGAAATCCGATGTTCGCTGTAGTCTTTTATCCAGTCGCTCCAAAGAGGCTTCTTTAGTAAGTAGAACCTGCAATCAAAGACAAAAAAAAGAATTAAACGCACCTGCAACATATAATAATTGATAAAAGTTAATCTAACTTAGTGATTAAGGAATCTAAGTATTGAATTATTCAAATAGACACAAGAACAACTCAATGAGAAAAGGAGACCATATGTATTATCTTTAATGAAAAGAGTAACTTTACAACCTGATGCCTTGATGTCGTACAAGTTCCTCCCAGGGTCCTGAACAATCGTTCCTCCTGTAGATTGACAAGTCTTATTCTCTCTCAACTAGCATGAAGTTATGGATATGAGTGTGTGATCATTCTCATACCAATAATGACTAGTGTAGAGAGTATGCTTTCTTGGGAATTTCTTCAGCAATTACCTTATACAAGCTAGGTACAATCTACCCTTGAGACTGAAACATGAGCTCAATTTATAGGGAAATAGAGGTAGTTTTAGTTCCATGAAGAGGGGGATGGATTCATCTCATGAAGGGATTTGAGCTCCATACACCAAGGGATAAACTCCATGAGTGAAGGGATAGAGCTCCATGAGTGGAGGGATAAAGCTCGAATTGATCGCGCCTCTAGAAGCTTCCATTTGGGAGAATATTCCTTCAGTTGGGCTTCTAGAACTTTCTTTTTCTTTTATTTGACTGTTTACAAGGGTCTGCAAGTTTTATAAGCAGAACGTGTGGGATGTGCCGCAGGCTATAGAACAAATATCTGCAGATCCGCAAGAAAGAGCTAGGAAAAGTGCGAAGTTATACTTTTAAGGGTTTTAATGATATTTTCTCCAATTCCAAGACTTGGTTTAGGAACATTAGGGTTTTTGACCTCTAAGGGAGCACAATATAGGTGATGATGAACCTATATAGACAGTCAAATGTCATGGTGACAAAATAAATTGTAACAAATTGCCCCCTAAACTATGAAGTCTGAGGTAGTTCTGAAGAGTGAAGTGCTTTATCATTCTGAGGATTGGATTGCAGACACACCAGTCAAAAACCTGTAAAAAAATTCAATGCAAGAATATATATGTATATCATCGCTGACATAGGAATTCCCATACTCAGATCAAAACTAAATAAATGTTCTGGTACATAAATGATTTTAAAATTACATCAATAGTAGACACAGTATGGACGCAACTATCTGTCATAAGTAGTTTATTGTATCATGAATAATAAAACTCCTCGCAGCCTGGATGGTGGAAACTAGATCCAGGGTCTTAATTTCTGCTTCCCGAACTAGTACGATTCTATCCATGCGATTGATTGTGTTGAAGTCGAACATGGTAGAAACCACTTGATTACCAGTCAATGATGTGAACTGTTAACAAGTATGAGAGAAACCACCAATAATGAAAATGGCTCTCAAAGTACTCAGTACAATCCACAAAGTGTGAATGAATTATTTGCAGTCAAAAAATTCATGGAATCATTCGATCGAAGATTAATGATGCAACCTATCATCAAAGGCAAGAAACCTGCCATTAAGGCATGCAGATCCCAAGGTACTGATAGGAATCTAGATCAACTTTCCAGATGATAAGCTGTCATCGATAGAAAGTGAACCGTCGTAGGAAAACCCATGACGCGAAATGATTAGATCAAGTTTTGAAGATTTTTTTTTTTCAAGGACTGACTCAAGGATGGTCAACGTGAATGGAGAAAAATGTTTGCAAAGAATGGTTTATTTGAATGGTCTCTTGAACACATAACGACACTGCAGATGGCTTGGTAACAATTGACCTAAAGCTAATACCTAGAAACTAGCTGAAGACTTTCAATGTGGTTTGATTAACTGTTAGACAAAGGATTTTCCCAACCTAGGTACATGTGTGACAAAAGTGTCATGTTCAAGAGTGGTATACTGCTTTTAAAACGAGGGTGAAAACTGGATTCCTTTTCTCTTTTCCCCCCCCACCATTACTGGCAAGTACCTCTTTATTTTTTACAAGCTTGAGGAGGATAAAATTTTCTTGTTGTGTAAGCTCATCCTTCGGATGAGTCCAACTTAGTATTAAAATCGAACCCTAAGAAAGAGTGGTTCGTTCCTATTTGTAATCGACAAGTCCTTTACTATTAAATTTTAACGAGTCTAGTATAGGAGAAACTCAGTGTTTTTCAGTTTTAAGGAGTCAGAAGAAAAACATAAGTAAACTCTATGGTTGTACTTTTTCATAGATTTAGTCTCTCAAGCCCGAAAAATGATAAAATAATGCAAGAGAGAACTCTATTGACCATGATTGTTCAACGTATACCTTTTTCGTAAATAGTCCATTTCATTCCGGAAAAGGGGTAAACTTATACTAAAAGGACGACTGTTCATTTCCTTTGACGAGTTCGAATAGTGAAGTAATCGGTGATATTTTCATGTTTAGAGAGTCTGAAAAGGGCTTAAAAGAGAACTCCAGGGTTTCGCTTTTTCATAATTTTCAAGAGCCCGAAAAAGTGATAAAAGTATACTCATCATCAAAATAATTTTTTTTCACCAAAAACCTTTAATCTACAAAAAAATTCAAAAAATTAAACAAATATGCTCCAAAGAAGTAAAAATATTGAAAAATGGCCTTTTTAAGTGATAAATAAATAAAATATAATATTTCATTCATTCAAAAACTATAAAAAGAATTTTATCAAAGTCATTTCACCTTTTATTTTCAGAGCAGTAAATTGAGAGCTTTTGGAAAAAAAGTTCCGGAGCTGATATCAGGAGAACTGACCGCTCAAATCATGATTCGTCAGGACCAGGTAATCCACACCACTCTTCTCTTCATTTCTATTTGATTCAATTCTCTTTTTTGGCTTTCAATTCATTTTTTGGGGAGAAATTATGTTCAAAAATATGCCCTTGGGGGTCTGCAGGTCATGCGCGCGCTACCTGCGGACCTCGATAATTTTATATAAGGAAAATTATTGGGCTACCATGGTTTTTGTGTAGAGCCCGTGCGGACGTCTGTACTATCTCCGCACAAAAACTAGGGAGGCACCGTGAGCGTTTTAAAATTAATAAATTCTCTTAAAAATGGTTAAAGTTTCCCACTCAAATAGTTTCTAACCTTCAAATGCGTCCATTTGAAGACTATTTCACCATGTTAGAGTGGAGATAACGTGAGCATGAAGATATAGACAATGAATCCATGAATAATCCTCAAACAATGCAAGTGTTAAAAAATTGTGGTTTATATAAGTTCTGGGCAATTCAGGGTATGAGAGCACAGGTAGCGCTGATGACATGGTTAGTGAATAAATGAGATGTTCAAGATCAATGCTTTATCATTGGAAACCATTGACCTAAAATCGAGCTCGAAGATATTTATTTTCTCACTGGATTGTCAAAAAGAGGAGAAAACATATCCTTGTTTGGAGCTAGACATGGTGGCCTACCCATTGCTAGTTACAAAAAAGAGTTTTGCAGTGATGAGGTAGATCCAAAGGATAATCGCATAGACATAAAGACTATCTTGCGACTAGATCTTAAAGTGATTGCATTCACAGTAACCGGGTTGTGTGGAAGTGCGGCTCCACATGTAGCCACTAAATCTCAAATGCAAACCGCGGTAGAGTGTTTCAAAGGCACCATTTTCAACTGGTGCAAAGGGGTATTGGCCAACATGAAAGGCCAACTAACCAGAGCAAAGAACGCAAAGTTAAAAAAATTTGGTTATGATGTCATTTTGATTTCCTTTTCTTTGGAGATAATTCCACTTCTTGCCCCTTAGCTTATTCCAGTGGATCGTGGGGAGCCTAGACAACCTCGAATGGTACGTTGGGTTGCATTAATGGCCCGCCATGGTGGCGATGGTAGTTCAGTCGCTCGGTTCACTCCGGCATACTTTATGTGGCTGCAAAACCAAGTCTTCATAATCGAAGACTTCCCCTATGTAGGTATAGATTTTGGAGGTGATCCTGAGATGTCCTTGCCTCCAGGGGCACATTGTGATGAATCAGGTAAGAGAATCATTTTGATGTGTTTTAAATCTAATTTTTATTTGTTTTTTATCATCCAATAATGATAAAAAAAAATTAAATGCAGATGTTGGTCCACGACGACCAGCTACACTCTACCTCTTTGAAAGGCGGCAAGCAGAGCCTATAGTACCACCACAGGATCAGGAAACAGAGATCCTAATTGATATGGAACACAACCTGGAGTGGTTAACCATAGATATTCCCAAGATAGGAACATATGAAATTCCTCTCTGGCTTCAGAGACATGTTACAAGTGTACCAGGACAGTTTGGGAGATTCCTACGCAAGGTGGTGTGTGCCATAGTCTACTACCATGATCATCACCATAGATAGTAGATGATCATTGTGGATTGAAATATTTTGTTTTTGTATCAGTATATATTAGGTCATAATGTGTTTGAACCTATGACCACAGACGGTGTAATATTTTTTGAAAACAAACCTATCTATGATATTACTACTTTCTCTGAGTATCTTGTTCAACATGTATCAAATGTTGTTTTGGTTTACTTTTTTAATGTTGCAAATGTCTATTTAGAACACGATTAGCTAATGCATTAGCCAATGTGTTTAAATTTCTTGAAATGTGTTAATATTCGATGTAATCAAATTGTCGTTCCAAGAGACAAACCTTCAAAAATAATCTCAATAACACTGCATTTTTAATTGCGTATACTCTGTTTAAATGTGATACAATGAGTTCTGAATCTAACCTAATAATCAAACATCGAATACCAAATGAAATGGCATCAGATAATAATTCAATGACTGTGTTATCTTCTGCAATACTGTTCATTTTTTGACCAAGGCTTACCCCATGCATAGAAACTAACTCATTAGTGGGTGAATAGATAACCCAAGCTGCGGAAGAAATATTATGTGTACTACGACAGGCACCATCAGAAAAATCAATGTACGTTTGAAGGGATGTTGTTATCTGCAATATCAAGAGTAATCAAGAAAAGCAGTGATAGTAGTAAAAAAAAACTTAAACTAGGCACACTTATCTAATCTAAGGCACACTAACTAGAAAATAAATAATATACAAGTGAGATCTCCGCACGAGAATCAAGCATAATATATCTTCAGATAAAGACCATTTATGGGCTTATCTAAAGAGACCTCGTCATAATCAGTAAATTCATAGGCCCCTTTGGCAAGCACTCGCTTGAAAATGTAAGGACCATGCCACATTGGTTCGAATTTCCCAGCACCTAGCTTATCATTAGATTGATCATACACTAAGAGTAGGTCACCTTCTAAAAAAAAACGAGGTGTAACATTTCGATCATACTGAGCTTTCACACATTTCTTATTAGCCTCAGCCACTAATGCAACGGTGCGCCGAGTTTCATCTAATTGCGCTAAATACAAAAAGTGTTTTTCCTATTTAGAGCTAGTCGATAGTAACTCTATGGCTAATTGGAGTGACGATATTTCGCATTCAATGGGTAACACAACTTCTAAACCATAAACTAGTTGAAAAGGAGTGAACCCTGTAGCAATTTTTGCTGAGGTTCAGTATGCCCATAGTGCTGAAAAAAGCATGGTATGCCAATTCGATTTGTGAGTTCGGATAATCCGTATGATTATGGTGGTTAAAACTTTATTAATGACTTCAACCTGACCATTAGCCTGTAGGTAATATGGAGTAGAGTTATCATGGTGCATGCCAAGTTGATCAGAAAGTTCGGTCATCATTATATTTCGAAAATGACACCCATGGTCTGTGATAATAGCTTGGGGTACTCCGAAACGAGCAATCACATGATTGAATACAAACGTAGCTGCAGGTTTTCCATCTGCCATGAATGTAGGCATCGCCTCGGCCATTTGGCAAAATAATCTACAGCGAGAATAATATACCCATGCCCCCCCCCGACTGAGTGAGGGTTACATGTATTGAAATCGATGCCCGATTTCACAAAAGGACCGACAACAATTATTGGGTGAAGAGGAGCTGGAGGCGCACAAATCCTTCGATCAAATATTTGGCAGTTGTGGAATTTTCAGACTGCAATAATATAATATTTGAACAATGATGACAAAAAATATCCAACGTGCAATACCTTTTGGGTTGTGGCATACCCAGACATATGACCACCACACGCTCCAGAGTGGCAGTCATTCAAAACCCTTTCAGCCTCTTCGTGAGTTATACAACGTCGAAAAACAGAATCCGCACCACGACGATAAAGTGTGTCTCTAACAATATTGTATTGATGATATTGATAATGGATTCTCCATCGATTTGAATGTTAAAGCTCAGGGGGAAAAGTTTGGTTTTGAAGATGAATCATGATATCTCCATACCATGGATCTAATGTACCGATAAGAAACAGAGATTCATCTGCAATGGGATACTCTACCACAGTTTTTGTCTCAGTTTGGGAAAGTCACACATAATTTCTGCAAGCACTAGTTATTTCTTTGATTTAGATTTCTCGAATTCCAAATCAAACTCTTGTACGATAACAATCCGTTTAGATCATTTTCCCCCGAGTAATTTTTTTGTCAAAATATACATTGTTGGGCCTTGTTTTTTTATCTCTTTTTGCTTAAGAAATACATTTTATTTTGCAACATTATCCATCCATTTAACATCATATTCATCCTACAATGACCTAAATATGCATATACAGGTATTTAATTTATGTTTTTCAATTATTAGATGTTTTTGTGAAAATTGGAATTTAAGTGCAATTTTGGACAATAGCAGAAATTCCTGTAATAGCATGATGGTTTGCATATGTACAGGACACTTGGGCTCGAGCTGGATATGTTTCTTGAAATATTGAGAACTAGGAGTAACAGTACACCTATTGGTATAGTCAGATTGATCTTTAATAGGCTGAGTCAAAGGCGATCAAACAGGACTAGTATTTATGAAGGATCCCTGGAAACTAGGTCAAAACTCTTATTTTGTGGGATTTTTCCAGAATATGATGGATATGCTAGATGAATTCAACTTGATATTATAGGATAAGGATATTTATGATTACTTGAGGTATTTTAGATCAATTTGTTATATATTTCATCTATTTAAGCCTCAAACTTTGAAGGCTTTGACATTGGAACTTGTATGACTTATTATTATTATCTTTGAGACTTGAAGACATAATAGAAGATTTTTTCTACCGTATTTTGATGTTGTTACATGCTGATTGATTGCTTGAAGCCTTGAGTAGCTGAGTTTACCTACAATGCACAAGGCAAGGGTGGAAGGGCCCCCACACCGAGCTAAGTGCACTTCTTAATTTTCATAACTGTAATTTGTGAATTAGTTTGCTTAGATTTATTATTTCCTTCTTTCATTTTTTCACAATGGTATTGATGATATAATGAAACCACTAATTAAGGACAAATAGGATCTCTGAACATAGAGCCTCTTGATTATTATTTCATATATCTTAATCCATTGTTTAGAAGTTAAATTTCCTGCTTTCATGATTTCACAATAGTGTTAAAGATATAAAGAAACCAGTAATTAAGGACAACCAGGATCTTTGAACATAGAGCCTCTTGATTATTATTTCATATATCTTAATCTATTGTTTAGTGTTAGATTTCTTGCTTTCATGATTTCACAATAGTGTTAAAGATATAATGAAACCAATAATTAAGGACAACCAGGAACTCTGAACATAGAGCCTCTTGATTATTATTTCATATATCTTAATCTATTGTTTGGTGTTAGATTTCCTGCTTTCATGTTTTCACAATGGTATTGATGGTACAATGAAACCAGTAATTAAGGACAACCAGGATCTCTGAACATAAAGCCTCTTGATTATTATTTCATATATCTTAATATATTGTTTAGAAATTAATTAAGTTAGTTTTTATATTTGTAATATGCATTTCACTAACCATCAATAGTTCATCTTCTAAATTTGATTGTGATTGAAACCCATATACTT
The DNA here is from genome assembly GCA_034641835.2 of Pinus albicaulis. Lineage (NCBI taxonomy): Eukaryota > Viridiplantae > Streptophyta > Pinopsida > Pinales > Pinaceae > Pinus > Pinus albicaulis. The sequence continues at coordinate 1,474,203,079 of CM076579.1, read as the reverse complement.
TGGGGATGCTTCTAAGTTCACCAACCTGGATTGATATTAAATACTTGCGTTAATTTGCAATAGTAAATTGACCCAACATTTTGGTGTCATTTCCGGGGAAGCATATTTCTAAAACGGTCAAAATAGGAAGATTAAAAGATTAAAAAAAAACATAAAATCACCAAAAACAACAAAAACATAGTTTTCATTTTAAGTAATTTTTTATTATGCCTAGAGATAGAGATCAAAAAGGTAGATTTGTAAAACAAAACCCCCCATCAACACATTCATCCACAGGATTAACAAAACCAGTTGCTGGAAAACCGAATATAGAAGAGTTAGAGGAGAAACAGAGATCAGGACAGAGATTAACTTTAGTTGAAAGACAAATTTTGTTAGCCTTTGAGGTAAAGAAAAAGCAATCACTTAAAGAACCTCCTTCTATTTGGAAACAAAAAGAAACAACAAAACCAACTGTCGAACAACTAGAACAACCTGTCCTTGAGCAAATCATAGTGGAAGAAATACAAAATCAACCTATTGAAACACTACAAATCTCTGAACACGAAATGGATGAAGAAGGAGAAGGATCAACTAGAATAAACATGACTCCTGAACAAAAATTAGAGTTTGAAAGACAACAAAGGGAATGGCGAAGACAAAGAGAAGAAGAAAGAAGAATTGAAGTAGAAAGAAAGGTTGAAGAAGATAGAAGAACAAAAGCACTTCGAAAAATAGGGGAAGAAGCAAGAAGAGAAAACCAAACTCGAAGAACACAAGAAAATGAGAAAGAAGCCAATAATGATAAGGAGACTACTTTTGGCTTTCCTATTTTAGATGCAAGAGCAATACTAGGAGTCGGAATAAAAATGAAAAATATGCCACCATCTGTATTGCCGAATTTATATGGAATTTCAACAGAAGATCTTGATGCGTTTATGTTTGAGTTTGATATCTTGTGTAGAACATATGGATATACTAATGATACACATAAACTTTGATTTTTTCCTGCTAATTTAAAAGTTGCAGCCTTAAAATGGTTTATGGGATTAGGAGAACACACTATAGCTTCTTGGAAAGACATGAAGAAATTTTTTCTTAAAAAGTATGAAGCTTACTGCAGGGCTAGAAACTCGAAAGAAGACATTTTCAGAATGTCCCAACAAGAATATGAAAGTTTGGAAGAATATTTGGAAAGATTCCTGTATAATTTACAAAAATCCAAACATCATTCTCTTAGTCCAAATACTATCCGCACTATTTTTCTAAAGGGTATTAGAGATGAGTATTTAGATATTCTTAATGTGATGGGAAAAGGAGATATTTCTAATTTACCATTTGAAGAAATTTCTGAATTATGTCAAAAATACTCTAGAGGAAGAGCTAAGAGTGGGAAAAGAGATATTTCATCAAAAGCTTCCAAATCTGTAGCAAGTGTAGTAACAAGAGTAGAGATAGGAATTTTATTGGAAAATTTTAAAATAGATCTCTTAAGAACTTTGGGTACACAAGTAGATTTTTTAAAAGCTAAGAAGAGGAAAGAATAGCAAGATGAAGCCTTCGCAAATTTCTGTCCAAAGTGTAGACAAAAACATCCACTCAGAGAATGTCCTTTGCAAAATATACAAGTATGTGGACCATGCACGGAAAATCATACAACAGAGAAATGTCCAAAGTTAAAAGAATTGCAAGGGGAAGAAGTACAAGGAGTATATTCCCTCTATTATATGGCACCAAGAAGACCTTGGCAGCCAAGAATTCCTCAACAGTTCCCTCAACAAAACTTTCAATATCCTCAAAACATATGGAATACACCAATGCCACGGCAGGCTTGGCCACCACAATAATATCAAAACCAACCTTCACAAGGTTGGAGGGGATATGGTTATGGAAACCAACCACCACAGCAAATGTATATCCAGCAGTATCAATATCAACAGCCATATCCTCCACAGTCATTCCCTCAATATCAACAATTCCAGCAACAAAAACCCATGCCATATCCAACCCAAAATCCACCAATGCTAACTCAACCGCAGCAACTTCAGCTGCCAACTAACCAACAACCTCCTAGACCAACACAATTACCAACTCAGCCAGTACCTAATCCAAGCAATAAGGTGGATAGACTAGCATATCATGTGGAATAAGCAACATATTATCCTAAATATTCAATTCTTCCTATAGAGGATGTCCACTTAAGGTCTGGGAAGGTATTACAAAAATATTCTCCTCCAATAATTGAAGAACAAACACAACAAGGAGAACAAAGTGAACAATCTCAACCAGAAAAACAAATTCAAAAAGGTAAGGCTATTGTTGAGGTATAAAAGGTGTCTTTTTAACGCCTATTTATCCTACATTAATCATCAATCTAGGTACGACTTTTTATTTCAAGAGTGTACTCAATCTGAGGTTGCAATTCAATCTAAGAGTAATGCTTTGCAATATGTAGTACAATGTTGTAAATACAAGAGTAAACAAATGCTTGGAAATGAAATCTAACTACAATGACATGAACTAAAATGCACTGAAATCCAATCATTCACTCTGCAATCATCAATCAAGGAAGCCGTAATGATAACTCTTTCCTTTAGCAACTGATGTAATTGAAATCAAATGAGAACAAGATAATCAATCTGAGAACGTAGGTAGCAATAACCAATGTCCTTTACAGTTGATGATCTCGCATTAAAGAAATTAAATGGAAATGGAAATTGAACTAAATCACTAATGCTGCTAATGAAAGTAAACTAGGCAAGCTCTCAAAGCAAAACCAACTCTTTGCAGGAATGAAATAGACTGTAAACTAGTTAACTGAAATGAACAACAAATCTGGAATTGAACAACAATAGAAATGAACAACAAACTTTAACTAATGGAATTGAAAAAAACTTCTATCTAATGGGATTGAACAAAAAAACTCTATTAAACAACGAATCCTATTGAACAACAAACTGAACGGAACAGCTAATGGATTGGAACAGCAACTGAAATAGAACAGAAACTGCTGAACAACGTAGCTCTGTTAAAGCATAACAAGACAAGTTATACAGAGATTAAGATTCTTGTTAAATTAGAAAGGAATGAAAACGCAATTCACCAATGTAACACACCAATATTATGAAGCAATTAAGCAGTAAACTATTAAACTTGAAATTTGTAATGAAAAAAAATGCAAACAACAGATGGATCCACCAGGGCCGGGCCCTTAGCCACCAGTGAAACACCGCCGGGCTACTCCAGAGTCAAGAAATGGAACGACAACTAGATCATGTATTAATCAGGAATAATAGTGTTTACAACAGTCGCTCTCTGATCACAAGAGTCAATGAGAAATTACAGAGTTACAAAAGGAGTTTCAATAATAATCGTTCTGTCCCCCGATTTCTACAGACACTACCTTTTATAACAATTCGGCGGACAATACAAGAAACAACGATATAATTTGAACGACGATCCCTCAGGATCGAAAGATCCTGATGGATTCGCTCCTTTTTCTTATTTTAGCTAACGCTTGGTTTTCTTAGGTTGTAGCCGTGCTGTCCCCTGCCTTACTTTAGCTGTGCATTCTGATTCATCCTTCTTGTCTGGATACGACCCTTTGCTGGAGGAACAACAATTAATCCTACTTTAGCTTTGTCTTTCGAATGGTGGTTTCCCACTTCATTTGTTTCCTGTTGAGAGTAAAAGACAATCTTTAGCCAATTTTGATAATAAACATTAATCTTTGCAATTCTATCATAATCCTTCAATATATCATCTTTCTAGAATAAAAAGAGTTATGTTTAAAGGAAAAAGATAAAGAAATACATGGTGAATTCATACCTTTTCCAATGCTCAACACACCCCCCTGCTTACCCTTTTTCATGTCCTCATGAAAACCATAGTTTACATGTAAAGCAATTAGGGAATAGGCTGGAGAGGGTTTTCCATTAAGGGGGTCTAAAACCATGATTTGTAGCTAAAGCTTCAAAGATGTGCCTTGTCTGTCCTTCAGGTAATTCATATTTGGATTTATAGTTTGTTGCAGGATACCATATAATGGGACTTCGAAACCTACAACCTAGCCAGTATGGGGCTTCCCTCAAGATGAGGTTACTATAGAGAACCAGACGGTCAGCAGCTAATCCAAAATTTCTATAATTAAATGGCTCTTTGTCTTGAATATTCCGATTGGAAATATTCCATCAGACTTTAGCTGCTATATAGGCCTGGTCTCTAATAGATAGAAAATATTCTACCCCATCCAAGACAATTGCTTTGTGGGCGGGTCCCAATGTCTGGATCACACCCTCCTTTGTCATTAGACTCTTCTACCTAGCCCATAGTTGTAATGGGTGTCTCGGTTCACCCCTAACCCAAAGGTCTAACCCATTTTCTTGCCTCTGAAAAGTATTATAGGCCTTGAGCCATTTCAACTGGTTGACAACAAATGAAATAAATGCTTGATATTGGATATCCCCCACAAAAGGACTGGGATTTGTCTCCAATTCCCCAGCTAATATAAAATTGTGCAAATAAAACTCATAGAGTAGACGCTGGAATTTTACTCCATAAAGTTTGTAGCAGCTTATAAAATCACCTACAGTTTCTAATTCTATAGGTTTTCCTGCCTTAACAACCTTTATTTTTAACTGCAAGTATCTTTCTAATAAAAACATAGCATAATTTTTGGCAGGGCACCTACATGCTAGGACATCTGTGTATAAAGAACAGAGAGTATCCATATGATTCCTTACCGTTTTTAATCTATTCCTTACCTTTTCAACTTTCTCTTCTGCGTTTCGACATCTATCGAAAGCTTCAGCCTCTGATGCATTGATGTCCTTTAATTGCTGCTGTAACTATTGGTATTTCTTTTTGGGAATAGTCTCTTCTTCGAGCTTTTCTCTAGCCCTCTGAGCCTGTGCGAGATCCTCTTGGAGATTTGCTATACCAGGGTCTTTTATCAAAACATTTTTGGGTTGAAAATCTACCTGGGTGTTCTTATTCGAGTGCCTACAGCATGTGTCTCTTTGTTGGCCATATTGCTAGAGGACAGTGCCTCGGTCTGAACATATTTTTCACAGACCTGTACATTTTCAGTTTGGGCAACTGCGTCCATAGAAACTGCCTATTGTTCCTCGTTATCCTGAATGAATGTGGGCTCAGTTTGAGTCTCCATGGCCCTTGTATTGTGGGGTTCCGTTTGGATATCTGCATTCTTCGTTTTCAAGGTTCTTTTAGATACTTCCCCCTATTTTAGCACCCTAATCCTCTGTCTAAGTTGTTTACTAGTTTTTGGAGCTTTTTTCGTTCCCTCCACAGCTTCCCAAGTTCACTTGTCTTCTTCTTCTTCTTGGAAGGAACATCTGTTCCTTTTTATGTATTTGGTTGCTCAGCTAGGGTTTTCTCTCCAGTGGTCGTGCCTTCGCCCAGGCTTGCTTCTATATTTTTTGTTTGGGACACTTCCTTAGTGTTCCCATGCTCTTGGCTACATTCCTTAGGGGAAATAACCCTAGTTGGTTCTGCTGTTCCCTGAGGATTTTCTTCATCAGGAATTTCCTCAGTCGTATATTTGTTGATAACAACTTGTTCCTGCAATTGGTCTATCTCAATGTTGAGGTTAAGCAGATTGTGAGGTTGTATATATTCACTCATATTGGCCAAAATTTGGGCCAATTGGTCCTCCTGTAATGGGCTCTGTGGTGGGCTTGCAATGGAGGTTTCGGGAGGTTTTGCTTCCTCTCCTTCATATTTACTGGTATAGTTACTTTCCTCCTCTTCACTAGTATGGTGACTTCTTTCTTCCTCACTGGTATGGTGACTTCCTTCTTCTTCACCAGTGTGATGAATTCCTTCTTCTCTACTGGTGTGGTGAATTTATTCTTCTTCCTGGTTTCCTTCTTCTTCACCAGTGTGATGAGTTCCTTCTTCAAGTTGCAGGGGTTGTTCATCTTCCGAACTGGGAAATTCTACGGGTTGGCTACTTCTACCCTGAAGACTTCCTATCATTACCCTACTTCTCCTAATCCTGGAGGACTGTATGCGCTTTAAAGGTTTTGTTTCTGTGCTAGTAACTCTTTTATGTTTTGGGGTAGGTAGAGTTGTTCCTCCGTCAATTGAGAATATCAATTCTTCCCAACTAGTCTGCTGCTGGGCAAGACTGTAACTCACTATTAATCAAATTAACCAACGATGGATTACCACCGTCGCTATAAGACGAGACTTTTTTATGCTCCGGGAAGCATCATGCAATAAGAAATTTAAATATGCAAGCAGGTTTACAATACATTTTTTCTTTAATACTGCTAATAAATTAAGGTGGCGTGGTCTTACCACATCCTTTCTTCCATCGCATGTGATGTAGCTCTGTACTAATTTCGCCAGTTCTATCCATGGTTCTCCCAAAGTTTCCGACTGAACTCCTTTCCCTTTGACGACCAAGGTCTGCCCTTCATCCCGAAAAAGATTCATGGCTTCTTGAAGTTTCACTTTTTTATGGGTCCATATGGGTCCTTCCACTGGCAGACCAGATACCTCGGCGATTATTGCGTCTATTACTGCTATTTTCTTGCCTCTAACCATGGAATAGCCTTCTTGCAAGTTCTGCAAAAATTCAATGGCTACCGTTTCATGCGGTTGCTGCAGTCGTGTGAGGTAGGTAATCCATCCTACTCTCTCCATAATTTCCCGTGCAGTGTTGGAAACTTCTAGCACCCATGGCTCACTACGTATTGCTCATCCTCCCATTCTGTCTGCACACTGTTAATTCTTCGCAAATACATAGAAATTTAATGTAACAACACCTTGTGTATATCAGCACAATACCGTTAAACTCTTGCTGTTTCCAAGAATTTGATGAACACAGGGATTCGACCCGCATGTAGGCATTAAAAGGCATCCGCGCCCCCCCTGAAAGATAATAGGTCGTCCTCGACCGTCAAATAGAAGAGTAGCGTACTGCATAGCAATGGTATAGCATTGAAAGGCATACATACTTATGATATGATCAAAAAATTATCGCATTACTAAAATCGATGCATATTATTAAATTGTGAATAGATATGGAACATTATGTAATGATTTCGATCATAAGGGAAAAGGACATCTGATGTGAAAAAAAATTACTTATGCGATCATTATCCACATAAACTATTATGATTGATTTATAAATAAATTTCATGCATAATAGGTTCCAAGCAAAGGGTTTTAGGAGCATACTCTCATTTGATATTAGATAAAGATATAAGAAAAGGTTTTATCATTACTATTGATTTGTGAAAAATATGACTCCAATACCATTAGCAGAGCTCTGTTGCCCACAAGTGTCTATAACCTTGACAAATTTTCTTTCTCACCCTTGGAACCATTATCCTTTATTTATACCTAGGGAAGTGTTGTGTGATGTCATGATGGAGGCCACTGTGCTGGCTTGGGAACCAGATGAATCACAATGCCATTCACCAGGAATGAGTGAAAGGCGTGCAGGCCAGCTCATGATGAGACCTCCTATTCCAAGGACATTTTATTTTTTTCTGAGTCGTCCATTGGATCATATCCCTGGTGTGGTGGCCATAGTGGGAATGCCACTTCACTGCTTCCTTATGATCATGGTAGGCTGGCTCTTGATGAGACCCCCTATCCTCCATCTACGATATGATAGTATTGTTAGTAATCATATATAGAGATTTTTCTTTTCTTATATAACTTCCCTACTTATATATAGAGGATGGCTCAACACTCCTTAAGAGTAGGGATAGTGGAAGAAGTCTGAACATCTCAATAGAGAAAATATACCCTTATTATTATTCAATAAATAAAAATCAAAGAGAGTTATGAAGATTTAGGGAAGAACCAACATGATAAAGATAACCAATCATATTAATTTTAGTGAAAATAAAGACAGCAAAGTGATATAGATGGTTGTGTCCTTTACTTTTTTCTTTTCACTACAAAACAATTTCTTAAAAATGACAATTTTTCTTGATTTACTGATTCCAGTAACCTCTAATTTTTGTGTTCTTGTATAAGTTGTATGTTTGCCTTAAAAAAAAAAAATCATGAAGAATTCACAAAATTCCTCAAAATGTTGTTCTAAAACAAGAAAAATGCACTAAAAAAGTGTTGTTCCTTAGATGGAACAGTTGTTGTTCCTTAAAAGGAACAACAAAAACAATCTACGAAAATGTTGTTCCTTTCGAAAGGAATAGCAAAAACAATCAGCGGAAATGTTGTTCCTTTCGAAAGGAACAGCAAAAAAAATCGGCAAAAACTGTTGTTCCTTTTGAAAGGAACAACAAAAACAAGTGGAAGATGGTGTTCCTTTGGAAAGGAACAACAAAAACAATCGGTAAAAACTGTTGTTCCTTTTGAAAGGAACAGCAAAAAAAATGTTGTTCCTTTAGAAAGGAACGGCAAAAACAAGCGGCAAAAATTGTTGTTCCTTTTGAAAGGAACAACAAAAAAACTGTTGTTCCTTTGGAAAGGAACAACAAAAACACGTGGCAAAAGTGTTGTTCCTTTTGAAAGGAACAAAAAAAACTATTGTTACTTATGAAAGGAACATAAAAAATAATCAACGGGAATGTTATTACTTTTGAAAGGAACAGCAAGAAGAAACATACAAATGCGTTGTTTCTTAAGAGGAACTGCTGCTGTTCCTTAAGAGGAACAACAGCTCTTCCTTAAAAGGAATAGCTTGAAAAATAGAATGTGTACAAAAAAAACAAGAAAAATCAAAAGAAAAGCTTATGTACAAGTTTCAAAATAAAGGAATTATTCAATGAATGGGTGCTGAGGAGGAGTTATCTCCCTTAGCAAGAATCTGCATGGTAGAATCTTCCCGTAATTGCTGGTAAAAGGATTCCCGATTAAGCAGTTTATGGTAAAGTCGTACTCGATGACCGTTTACTTTGAAAGAGTGTCCAGATCCATCAATGGTAGTTAATGTGATGGTGCCATTGTCATGCATTTTTTGTATCTCATAGGGTCCAAGCCATCATGTCTGGAGTTTTCCTGGGAAATCCTGAAACCTGGAGTCATATAGGAGTGCCCAATCTCCTTCGTGGAAGATTTTCTCTTTAATGAGGGCGTCGTGCCATTTTTCTCTCTGCTGTTGAATTAATGCAGTGTGTTGAAGAGAAGAGAGCCTAATTTCATCTAACTCATTGATTTGTTGTAATCTTCTGACCTGGGCTTCATTTAAGTCTAAACCCACCTCCTAGGCTGTTCTTAATGTCTAAATTTCAAATTCTATTGGAAAGATGGGTTCTTTTCCAAATATCAATTGATATGGTGAATACCCAGTGGTGTTTCTCCATGTTGTTCGGTACGCCCACAAGGCTTCCGGAAATCTATAAGCCCAATCACGTTTGTGTGATGCAACTGTTTTTGTAAGTATGGATTATATCACCTTATTCATGCTCTCTACCTGGCCATTTTCCTGTGGGTGGTATGGGGTTGTGATTTTGTGCTGAATGTGGTAATTTTCTAATGTTGCAGCGATTTTTTTACCTACAAATTGCGGTCCTCCATCCGTAATTATGTCCCTTGGGATGCCGTATCGCACAAATATTTGGAAAAGGAATTGTATTACAGAGTCCTCTGTAGCTCTTGAAAGTGCTTCTTCTTCAACCCATTTAGTAACATACTCTGTTGAAACTAATATGTATGTTTTCTGATTTGATGGCGGGTTGATAGGACCAACAAAATCGAGCGCCCAACGTTTGAATGGATTGATTAATAACTGTGGATTCAAAGGAATTTCATCGGACTGTCCAGGGCGACCCGCCCTTTGGAAACTATCACAGGCCTGTACGAAATTTTTAGCGTCTTTAAAAATTGTAGGCCAGTAATAGCCTGTTTGTAAAACCTTGTGACCAGTCTTGCGATCTGCAAAATGTCCGCCACACGGCCCGTCGTGGCATGCTTTCAGAATATCAAATATTTCATCCTCTGGGACGCATCTCCTAATGTGCATATCCGCTCTTGTATGAAACAGGTAGCCCCCAGTCCAAGAGAATCGGGTACTACGCTGTACTATATGTTTTCGTTCATTGGGCATTATATGCTTAGGTAATTTACCTATTGATAAATAATTTGCAACATCAGCATACCATGGGGTTCTAGCAGTAACAGCAAACAAATGTTCATCTGGGAAGTGATCCTCGACTGCTGCTGCATCTGTTGGTTTTGGCATTCGTGACAGAAAATCAGCTACAAGGTTCTCTTTTCCAGGTCGATACTTATTTAGATATCGAACTCTTGCAATAGGATCAACCATCTTGTTACTCTACCATTTGTAACAGGTTTATTTGCTAAAAATTTTATGGTAGAGTGATCTGTATATAAAACTACATGATACCCAATTATATAATGTTTAAATTTATTTACAGCATGTATTATGGCTAAAAATTCTTTCTCAGTCACAGTATAGTTTAATTCAGCAGGAGATAGATTTTTGCTAATATAATAAATTGCATATGGTTTTTTATCCTCTTCCTGCCCAAGGACTGCTCCAATAGTTGTGTTTGAGGCATCAGATGAAATTTGGAATGGAAAATCCCAATTTGGGCCCCTTAGCACTAGGGCTGTTGATACAAGCTTTTTCATATCCTCGAAAGCATGGTCGCATTTATCTGTCCAAATGAAATCAAAATTCCCTGTTAATGCGTATAAAGGTGCAGCTACTTGAGAATAATGCTCTATAAATCTTCTATAATAACCAGAAAATCCGAGAAAGCTACGTACCTCTGTTTGTGTTGTAGGAGTAGGTATTAACAAAATTATCTGAATTTTCGCTAGATCTACCTATATTCTAGCTGCTGAGATATAATGACCCAAGATGAGTCCCTCGGTCATCATAATGTGTCACTTCTCATGGCTTAGGCAGAGCCTGGTGTCAATACACCTTTGCAACACCTTTTCCAATATTTCTAATGCTGGCTCAAATTCATCTCCATAAGGTGTAAAATCATCCATACATACTTCAAGCCCTTCATTTATTATATCTGAAAAGATGCTGAGAATGGCCCTCTGAAATGTAGCAGGGGCATTGCATAGGCCAAAGGGTAAAAATCTATAAGCAAATGTCCCCCGGGGACAGGTAAAAGTAGTTTTGTCTTGGTCTTCAGGGGCAATCTGAATTTGATTGTATCCACTAAAGTCATCTAGGAAAGAAAAGAATTTCTTTCCTGCTAATCTATCTAATACCTAATTAATGAGAGGAAGGGGAAAGTGGTCTTTCTGGGTTTCTTTGTTTAGTTCTCCGTAGTCTACACATATCCTCCACTTTCCGTTCTTCTTTGGAACCACTACTAATGGAGAGAACCACTTACTATCAGATATTGGGTAAATAAAGTTGACATCCAACAGTTTTTGTAATTCAGCTTTCGCAATATCTTTAAGATGAGGGTTTAATCTTCGTTGGGGTTGGCGAATGGGTCTAGCATTTTTTTCTGTATAAATGTGGTGCGTACATAACTGGGGGTCAATTCCCTTCATGTCTGGATAATCCCATGCAAAAGCTCCCTTATATTTTTTTAGTAGTTGGACTGTTTTCTTTTCTTGTTCAGCAGTCAGATTTTTGTTAATGTTTAGGGTTTTTCCTGGCCTCAATTTCTATGAATGTCTTTCAAGGGATCTTCTTCTTCTTTATTATCAAATGCTGCCTTGATCATGTGACATTGCAAATGGGATCTAATTTTTGGTTTATTGATGAAATTGTTAATAATGTCATCCTCTGTTTGGTCTTTAAAGTCGAGGGCATCTTCTATGGTTAATGGTGAACTAATGTTTTCCATGAGGTATGATACAGGTTGTTTCCTTGTTTTTATTATTGATAGGCTTGGTTGGGATGGGGGATATAAAGCTAAATTTTTGACATAGTTTCCTCTAGTTATAGTCATGCTGCCTTGTCGGCAGCCAATGTAAGCATCGACAGTTGCCAGCCAAGGTCTGCCTAGGATCAACGGGTGTCCATCTAGCCGGTTTTTGGGGTTGATAATCAGGAAGTCAGCAGGGTACTCCCAGGAGTCTATAGATACCATTACATCATGTAGTGTGCCTTATGGCTTGATTACCAATCAGTCAGACAATTCCAATAAGGTTGTTGTTGGATCTAATGATGTAATGCCAAGATTTTGACAAGTGGTGGTTGTTAGGATATTAATTGTAGCTCCCAAATCAACTAAGTCATTTGGAAATGATTGTCCATTGATTTGCACCGTCACTATAGGATTTCCTAGGTCCTCATACTTTATAGGTGCTTCCATTCCTGATAATAAGTCAGATAGAGTGCCGACTACTTGGACAGTTGGGTTAGTTGTTGTTCTCCTCATTGGCTTCTTTATACATAGTTATTTGATGGTTTTTGCATAAATAGGGATGTCTTGGATAGCTTGGAGGAGAGGGATTTTTATACACAAATTTTTTAGTTCTCCCAGAAGATCAAAATCAGGATATTCTATTGGACGAGGTATGATTAATCATTCTGGGAATGGTGGATAAGAGGTGGTTGCTTGTTCATGAGTTTGTTGTATAGCCACATTCTCCTTTTGGAGTGTTTGTTCTGAAGGTAACGAATTTTCAACTTAAACATTTTTGTCTCTCTCTGATTCTATTATGCACCCAGACCTTAGTTGAAGGTCGTTTCACTCCCTTAATTTAGTTTCTAGTTCTGGTGGTTCCATTATTTGAACAGACTAAACTGGCCTATTATTAGGGTTTGGGTTGGGTTGGGCTGGGAGTTGCGGTCTCAAGTTGGTCTGGGGATTTTTTGGCAATGTATAAGGTGATAGCAGTGTAGGTTGAGGGAGAGGGATCGTTCCAGTTGGATGACTCGTAGGTCTTTTCCAGTTCGACTGCCAGTTCTGACTCTGCGAAGTGGAGGGGGGCCACTGTGTTGGATAAGTATTATTTTTCCAAAATGGTGGACAGTAAGGAAAGTTTGGCCAATTGGTTTGATTTGTTTGATTTGGCCATGGTGATGTAAGAAATGGCTGTTGTGACCAATTGGGGAAAGGTGGCTGATTTTGCCACATTCCATTATATTGCTGAGCATTATACTGAGGAGACTGAAAAGAAGAGGATGGATCAATTGGCATACCTGTTTGTCGTGGCTGCCATTGTCAGCGCTGATTGAGTAGGCATACCATTTATGATTCTTCTTCTACCTCTTTGTAGACTGCTTTAAATCCAGGGAGCGAGGGGCAACCTTCTGTGGAGTGATATTTTCTGCAGATGGCACATAATTTGACTATATCCAGCGGGCACTCTTTATGGCTGTGTTTCTTTCTGCATTTAGGGCAGAATATTGCCAGATTTTGTTCTGGTTCTGCTTGCTTTTGTTTAGCTTGCATGATGTCGAACTGCATTGTCAGAGTCCCTAGAATATTAGTTTTAAAATTTTCTAGTAGATTGCCAATCTCTGCGCGGGTTATACTTTCACCAGAGGTCTTACTATCCCTTGTGATCATATCACGTTCTACTAACTTTAGCCTTGTGCTGCCTCTCGAACTCCTGATACATAAATCAATAATGTCAGCAAAATTTTCTTGATATATATCACCTTTGCCCATGATGTTTAATGTTTCAACCCATTGTTCCTTCATCCCTTTAAGTAATGTAGTTTTTAACACAGTATCAGGTAAGGGTAAAGATGCATAGGGTGATCTCTGGAGGTTGTATTGAAAGTGTTCTACATATTCCTCAAGTGTTTCATTAGGTTTTTCTGTCATCTAAAATATTTCGTCTTTTAATTCCCTAGACCTACAATAATCCTGATATCTCTTTAGAAATGCAGCTTTCATATGATCCTAGTCATTTATAACACCTCCACCTAACCTAATAAACCATAGTAGAGCTGCTCCTTTTAATGTGGAAGGAAATAATTTTAATTTTTGGGGATCGGTGGTATAGTCATACCCTCTACATAATACATCGAATTCAAACAGAAATGCATCTGGGTCTTCCGATGTTAAGCCATGGAATGTAGGAATATGTTGGAGGGGAATGACTTTCATAGGTGCATTAACTGCAGTGTACACAATGGGATATTGCAGTGTGGAAGTTTGTTGAGGTGGTTTATGGTTGTGGGCCATTTTATCAAATATGTGCTAATATCCTTCTGGGATTTCTAGGGAATTATTCCTAGGCTGACTAGAAGGAATAGGAAAGACCTTGACAGCACTCCCTTGGTCTGGAATAATGAGTGTTCCTTGCTGACCTACTATCTGAGGAGATTCATGTCTTTTAGCTCTGTTTTGAATGATGTTGACAACACTTCCCTTATCTGGGCTACTCACTGTTTGGATTACTTCAAGAGGATATTTTGGTTCTTTTGTTTCCCCTGTTTCTCCTCCTCCTTTGCGGAGATTTCTAGAGTTCCCTTCTTGCAGAGAAATTAGGCGAGAATTCTCAATTTCTTGGGGGATCTTGCTCAATTTCTTCTATTTGGCTATGGAACTCAGCAAAGGCTACAGATGGTGACTCTGTGGCCTGAAGGGAGCTAGTAGATTGTCTAGAAGTAAATTTCCCAGGTCCTACTGATGGCTGAGATTCAGATTTCTTTAGGATTTCGTCAATGAAGGTTATTCGCCCAAGGGTCAACGGTCCCTTAGGTTTTTCGCGTTTAGAAGGAATTTTGTTCTGTTTATATTTTCTATTCATTCAAAAAATGCAAGCATTCATTCCTACTTAAAACTTTTACTCAATTCTGCTGTGAAGCAGGCCGATATCCTTATGTCCAGAAGAGTGAAATTGAACGTATGATTGCAGAAATGTTAGAGGCGGGTATTATTCAACCTAGTCAAAGTTCTTTCTCTGCTCCTGTAGTATTGGTACACAAGAAGGATGGATCATGGCGAATGTGTCCGGATTATAGGGAGCTCAATAAGCTCACCATTAAAGACAAATTTCCCATTCCTGTGATTGATGAATTATTGGATGAATTACATGGAGCAATTTATTTTACCAAGTTGGATATTTGTTCAGGATATCATCAAATTAGAATGAAGACTGAAGATATTCCAAAAACAACATTTCGAACTCATGAGGGTCATTATGAATTTTTGGTCATGCCTTTTGGCCTTACCAATGCACCTTCTACATTTCAAGGGTTGATGAATTCCATTTCCAAACCCTTCCTTAGAAAATTTGTGCTAGTATTTTTTGATGATATACTAATCTATAGCAGGTCTTGGAAGGATCATGTTGAACATGTTGACAGGGTGCTCAAACTATTGCGGGAGAAACAATTATATGCAAAAACATCCAAATGTTTCTTTGGAGTACAAGAGGTGGAATATTTGGGTCATATTGTATCTCACGAGGGTGTTAAGGTAGAACCTAAAAAAATTAAAGCCATTAAGGAATGGAAAGTCCCCACAACCATAAAGCAGTTGCGAGGATTTCTCGGGTTAACAGGGTATTATCGCAAGTTTGTTAAGAATTATGGGAGAATAGCAGCACCTCTAACAACATTATTGAAGAAAGATACATTTTCATGGACTCCTGAAGCAACTAAGGCCTTTGAACATCTTAAAGAGGCAATGTGCCTAGCACCGGTCTTAGCTACGCCAGACTTCACAAAACCTTTATTGTGGAATGTGATGCCTCAGGAAATGGAATTGGTGCAGTTTTAATGCAGGAAGGAAGACCCATTGCTTTTGAAAGTCGTCCAATCAAAGGAAAGTATTTACAAAAACCTATTTATGATAAGGAAATGTTAGCAATACTGCATGCACTAAAGAAATGGCGAACTTACCTAATGGGAAGACACTTCAAGGTAAAAAATGATCATGATAGTCTTAAACACTTTTTGGAACAAAGACTATCTTCAGAAGAGCATCAAAAATGGGTCACAAAGATGTTGGGTTATGACTTTGAAATAATCTACAAAAAGGAAAGCTTAATGTTGTTGCAGATGCACTCTCAAGAAAGAATGAAGAGGTGGAAGCATTGCTTTGTGCCATTTCTATTATCCAACCAGATTGGATAACCGAAGCAAGAGATGAATGGAAGAATGACAAAGAAGTATGGACACTCATTCAAAAGTTGCAGCAAGATCCTAGTACATCTAATACATTTAGTTTGAAAAATGATTCCTTATGGTACAAAGATCGCTTATATCTTTGTAATAATTCCCAACTAAAACAAAAGATTCTTTTGGAATTGCACACTTCTCCTTTAGGAGGACACTCAGGATTTTTAAAAACTTACCACAGGGTGAAGAAATAATTTTTTTTGGATGGCCTTAAATCTGATATTCAAAAGTTTGTGGCAGAATGTTTGGTTTGCCAGCAGAATAAAGTGGAAACAATTAAGACCCCAGGACTTCTACAACCTTTATCCATTCCAAGTCAACGTTGGGAGGAGATTTCAATGGATTTTATCAGAGGTTTACCTAAGTCCGAAGGAAAGAGTGTCATCATGGTGGTAGTTGATAGACTTACCAAGTATGCACACTTTTGTGCATTATCTCATCCATTTAAAGCAAGTACAGTTGCTACTACATTTATGGACACAATTCAAAAGCTACATGGAAAACCAAGGGTTATTGTGAGCGACAGAGATCCCATTTTACTGGAAATTTTTGGACAAAGTTATTTTCTTGTTTGGGTACTCAATTGGCTCATAGCTCATCTTATCATCCTCAATCTGATGGTCAAACTGAGATAGTAAATAAATGTTTGGAAGGATATCTTCGTTGTTTTGTATCTGATAAACAAACACGATGGGTCAAGTGGTTACCTCTTGCTGAATGGTGGTATAACACTTCCTTCCATACTGCAGCAAAAATGACCCCATTTATGGCACTTTATGGATATCATTCACCATCCATCACATCATATTTAAGGGAAAATTCGAAGGTTCAAGCAGTGTAAGATCACATCGAGCATCGGCAAGAAGTTCTCCAACTCTTAAAGGATAACCTGAATTTGGCACAAAATCGAATGAAACAACAAGCAGATCAACATCGCAGCGAGAGAAGTTTTGATGTAGGAGATTGGGTATTTTTACGGCTACAACCATACAAACAAATGTCTCTCAAGCAAGCTAAGAAGGATAATAAATTATCGCCAAAGTACTATGGTCCTTACAAGGTGTTGCAAAAGATTGGTACTATGGCATACAAATTGGAGCTTCCTGCTTCTTCACGAGTGCATCCGATTTTCCATGTTTCATGCTTAAAGAAGGTTATAGGTGAAAATCTTCCAGTTCAAACAATATTGCCAGAACTTGATGAGGAAGGAAAAATCATATTGGAACTGGAAGTGGTCACGGAAACAAGAACTCGACAACTACGGAATCGATCAATTTCAGAGTATCTCATCAAGTGGAAGAACTTACCCACTGAAGATTCTACATGGGAGGATGAGAATTTTATACGAAAGCACCCAGAGCTACTCAAGCGTTGAGGACAACACTTTTTTTGAAGGAGAGGGGCATGTTAGGTCCCTATATTACTAGTATAGTCCCTTATTGTTGTTAGTGTAACCCCCTTATTGTTATTATTGTACCCCTATAACCCCCATATTGTTATTATTGTGCCCTTAAATTATTATTGTTATGTTAGCTAGGATTACATTGTGGCCCCACTAGGATTACATTATGGCCCCATGGACTCCTATATATAGAAAGGAGGTTTTGTAATTTGTATCATCCAAGAATTGTTCATTAATGTAATGTATTGGAGGTTTCCCCCTCGAAGTGGCTTATTTCTAAGGCGTTGATATCTCTTTTCTTCTATTTTTGGAGTTGGTTTCACAACATCATCAGTCAAGGATGCAGTAATGATAACTCTTTCCTTTAGCAACTGATGTAATTGAAATCAAATGAGAACAAGATAATCAATCTGAGAATGTAGGTAGCAATAACCAATGTCCTTTATAGTTGATGATCTCGCATTAAAGCAATTAAATGGAAATGGAAATTGAACTAAATCACTAATGCTACTAATGAAAGTAAACTAGGCAAGCTCTCAAAGCAAAACCAACTCTTTGCAGGAATGAAATAGACTGTAAACTAATTACCTAAAATGAACAACAAATCTAGAATTGAACAGCAATAGAAATGAACAACAAACTTTAACTAATGGAATTGAAGAACACTTCTATCTAATGGGATTGAACAACAAAACTCTATTAAAAATCAAATCCTATTGAACGGCAAACTGAACGGAACAGCTAATGGATTGGAACAGCAACTGAAATAGAACAGAAACTGCTGAACAACGTAGCTCTGTTAAAGCATAACAAGACAAGTTATACAGAGATTAATATTCTTGTTAAATTATAAAGGAACGACAACGCAATTCACCAATGTAACACACCAATATTATGAAGCAATTAAGCAGTAAACTATTAAACTTGAAAGCTGTATTGAAAACAAATGCAAACTGTCACACAACGATAATTGAAAGATAATAATACAAACAGCAGATGGATCCACCAGGGCTGAGCCCTTAGCCGCCATTGAAACACCGCTGGGCTACTCCAGAGTCAAGAAATGGAACGACAACTAGATCATGTATTAATCAAGAATAATAGCGTTTACAACAGTCGCTCTCTGATCACAAGAGTCAATGAGAAATTACAGAGTTACAAAAGGAGTTTCAATAATAATCGTTTTGTCCCCCGATTTCTACAGGAACTGCCTTTTACAACAATTCAACGAACAATACAAGAAAAAACGATAGACTTTGAACAACGACCCCTCAGGATCGAAATATCCTGAGGGATTCACTCCTTTTTCTTCTTTTATCTAACGCTTGGTTTTTTTAGGCTGTAGCCATGCTGTCCCCTGCCTTACTTTAGCTGTGCGTTCTGATTTCATCCTTCTTGTCTAGATACGACCCTTTGCTAGAGGAATAGCAGTTACTCCTGCTTTAGCTTTGTCTTTCGAATGGTGGTTTCCCACTTCATTTGTTTCCTGTTGAGAGTAAAAGACAATCTTTAGCCAATTTTCACAATAAACATTAATCTTTGCAATTCTATCATAATCCTTCAATATATCATCTTTCTAGAATAAAAAGAGTTATGTTTAAAGGAAAAAGATAAAGAAATACATGGTGAATTCATACCTTTTCCAATGCTCAACAACTATCATGAAACAACCTCTGCCATATCCGGAGAGACTAATACAACAAAACCTTCCAATATCTCTTCCTGAATTTAGTATTCTGGAATAATTAAAAAACACATGTTAAAATTCCTTTATTGCAGGCAATTAAAGACATTCCAATAAATGAAAAAACAATAAAGGAATTATGCATTAAAAAATCTGGTACACAAAAAAAGATCCACCAACAATCCAGGTAATTGGAAGTCTTTCAACGCTCATGTCTAAGAATACGGCTATTGAAAAATATGTTGATCTAGGAATTCCTATGGTTACTATATCGATTAAAAATTTTTCAGTACCAAACACTTTAATAGATTTGGGAGCAACTATCAATGTTATGACAACAGAGACTATGAAACATTTGAATTTGAACAACATTAGACCTACTACTACAGTCTTAGAATTTGCAAATAGATCCAAAGTTGTTCCAAAAGGAATACTAGAAGATATCATTGTCTCATTGGATTCTTGGGAATATCCTGTAGACTTCTTGATTTTGCAACGAAAAACAGACTTGGGAGGGCATCCCTTAATTTTAGGCCGACCTTGGTTGGCCACTGCAGATGCTTACATTGGATGCAGATCAAGAAGCATGATTATTGCACATGGAGATGAAAGGAAGCATATCACATTATATCCTCCTGCTCAATCTCCTTCTCTATTTTCATTACTTGAAGAAGATGAACATCAAACATTTAAACCTGTTCTTAGTCTTAATAAAGTTTATAATTTTAGAGAGGAGGAAGAAAATGAGGACTTATTAGATCTATTCATCTCAGAACCAAATCTTTCAGAGAAGCTTAGGGTGACTCAATATGAAGCTGCTAGTTATCTTTTAAATGAACGTTTTCAGGAAAATTGCACAATACAATAATTGCAAAATACATTTGAAAGCATTTTTCCTGTAAATTCAATTACCAATTCAAGTAGAAAAATCATTGAAATTAGTCCTCAAAGATATTTGAATATTGGTAACAACTTACAATCATCATAAGAGGGAAAGCTAATAACATTATTGCAAAAATATTCAAAAGCTTTTGCCTGGGATTATAAAGACATGCCTGGAATTCATCCAAAAACATGCATCCATAATATTTATACTGATAATGAAATCAAACCTGTCAGGCAACCACAAAGACATATGAATCCCATGATGAAAGAAATAGTGAAAGAAGAATTACATAAACTATTACAGGTCAGATAGTCCATGGGTTTCACCCTTAGTTGTGGTGCCTAAGAAAAATGGGAAATCGAGAATTTGTGTTGATTACAGAGAACTTAACAAAGTTACATTAAAAGATCATTTTCCTTTATCATTTATTGATCAAGTGTTAGATACATTAGCTGGAAATAAATTTTTCTCCTTTCTGGATGGATTTAGTGGATATAATCAGATAAAAATAGCATTAGAAGATCAATATAAGACAAAATTCACATGTCCTTGGGGAACATATGCATACAATGTATTACCCTTCGGTTTATGTAATGCACCTGCTACCTTTCAAAGAGTAGTTCTTGATATTTTTGCTGATTTGATTCATGAGTGTGTGAAAGTTTACATGGATGATTTTACCGTGTATGTTACAACATATGATGATTGTTTAAATAATCTTAAAAAAGTATTAAAAATATGCATTGAGACAAACCTATCACTCAGTAATGAAAAATGTTTTATGATGTTAACTGAGGGGATAGTGTTGGGACACCATGTTTCTTCTTCGTGAATTAAGGTGGACCCGACAAAAATTCAGGTCATTGTGGATTTAACACCACCTACAACACAAAAAGAGGTTCAAAGTTTCTTGGGTTATGCAGGCTATTTTAGGAGATTTATTCAAAATTTTAGTAAAATATATTTACCCTTATTCAAGTTACTTTCAAAAGATGTATAATTCCAATGGATTGATAAATGTCAATATGCATTTGAAAAATTAAAACACAATTTATCAATTGCACCCATTCTTCGAGGACCCAATTGGTCCTTGACATTTCACGTTTCAACTGATGCATCTGATACGGCTATTGGCGCATCACTTGGAAAAAAATATAATCAATTCAATTACGCTATATATTTCATTAGTAAAAACTTAACACCAGCAGAATTGAATTATACTATCACAGAGAAAGAAATGTTAGCTGTTGTACATGCAATAAATAATTTCAACATTATATAATAGGTTATCAAGTTTATATTCATACAGATCATTCTGCTATAAAATATTTAATGAAAAAATCCATTACAAATAGCAGAATAACTCGATTGCTATTATTGATGCAAAATTTTAATATTACTGTGCAAGATCGACCAGGAAAAGATAACCAAGTTGTTGACTTTTTTTCAAGATTAAATTTACCCGGTGATCCTAATCCTGTATCAGAAAAATTTTCAGATGAACATTTATTCACTATAAATGTCAAAACCCCTTGGTTTGCAGATATAGCTAATTATTTATCATCTGATATTTTACCATCTCATTACACAAGCAAACAAAAACGAATAATACTTAGAGATAGTGCCAAATATAGTTGGATCAATGGAGATCTATTTTACATTGGTCTTGATTTAATTATTAGAAAATGTGTAAGGGAGGATGAAATAATTGAAATTTTGAAACCTTGTCATGATGAAACCTGTGGTGGCCATTTTGCAGATAAAAGGATGACATACAAAGTGTTGAAGCTTGGCTACTACTGGAAATCAATATTCAAGGACTCCAGAAATTATGTCAAAAGATGTGACAGTCGCCAAAGAATTGGTAAACCAGTGGCATCAGATCAAATTCCATTAAAGCCATAAGTACTTATTGAACTATTTGAATAGTGGGCTTTAGATTTGGTGGGACCAATCAATCCTCCATCCAATGGAAAGAAATACATTCTTGTATGTATAGATTATGTGACTAAATGGGTGGAGGCCAAGGCAGTAGTACGGGCAACAGAAGAAACTGTTACATCTTTTCTATATGAAGAAATATTTGTCAGATATGGAGTTCCTAGAAAAATAGTGACTGACCAAGGTGCACAATTACATCAAAAATTGTTCATGATATTACAAGGACTTTGCAAATCAAACACAGAAAATACACTCCATATCATCCTTAAGCAAATGGACAAGTGGAATCTATAAACAAAGTTCTAGAAAGTATTGTGACAAAAACTGTGAACATGAACAGAAAAGACTGGTCAGACAAATTGAAATATGCATTATGGGCATATAAAATAACTTGGAAAAATACTACTGGTTTCAGTCCATATCAGTTAGTATATGGAAAATAAGTTCTATTACCAATTGAGTTTCAAATACAAACATACAAGTTGGCAAACGAGTAGGGATGGAATTTTCGCAAGCACAACAAGAAAGGATTATGTAGTTAAACAAACTATATGAGATTCGACAAGCATTTGAACATACTACTGTAATCCAAGAACAACGGATTAAATGGCATGATCGATTTATCAAGAATAAATTCTTTCAGAAAGGAGATTGGACACTCTTGTTCAACTCCAAACAAAGATTTCAAAGCCAAATTTACAGCTCATTGGCTTGGGCCATATGAGATTGAAGAAATATTTGATAATGGAGCAGTCAAGATAAAAAGAATTGATGAAGCATCTGTATCATTTGTGGCAAATGGACGTAGGCTAAAAATTTATCATAAGCCTATAGACAAAGAAGATTTTCTAAGAAAAATTTTCATGGATTCTGATATGGAAATATTGGGACAACATAGTAATATGATTTCCAAAACTCCAGTAGATGATCCATAATAATAATTAAAAATAATAATAATAATAATAATAGTAAAAATTTTGGTTGTGAAAATCCAGGAAATTGGCACAATACAAACTCGAATTCCTATTGGAAAACCAACTTGTTTAGTCAATTTGAATTCTATTTTTGTTTTCTGCTTACTTTACTTAAACTTTTGTAGATTTACCCTCCAAATTGTTCAGACTTGAGGACAAGTCAGAATATCAGTTTGGGGGAAGGTGTGAAATAAAAAAAAACTACGAAAATAGTTTTCAACAGCTGAATTGAAGACATAATATGAAGTACAGTCATAAAGGGACCTGGTATATCATTTGACTTGTGCAGAATGGGACTTGAATGCGACAGAAGAAATTCTCAATTATGGAACATCATTGTGAAATTACGCCGGAAAGGGACCTGGAAATTTCAATTTTTCATTAGGGACCTGAACATTGTTGTGAGATTTTTCCAGAAAGGAACTTGAAAAATTTAACATATCAGAAGGAACTAATTGAGAAGATCATAGCAGATGTTAAAGAATAAACTTGCACAAAAGGGACCTGAACAATAATTCAAAATCAAATCAGATGTATGAAGAAATAAAGTCTATATCAAGTCAACAAGAGCCATTGTAAAAGAAAACACAATGACGATCATCATCAAACGTCAACAAGGGAGTATATTTGTACAGTGAGTAAAAATTTTGCTCTTAAATTTTCATATTTTTCAAAAATAGTACAGAATTGATAAACTAATTTATATACTAGTTAATGCATCTTTTACCTACATTATATTCCATTTCATCACTAATATTACCTACATTTCATATTCCCTACCCACATTTTATAACCTTCTTCATATCATTTAACTCTATCCATATACTACCATTTGAAATATTTCATATCATTATCACACCCTATGTATTTCTTAATAAAAAGGATGATAAACAAGAGATCACAAGTTGAACCCATAAGAATAATTTGGAGAGACCTACAAAAACCATAAAACAAAGGTTATCATTCTCCATAAGTGATTAGTTTTAAAAACTTGACTATTGCATTAGTCTATTTTTAAAATTAAAAATAAAAAATTTCAATGCCAAAGTTTAAAACTATATGGTGCAATTCAAAAATAAATAGTGAGCGCAATTATGTAAGTATATTAACAATGGAAAAACAAAACAAAGAAATGCATGCAACCTATGAATGAATGGTAATGATGGCATGCATGTAATGCAAAACAAGTTATGATGCCATACGGATACATGCAGTCACCAAGAATGATGGAGCATAAGAGGAATGGAGAAATGTAAAGTATGGAGGCGAAGGTTAATGATGGAGCACGATGACATTACAGGTAATCATATGTACATACCATGAATGCGAAACATGAATGGGATGCAGAAGGACAGACACAACAGTCAAAGAGAGGGACGTGCATGGTCGGTTAAAGAGTTAGTGAACGGGTAGAAGATTCAAAAACAAAACACTGTGTAAAACAAAATAAACTCATTTCCTTATTTGCTAAACCATTTCCGCTCTGTTGTAAGCCATTTTTGCTCCTGTAGGAAGCCATTTTGGCCATTTTAAAAACTCAGAGACAGTACTGGAGAAAGATTGTCACCATCATTGCCATTGGAAGGCTCAGTGAGGAAAAGGAGTGTGTATTCAAGCACGTCCTGGTATCTGTGACCACTGTGAAAACGTAAATGAAAAGATAAGTTGTGAGAAGGCCGAGAGAAGAAAATGCAGAAGGAGAAGCAAAATATATAGTGAGAAAGAGAAAATCGGAGTGATAAGAATCATTCATAGCAAGAATTCCAGAAAAATTAACAGTGCCATCCAACAGAAAGTAGAATTCTCTAAAGTGGGGTAAGATCTGATTGTTTTAATGAATTTGGGGATTGTATCAATCAATCAAGCTCTGAATTAAAGAGGGAGTGATTTTATTTCAACATACAAGTATGTCATGTAACAAATTCCGCATTCAAACTATTTAAAAACATGTTGACAAGTTTTAAAAATACTCTACCATCAGTCAATCACGAAATTTTTTTTTGAATGAGTTTGTAAAAAGAAGATCTTAATGGATTTTTTATGGATTTAAAAACTCCAGTTCAACTGAAGGAGACCACAAGATCAGAGAAAATTCATAAAGAGAAAGTGCATAGAAGAAGGTAAGGTCGACACATTCTCCTCCATAGTGTTTTAATTCAAATGGAAAATGGAGAAGTGGAACTACAATTCTAATACATGAGAAATTGTTAGTTTAGTTATAGAATTGTTTTAAAAACGCACTCAGTCTAAAAATTTAGAACACAACATACGAAGCAAATGGAGGATAGATAGATGTGTTTTTGACAAAAGACAAAATTTAGGAGCAATGAAGTAAGACAGTTTACCATGAATTTTTGATGCAAATGATCGAAGTTTCTTTTGATGAATGTACATTGAATTTGGATGTAGTGTATTGAAAATTTTTATAGGAAATGAGGAGTGAAAAATACTGTTGTGTGTAAAAAAACATTTCAATTTTTTTTCACACAGTCAAATTCTTTTGCAAAACAGAGATTGATTTTAAAGAGAAAATAGAGAATTAATAGAAGGTGTAATATTAGAAACATAAATTTATGTTTTCTTGCAACCTTCTCTATCAAATTCTTTTGTTTAATTACAGTAAGATTATATTCTTCAAAAGAAAAGAGAAAGAGAATTGGTTGGTTGTCAAAAGCAGTGAAGCAAAAAGGTAAGCCTACTACCACAGTTACACTCAGTGTTTAATTTTTATTTTCAAAATGAAAGTAATGACAAAATATGGTCACATAAAATGGTTTTCAGAAGAAATGGCCTCCAGAGCAGAGCCAAAAGACTTTCAAATAGAACACTGGAGTAGGGAGACTATGGAAAAACTTTATCAGTCAGGGTTGATAGCGTTTTTACAAAAATTCAGAGGTCATAATGAGAGGGTTACAAAAGAATTTGTAAATAACTTCACACAGAATGAAACCATGGTGGTAAATATGCATATCTCTTTAAGTCCTGAATATATCTCTGAAGCATTAGATTTATCATTTTCAGGAGAGTTATATCATAAATGCTTACATTTTAGAGACAAAAGCTGGACATTTTTCCTAGATAGAAACAGGAAAGGATCCTTTGACAGATCAAAAGGTATTCCGAGGGAATGGTTTAATGAACCATGGGCAGAATTGGTGTTAATAATTCAGAAATATTTCACTTGTGATCCTAGATTCAGTGTAGTACATCTTTACCATGTAAGGATACTACAACACATAAAGGGAGACATAAGGATAAATTTCCCATATTTATTCTACAGGAGTTTGATGAAAATGATAGAAAGCATTAAATCAGAAGCCAAACCAAAATAATTTCAATTTATTCACCAGGGACTCATGAAAATTATTGTATATCATTAATTGAAGATTAACGTGATGGGTTGGGAAGATTTCCTAGTAGAAAATGGGTTTGTAGAAAAAATTGTGGAAAACAAAATTAAACCCATAGAAGAAATAAGAAACATCATGCATACATCTCTTTATCCATCTACAAGATCAAAGAAACAGCAGGGGGGAATGGTGTTAGAAAAAGAAACATCTTTCTTGACTATTCCAAGGATGTAAAAAGGGAAACATTCAGTAGAACCAGAGATACAAATCATGGAAACTTCTCCTATTAGAAAACAGGCCACTGAAATTCTTGAAATATTGGAACAACAAGTCTATGAGGATGCTTTAGATAAATATTCCTACTTTGAGAACAATGAAGTAGAAGCTATTTCAGTTTCTAAAGATTCAAAAGAGGAAGATCAGAATCTTTTCAAAGTTAAAGAGCTTACTAATAGCTTAGAAATAAGAAAAATCATGGAAAGACACTTGAAAGAGGAGAATGAAAATTATAAACTAAGCAAAGAAAAATTGGTTAAATAAAATGAGAAGATTAGTGAGGAGATGGAGAAGATGAAAAACAAAAACAATCTTCTCTACACACAGGCTTTCAAGTGGCTTCAGGAGAGAAACTCCTGGAAAGCTAAGTATGAGAAGTAGAAAGTAAAAAATTCCATCTACAAAGAAGAGCAGGGTAAGGACATTGATTCTATTTTTCATAGAGCACAACGTGAGGTTACAGGATCAGGGATAGGATTAGCGTCAGGACTCCGAAGGTCAAAGAGGAAACATCAAGCATGAGGGCATGCTTGATCTTCAGTTTGATCTTTTTTCTTAAGAAATACATTTTATTTTGCCACATTATCCATCCATTTAACATCATATTCATCCTAAAATGACCTAAAGATGCATATACAGGTATTTAATTTATGTTTTTCAATTATTAGATGTTTTTGTGAAAATTGGAATTTAAGTGCAATTTTGGACAACAGCAGAAATTCCCATAATAGCATGATGGTTTGCATATGTGCAGGACACTTGGGCTCGAGCTGGATATGTTTCTAGAAATATCGGGAACTAGGAGTAACAGTACACCTATTGGTATAGTCAGATTGAGCTTTAATAGGCTCAATCAAAGGCGGTCAAACATGACCAGTCTCTATGAAGGATCTCTGGAAACTAGGTCAAAACTCTTATTTTGTGGGATTTTTCCTCCATCATAGATGAATTTGACTTGATATGATAGGATAAGGATATTTATAATTACTTGAGATATTTTAAATCAGTTTGTTAGATATTTCATCTATTTAAGCCTCACACTTGGCTTTGACATTGGAACTTGTATGACTTATTATTATTATCTTTAAAACTTGAAGACATAATAGAAGATCTGTTCTACCATATTTTGATGTTGTTACATGTTGATTGATTTCTTGAAGCCTTGAGTAGCTAATTTTACCTACAGTGCGCAAGGCAAGGGTGGAAGGGCCCCCACACCGAGATAAGCGCACTTCTTAATTTTCATAATTATAATTTGTAAATTAGTTTTCTTAGATTTATTATTCCCTGTTTTCATGTTTTCACAATGGTATTGATGATATAATGAAAACAGTAATTAAGGACAACCGGGATCTCTGAACATAGAGCCTCTTCATTATTATTTCATATATCTTAATTCATTGTTTAGAAGTTAAATTTCCTTCTTCCATGATTTCACAATAGTGTTAAATATATAATGAAACCAGTAATTAAGGACAACCAGGATCTCTGAACATAGAGCCCCTTGATTATTATTTCATATATCTTAATTTATTGTTTAGTGTTAGATTTCATGTTTTCATGATTTCACAATAGTGTTAAATATATAATGAAACCAGTAATTAAGGACAACCAAGATTTTTGAACATAAAGCCTCTTGATTATTATTTCATATATCTTAATCTATTGTTTAGTGTTAGATTTCCTGCTTTCATGTTTTCACAATGGTATTGATGATATAATGAAACCATTAATTAAGTACAACCAGGATCTCTGAACATAGAGCCTCTTGATTATTATTTCATATATCTTAATCTATTGTTTATAAATTAATTAAGTTATTTTTTATATTTGTAATATGCATTTCACTAACCATCAATAGTTCATCTTCTAAATTTGATTGTGATTGAAACCTATATACTTTGGGGATGCTTCTAAGTTCACCAACCCAGATTGATATTAAATACTTGTATTAATTTGCAACAGTAAATTGACCCAACATACATCATTGGGTTGCAATTATATATCACAATTGTCTTTCGTAACAATATGTAGTGACGAAATCTTTGGACAGCTTGAACTAGTGCCAAGGCCAATTTCTCCACATGTGAATATTTAATTTCGGTCGGGTTCAGATTTTGAATTAGATGGTAAATCACATGCTCATTGTGAAATTCGTCATCTTGAACTAGAACCATTCCAATGGTGGAATCAGAGGCTACTAGGTATAAAAAGTAGTCCTGGTTGTAATTGGGTGGATGCAATAACGGTGATGGGTTAACGCATGTTTTAGAGCATCAAAAGATCGATCAGCAATCTCATCCCAAATAAAAGGAACATTCTATTTCAATAACCGGGTAAAACCTTTTGTTAACTCAACATAGTTCGAGATAAATCTACGCGGAAAGCTCGCTTTCCTGTGAAAAATTTGGAGTTGGTGAAGTTTGAAGGAGGAGGTAAATTTATGATGGCCTCAACCTTCCAGGGATCAACACGAATTCCGACTTTAGAAACAACGAATCCCAGTAATCGCCCTGATTGCACACAAAAAACACATTTGTGCGGATTCAAATGAATCTTGTAATGCCTACTTCTCATAAAAATTACTCGTAAGTGAGTAGGATGATCTTCACTGTGTAATGAGTGAGCAGGTAAATCATCCAGATAAGGTTGCACAATATGTTTGATGTCATGAAAAGCGTAAGACATTTCCCTTTGAAAAGTTGCACCAACATTCTTTAATCCGAAAGGTAGTTTGCATAAAGAAAATGTTCCCCAATTACATATGAACAATGTTTTTGGTTGATTAGTAGGGAGTATGTTGATTTTATTATATCCGGAAAATCCATCCATAAATGAAAACATTTAACTTCCAGCACAATCATCAATGATTTGGTCGATATAGGGGGTAGGATAATTTTCTTTTGGACATGCTTTATTAATATCCCTATAATCGACACATACTTGTATAGTTACTTATTTCTTGGTAACGAGAACTATATTAGATACCCAATCTATTAATGGAATTGGATAAATAAATCTTGCTTGCAGTAATTTTTCAACTTCAGCTTTAATAGCGGCAGCTTTTCGCAGATGTATCAGACATAATATTTGTCTAATAAGTTTTTCATCTAGGTATGTCTTTATTTCATGAACGACAATCTTTGGATCGATTCCTGGCATCTCTTCGTAGAACCGGGAAAATATGTCTCGAAATTCTTGAAATAGGGCTTTATATGTATTAATTTCATCAATCATACAAGAAGCACCTATATTAATGTTTTCAACAAGTACAGGTTTAACTGATATGTCAATAGGAACAATTGTAGAAATGTTTCCCAAATTAATCTCAGAATCCTAATTTGTAATCGATATTGGATTTTGTGGTTCCTTGACATAATAAATTGTAAAAATAGACGAAAAATCATTTTCAAACCTATCAAGTTCAGGTAAAAAAGAAGATCTCTGATGTAGACC
Source organism: Pinus albicaulis (assembly GCA_034641835.2). Lineage (NCBI taxonomy): Eukaryota > Viridiplantae > Streptophyta > Pinopsida > Pinales > Pinaceae > Pinus > Pinus albicaulis. The sequence continues at coordinate 1,474,173,104 of CM076579.1, read as the reverse complement.
ATCCCAGGGTAATTCATCCATAGAGAAAAATTCTCGAATACTTTCATCAGTATGAAACACTTGTTGACTTAGGATCAGAAATTGATGCCAAGGTTGAGCTTGATAGTGAAGAAGATTCTTCGGTGATCACATTCATTGGATCAGGATTAGTTGAAAGTGTGTTAGAAAATGACTGTACTGCTGCATATGCCATCTCAAAAGGACTCAAAGGCATCTCGCCATTGAAAGAATCCATTTCTTACTCTGAAGGCACTATCCAAGTGTCATCGAATGGAATAGTACTTGATGAAATCATATTGATGTTGGCAATAGTACGTAGTACGTTGGGTGGAAGCATAGAAAAAGTTCCCATCAAAGTGGAGTCCTTTACTAAACCTACACCAACATCTTCATAGGGTATAGTCGATTTTCCAACATGTTGGATACTATCTCTAGAAGCTGGGTCGGACGAATAATATGACAACTGATCAATTTTCACAATATTTCCTTTATCTGGAAACATTATTAACCGAAAGACAGATGAAATGACAACAGTCATGGCATAAGACCAACTTCGACCTAGAATAAGGTTGTAATCCAAAGGGGCATCAACAACTTCCACATCTAGATTAACAGTTTTGCCTTCTATTTCTATAGGTAGATCCTATAAAATTCCAAACGGATGAAATCCTCTTCCATCAAAGGCTTTAAGGATTGTCAGAGATTGGTTGAGTGTCAGAGAACCAAGATTTTTCCAAAAATTTAATGACATTATGCACGTTGATGCCCCCTCATCAACTACAGTACGAAAAACTCATCTGTTTTTTACTACTACCGGAATCTGAAAAGCCATCTGCTGAGGGAGTCTCGGTGTAAAATTTTCTAAATCGAAGACCATGAGGCTAGAAACCTGAGGATCTATAGCTCCAATAGATGATAAAAGTAATTTCCTTTGTGCTGGACATGATTGTAGCACTTCTAAGGCCGACATTGCTGAAGGGGAAATCGCCAAGTCTTCAACAATGTTGTAGTTTTGAGAAGCTCTCACAAGTGGATTAAAAGCTGATTTTCGAAGTACACCTTTAGCAGGCAGTTTAATTACTAGATCGGGATTAGGTTTCTCGATATGAAGCAGATCAAAAACCGAAGGAGATGTAGCTTGTGTTGAATTAGAATTTTCTACCTCTTTACTAGTTACAAAATTTTTACTTCCATAGCCTTGTGATCGCGTCGCAACCATAACCTCAAACATCATTAAAATATCTGTTGATGAATGTGAAGAAGATACTATCATTTTGCTATATTAAGTAGGAAAAGGATCCTTCAATACAGTGGGTGTGGGTGAACCTTTGATGAATTTAGAGACCTCATACCGATGTGGGCACTCTTTAGTAAAGTGATCATCGTCACAGATAAGATAAGGAAAACGAGGTTTTCATTTATCATCAGATGGTTCATTCTTTTCGGTTTTTTCTTTGGGAGATGTAGTCTGTTTGATTTTATTCTTTCCTTTCTTCTTATTACCAGTTTTGGATTTAGTTGTAGATGAATCTATAATGTGAATGTCGGTAGAAGTTTCAAGGGAAGAATATCCTTTCAGTGAATCTGGTAAAGTTATGATAGGAGAAGTAGTTTTTGAATAATTCTTCTTACTTTTATTTGTGTTAACTAAACCAATTACACCGTCTACAGCATGAGACCCTGAAGGAGTTGTAGTTATTTGACCTGGACATGGTAAGTTAGGAATTTTTTCGTATAAAGTACCAGACTGTGTATATACAAGGTCTAAGTACTGAGCTTGCGCAATGATCTGTTCTTCAGTAACAACTCCTCCCGTAGCCACATTTTCAGTGATCTTTGGAAGTAATGATTTGATGAACCATTCTGCCAAGATCTGATCCGGAATAAATAATTTCACTAAACGTCTTCTACGTCTCCATTCATGTATGTGATCGGATATGTACGTAGACGTAGATTGTTTTAATGAAGTCAATAGTTCTGTGCCATTGTCGTATCTGACTGGCAACTGAATATGTGTTAAGAAAGTTGTTGCTAAAGCATTAAAATTGTTGAATGAGCCTCGTGGTAGTTCAATATACCATTTTGCAGCTATACCTATCAATGTTCTCTAAAAAAGTCCTAATCGAATGGAATCATCAATCAAAGAGTTGGATGTGCACCAAAGGTAGTAAGTCATAACATGGTTTGAGGGGTCCTCTCCTGATTTACCTTCAAACTTAGGAATATCATTGGGCAAATTATTCGGCATTGGCGGCCAATACAAAAGATAATAGATTGGATCATTCGTTAGGTGCGAAAAATCAGGTAAATCCAAAGTTGTAATGAATGGCAACCGACGGTTAGGGTCCTACTGAAAAAATTGATAACCTTGTAGAACTATACCAGTACCAGTAGGAGGATATCCAGGATATCCTGGAATAGCATGTGCATTTGGGATTGGAATACCTCCTGGATAACCTGGATTGGCCGGACCATATTGATGTTGAGCTGGTATTTGATAAGTGTAACCAGGGTACGGTTGATGCTAGTATACTGGATTTTGTGCTATAGGCCCATATTGATACATCCCTTGATATGGTTGATAAAAAAACTGAGGTTGGCTTGTTACAATTGTACTTGTACCAGGTTGTCCCGTAGGCATCTAAACAGTAGTCTGAACTGTGGGTCTAGGTTGTTGAGCAGTGACTATAGGGATTTGTTGTGATACTTGAGGGGATGTAGAAATAGGGGCTGAAGAAATTCCAGGGATAGGTGTGGTAGCTTGAACATAATTTGGTGCAAAAATTTGAGTTGGAGTTCTAGGTGTACTCGGACCAGGCTGCTGAACTATACCAGGTGCAGATACCTATGGTATAACTTGAAGTGTAGGTTGGATAGGTTGCTGGATTTGACTGTAACCAATTGAGTGACCAGGTTTATTATAAGGTACTTGCACGTTAGGTTGCAAATTTTGTTGAATTTGTGATGGATCCCACACTGTGTTTACTCCAGGATATGGAGGTCCCATTGAAGGTTATGTTGTATAATATGGACCATAACCAGGTTGATAATTTGGAATGTATGTTTGATAGTTGGCTGGATAATTCCCACCTCCCTGAAACAATTACTATTCCGGGTAGAACTGTGGCCCTAAAGGAGGCTGATGTCCTTGGAAAGACGGTTGCCCTAGAATTTGAAGAGGTTGTAGACCCTGAATTGAGTACTGCCCTTGAGGTTGATATTGTCCTTGAGTTATGTACTGGCCTTGAGGTATATATTGTCCTTGAGGTATGTACTGTCCTTGAGGCTACCCCCTAGGCAGTAAATTACTACCTTGAAGTTTCCCCCCAGGCGGTAAGTTACTACTTTGAGGGTCAGGGTTAGGAATGTGTCCAAACATCATGTAAATGTGTTCCGCACTCAAAGTTTCGGTATGTGATTAATTTGGACCAGATGATGGTATATTTTTGTCGAGAGAAGGAGATGCTCCTGAGAAAGTATCAAAAAGCGACTAGTATACTGTAGGAACATACAGACCACCATACAAATATGATTCTGGTGATGCAGAAAACATGGATGACTCACCAGACATGTTTAATGAATGTTTGTAATTATCTCTTGGTATGGCATAAAAAGGAATTCGTGGTGGAAAATAGTTTAGACCAGAATTGTGTAGAAAGTTTGTTAATTGAGAATACCAAGGATCTTGTTTGAAAGGGCTATAGTAAATTGATTCACTTGGCCTAATATCTAAAGATTCCTGATGTGAAGGAAGAACGACTTCTTCTTTTGTGTTAGTAACTTCTTCAATGCTAATGAGGTTCTTAGTGATGCGACACTTCACTCTAGGTGAATCAGGACAACCAGGGGTTGGATTAATGAACTCCGAAGCAGGTTTAGTTTCTGGTTCAGAAATTTCAGGCTCAGTAGCTGATAATTCACTAGCTGTGGAAGCAAGTTCAACTAGTTCAGAAATTGTAAGCTTTCTTTGAGAACTCTCTGTTGTTTGAGGGTGATCTACTTCGTAATCAAGATGAATAATTACTGATGTTTCCTCGTGTTCAGTTGATCCAGTCCCTGATGTTTTTCCTTTCTCAGATTTAAGTTTTTCTAACTAGCTTGGTGTGTACTCAGGGGGTTTCCCCTGCATTCTACGTGATTGTCTAGGTAATTCAGCCACGATTAAAAAATTTAACACAAAAAATCAAAGAAAATTTCAACAAAATATCCTAAAGTCTCTATGGAAACAATCGGGTTGATCACACGCCTACAAAATCTAAGAGATAAATCCACACACAAACAGTACATTCCCACACTAAAAACACTAGTTGGTGATGAAATCCAACGTCGTAGAATTTTAATGTAGAAATGGCGGTTGGAACAGTTACCCCGACAACCTGCTTAATGAAACAGTCTGGTGCAAGTCTCTCCACTTATACCATATCGAAGTGAAAAGTACCCTCTGGAAAGTCCAAGTGAGTCTATTCAACATCTGCTCCAGGTATAGTGGGACCTTCCCTCCACCGCCACCTTGGGAAAGAATCCTAAATTTTATAGCCACTAAGGTCACCAACGGGAACAAATGTACCTAGGGGAATAGTCCACGATCCGATATACACGCAAGGGCAGAGTAACTAGCTCAATCCCCTTGAAGGCTCCTTTATATAATCCCAGATTTACCAACAAGTGACCCCAGGCTCCTCGACAATGGTCTATCCGAGGTTTATCGTTTTTAATACGTGCACATCTGTTATCTTTCCCAATGAGATAGGTATGATTACATGATCTCGTGCTTGACTCTTTTAAGAAGAGCTTCCCAGAGTACAAATGCTACAATTGGATTTTTCCTACCACAAGATTGCTACTTGTTTGTTTGAACTGTCTTGGAATGTTAATTACAACATGTTCCAAGACACTAGTCTAAGCTATGTTGATGGAAAAGAGCCCCAGAAAATGTAAAAATATCTAGATTGATTTTATTAAAGCGCTGTTTTTAATTTGGTTGTTTCTTAAGACAGAAGGTATGGAAGTGAAACTTCAATGATGTTTTATGAACCGACTCAAAAATACGCTAAATGAATCTTTATGATGTGAAACTCTTTTCTCTTCTATGAATCTTATTTAAGGGAAAGATTGAGAGATTTAACAACTTTCAAAGCACCAATTATTTCTTTCCTAAACAAAATCTTTGAAAAGAAGACAATTTATTTGAGAACTCAATTTCATAAAATGATCAATTACTCGTTTGAAATGAAATCCTTTATTAATCAAATCAAAAACTACAAATCATTAAACAAGTCATTTTCCAAAAAGAAAACCATATCTAAAACTCCTAAAAACATAAAATTCAAAACCAATAGAAGAAAATCTAATTTTGAACTCTATCTAGAAAGTTTGAGGACGTTCTCTCTTAGTTTGTGATCGAACCAAGAATAATTTCTAGTTATCTCAGTAGAAATGAAAACATCCAACAATGGCTTAATGTGAAATTCAAGCCTTAACAAGCTAAAAGCTCTTCTGAATTTGCAAATGAAAATGAATATCAATTTCCATAAAAGTAAAGTTTGCAATAAGTTCAATGGCTCAACAAGAAAACAACATCACACCAGTAAGCTAAGGTATATGAAGGTTTCTGATATGGAGAAACAAGAAAGTAGGCAAACAGTCACTCATAAAATGCAAATCAGATGAAAAATCACACAAACACAAAAGTTGCTGAAAGAAACTTTGATAGTTAAGACAAATTGGGGCAAACAAAGAGAATCTGGTAATCTGGCTCCTAAAAAGAGAATTCTTAATTTTTCAAAAATTTTCCATAGGTCCGTACGTTATAATGGAGAACAGTGTGGTACCGCACTGTTCTGAACTAAAACCTGTGGAGGCTACGACACTGTTTTTAAATAAAAACCGCGGAGGCTAGGAAAAATACAGTAAAAAATAAAAATTCAGATTTTCTTTTCAGGGATTCTGATAAGTTATCTACCCAACCCAGTTTTAGACTAATCAAAATAAAAAAAAATTTAAAGATTAAAACTGAAAAATAAAAAGAAAAACTAAGTTCTATTCCCCAGTGGAGTCACCATTTTGTTATGCGGATAAATCCCTCTTGCGAACAAGAGCAATCTCCCTAGTATCCTATGGATAGCTAGAAATAAACATCCATTTGTAAATCATTTTCTATAGATTATATGCGATTCGGAATTATTATAAACAAAGAAAGAGGACATGTCCCTACCTTAAAATCCGATGTTCGGTGCAGTATTTTATCCAGTCGCTCCAAAGAGGCTTCTTCAGTAAGTAGAACCTGCAATCAAAGATAGACAAACTAATTAAAAGCACCTACAACATATAATAATTGAGAACAAATAATCTAACTTAGTGATCAAGGAATATAAGTATTGAATTATTCAAATAGACACAAGAACAACTCAATGAGAAAAGGAGATCCATATGTATTATCTTGAATGAAAAGAGTAACTTTACAACCTGATGCCTTGATGTCGTACAAGTTCCTCCCGGGGTCCTGAACAATCGTTCCTCCTTCAGATTGAAAAGCCTTCATCTCTCTGAACTAGCATGAATTTATGGATATGAGTGTGTGATCATTCTCATACCAATAATGACTAGTGTAGAGAGTATGCTCTCTTGGGAATTTCTTCAACAATTACCTTATAAAATCTAGGTACAATCTACCATTGAGACTGAAACATGAGCTCAATTTATAGGGAAATGGAGGTAGTTTCAGTTCTAGGAAGAGGGGGGTGGATTCCTCCCATGAATAGTTTTGAGCTCCAAATACCAATGGATAAACTCCATGAGTGAAGGGATAGAGCTCCATGAGTGGAGGGATAAAGCTCGAACTGATCGCGCCTCTGGAAGCTTCCAGTTGGGAGAATATTCATCCATCTGGGCTTCTAGAACTTAATTTTTCCTTTATTTGATTGTTTACGGGGTTCTGCAAGTTTTATAAGCAGAATGTACGGGATGTGTAGCAGACTATAGAACAAATATCTGCGGATCCACAAGAAAGAGCTAGGAAAAGTGCGAAGTTAGAATTTTAAGAGTTTTAATGAGATTTTCTCCAATTCCAGGACTTGGTTTAGGAACATTAGGGTTTTTGACCTCTAAGGGAGCACAATATAGGTGATGATGAACCTATATAGACAGTCAAATATCATGGTGACAAAATAACCTGTAACAACTAGGCCTGCATTCTCCTCCTCCTCCGGACTCTTAGACTCACTTCCATTGCTACTATCAAGCTTGCACTTGACTATATATCTCATCTTCCTCCTGAAGCATTGACCATATCTGCTCCCAACTAGAAAGTGTAGCCATGCCCAAAATTCTTTGGACAAAAAATTTCCACTCCTCCGTGACTGCGTTAAGGGCTAGCCTCACCATAGTTCTCAAAAATGGGGTGGATCCCATGGCTGCCAACTGATCTAGATTCTCCTGAAGCCTTTTAAGGAATGGAGCAATGCAATCCCCCTTCTTCATCTAGGCCAGCTAGATTTTCTCCTCCAAGTACATCTTCCACTGCTTGGAATTTCCTTCGTATAACAAGGACAAGACCTCCCAAATCTCCTTGGAAATGTTCTTTCCAGCTACATGAGATACTATGTGATACTTGACACTATCAAGGATCATCCTCTTGGACTTTTGCCATATCGGACTGATACTTCTTAAGTTGATGTGAATATGAAGGTACATCAACCACATTCGCCACAAATTTCTTGAGGTCATATTCGTCCAGAAGGAATTGAATCATTTCCTTCCATATTACATAGTTGGAGGAACCCTCCAACCATTCCTGATCTCTAAGACCATGAGCTGCTATCTCAGTCGAAAATTTTCGAATTGATTCCCCTTTCTCCCCCTCTACGCAGCGTAGGCATGCTTACACACTCTTTCTGGAGCTCGTAGATCTGCTGCTCAGATCTCAGAAAAATGGTGAATTCCTCAGTTAGGAACTCACTGAGGAATAATTCCCCGCTATGTGATCTTTCCTTTCTTCTGACACTTCTCTACCTGACAACTACTTGTAGATCAACTGCATCCCTATGGCTATGCATGAAGGTGCTATGCTTCTCCCTCTGCATCGGCAAAATATCGAACTGGAAGTCCTACCTTTCTGTCGGCTCACTCATAGAGAGATAGCCTCGAAAAATCAGCCCTTCTGGCTATAATTGCACAATCCCCTTCGGGATTCGATCTACGCTACTACAACAATTTTTCCTTCTCTTCAGAGTCATATATTCTCTTCCTCTTTCATATCAAACGCTCTGATTCCATGTGAAAATTACTAGATCTCACAATCTAAGGAACCCTACTGCAACTATCTAAGTTACTTCTCCTATTATGTAAATTGCATTTACAGAATTAATTCAGATATGAATTGTTGAAATAAATACTGAAGCAGCCTACACTTAATTAAATTGATTCTAAAACAAGGAAATTGAGCAAGAAATAAATCACACATAGGACACATTTATTTTGAACTAAGTCCCTGAAAAAATACAATGAGGGGAAACTGGTGCAACAAATCTGAGGGTTTGCATTATTAAGTAGTAGAAATTTCTAAATACATATCTGAATACCTCAAGGGTTATCCAGTTATATAGAGAAATACTGGAAGAAATAAATTGTGAGAATACCTCACTCAATCACTGGAAAATATGGCTGATTTGAACACTAGAGAAGCTGCCCCTGGAGGTATTTGCGCAGCCTCTATGGAGTGATTGCATAGACACTGCATCACCTCCTCTTGGCACTATGTCACCCCAGTTGTGGATTGAACTGACTCCCGGAATCACAGATCTAAGCCTCCCAGTCTCACACCCCTTATTCCATCTTCTGGATCAGTTCCGACAATGAAATCTTGGAGACCCTTTGAGCCACTGCGCAGCCTTTGCATGGCTCTATGCAGCCTTTGTGTCACCTTGACTGGCTCTGCGATAGCTCTGCTGGAGCTCTCTCTGCCTCTCTCTGTTGATGATTCTCTGGCTGAGAAAATCTCTCTCTTTGGATGCTATCTCTGCCCCTCACTTCATTTAATCACTTAAATCTGATCTTCGTCTAAGCACTTGCTCCGTCAGAAGAATTTGATCTCAAGATTCACTCTGTGTCTTTCCAAATGACCCTCAAGCCTTCATTTATAGTCTTTTCATTGAGAAATAAACCGTCGAGATTAGATCTTTAATCAACAACTAAGATTATAACATGACTTGATCTTTGCTTTTTGCAGATCATTCTCACTCTGTTTTATTAATATATTTTAATTATTTAATTTATGTAAGTTAGACTTAGGGTCTCCATTAAAATAATAAATTCTTTTAATAAAAAATGATATGAGTAGAATTTTCACAAACAGTTTCTGGGTCATTGGAATACCCGTGTCTAAGCTTCTCCACAAAATTTGGGGCTTAGAGCACTTCCGATGCTACAAAAAATAAACACAATTGGCCATCCTATGGCTATATTTCCATCTACCGATATACTTAGGTATACAACCATGATGCTTGTCAATTCTTGAGGAAAACTGTCTAAATATAGAATAAATCCAAATCAATCCTACATTCTTTGCACCTATCAATCTAAGAACTTATGACACCTTTTTCTTTTGACATATTTTTATCAAGGAACAATAAGACAGAAAAAATGGCTAGGCAAATCCCCCTTCAAACTATAACTAAGCTTATAAAAAAGACTCAATAATAATTTTTGCATTTTATGGTATTACCATGCAAGGCTAGAAAATTTCAATAATAGATAATAACACTTATGACCACATCCATATGCTTTCTTTTTCTTTGTGGTTATTCATTTATTTGAAATATTTATTTGTGTATTTGACCTTTTTGGCACATATGACCAAATCCATATTACTTTTTTTCTTCTCTACAATTGTTGAATTATTTGGAATCTTCATCCACATCTTTGACATATGCATATTTAACATTTCTATTCAGTGATCTCCCTGAAAATATTGCAATGGTTGAACCAATCAATTTTACCAAACTTTATATATTTAAATGCAAAAAAACAAATTCCACTTCAACTACCATACATACATTATTTATTAATGAGTTCAATCACGTCAATTCAAATTTGAGACACGAATAACATATATGGCATATTAAGTATTTTACATGTGATTTCCTCACACAACCATCAAACACATAAAAAACAATGGAACATTCTCCCATCAATGATACCTCAATAGACCGCCAATTTAAAAACATTAAATAATACACAAGGCCATGCATCTCCTCAATTACAACTTATAACTTCCACATACAACTATATTCATGAACTAGACACTGGGTGGCAGCTCAAGCAATATCATCAATGTAGTTCACTATCACTATATCTCAATCATCACCAACACTAATAGAAGATTAATGTCATCCTTGTTTTAGGCATGAGACCTGATCAAGTCAAATTTTTTAGTTCCCATGGTATTCACAACCCATGGTATTGCCAATGGTATTAGGCTCATGGTAGTGTAATGACATATTTTTTATATAGTGGGTGAGAAAGAATGAAGCGATTGAAATGCAAGACGATTTTAATTGTGATAATAATAATCTACTAAACCCTTTCCTTGTGGGTTTTCCCCAAATGGGGTACATTTTTTTGGTTAATTCTTGTTTCAATGAGTGAAAAATTATTTTATTTTCAGTTAAATTTCTATGTTGTCATTTATTAACAACCAGTATCAGAGAAAGTTTGTTTCTTTTAATTTTCGATATATGCTAAGTTATCGTTTGGGAGAGTTATGAGCATGGAGATAGCGACATTATGTGATATTGAGAAATTAAACGGGGCTAATTTTTTCCTATGGAAGTTGCATATGGAGGACACACTGATTTTAAATGATTAATATTTGTCGATTGAGGGAGTAGCGAATAAGAACTCATAAATGTTGGATGAAGATAAGAATAGCTAGATAGAAAGGCCATCATCACAATTCGTCAATATTTGGAAAAGAACATATATTTTAACGTTGTTGGAGAGAAGACAACAGAAGGGTTATGGAAAAAGTTGCAGGACCTATATGAGAAGAACACATCATCAAACAAAGTCTTCTTGATGAAGAAGTTGTACAATTTCAGAATGAATGAAGGCGCTTGAGTGGTGGAGAATTTCAAGGGGTTTAATATAATTATAAGTCAGCGTTCCTTTGTCAAAAGTATTTTGGATGAGGAGATTAGAGCCATGCTATTATTGTGCTCTATGTCGAATAGATAGGAGAATTTGATAGTAGCTATTAGCACTTCACCTACAAGGACCTTGAAGTTTCACGATGTCAGTACCAGTTTAATGAATGAGGAGTTGCATCGCAAAGTAATTGCAGCAAACCAAGGAGGAGTGACTCTAGTCTTCGCTGATCGTGGAAGGAAAATTGGATGTGGTAGACAGGGGCATTCAAAATCAAGAGGTATATTGAAACCAAGAACGAGAAAACTTGTTTGTTTTCACTGTGGAAGAGCATGAAATAAGAAAAAATATTTGTTGGTTTTCGAAGAATGAATATTAGCAGAGAGAACAAAAATCAATCAACACAAATAAAAAATAAGTAGCACAAATGAAGGTGAGACCACTGTTGTAGCTTCTAAAAGTGATGTTTTATTTATTGTTTTAGTAGAAGAAGCTTGGTTATATATTTATAGCAGTAGCATTGATTGAGTACTTGACTCTGGAGTATATCACCATGTGACTCCATGCAAAAATAATTTTTCTACATATGAAGAAGTTGATCATGGTAGAGTACATTTAGGAAATAATCATTTTTCTAATATTGTTGGAGTGAAAGATGTTTGAATCAAGACAAAGGATGGGCAAGGTATATTGTTGAAATAGATTAGGCATGTTCGAAAGATGTGTATGAGTTTGATCTCTATGGGACGATTGGATGGTGAAGGTTGCTCCACAAACATCGGGAAAGGTGGTTGGAAAATTACTATAGGGTCATTGGCGTTGCCTAAAGGATTTAAGACCAGAACCTTGTATACAATGAGGGAAACTGCAAAGATATGGGATGTAGTTGTTGCTTAAAAAGAAGAATACTCAGTGGAGTTATGGCATAAGCACTTGGACCACATGAGTGAAAAGTGCCTAAAATTTATCGTTGGTAAAAATCTACTTCTAGGTTTGAAATCCTATGAATTTTTTTTTTTTTCTAAGTAAAAGTAGTCTATTAACAATAAAAGTATTTTATAGCGGGCCGAAGCCTTAACATTGCCCAGTGTTGAGGCATTTTAGACAGACAAAACATAGTTTGAAACTGCCCTGCAGGAGGGAAACCAGCCTGTAGCAACCACCATTTAAAAAATCCCACATAGGGGATCGAAATACTGTGAATTCTGAAGACTGTCACTAACAAAAACTGCACCATGACAAGAGATGACAGAAAAAACAAAAAACAAGCCCACTGGAGAGGGCAGTGACATAACAAGAAAACCATAAAAGAGAGCAGAATTACTCATCAGGAGCCTCTTGCTCGACCCTGCACCCATAATCTTCCGGTTCACCACGATCATTGGAGATGTCTTCGTCTGAATGGACCACTGTTTTGGAGGGTGGAGTGACCACCAGATCCGCCTGAAAGTGTCCAGAGTCTCCCTGCAAAACATCCTTGCTCCCGCTGGGCTGGCCCTCCGAACCCTAAAGCGCCTCGTCCTGATTAGTGCGACCAATAGGACCCTGCCCATCCGTAAGATTCTCAGTCTTCTCATCGTGGGGCTCCTCAAGAAAAACTACCGAAATGGCGACAGAGACTCTCGGACGGTTGAGGGAGCAATCAAATGAGAAGAGAGTGGTGTGGGATTGAGCTGGCAGTGCAGAGGACGAGGGTGAGTCCAATCTGCGTCCCGAACGGAGCAAATGACCATGGAGAAGACGGGGAAGGCTATCCGAGGGGGAAGAAATCTCTGAAGGCGAGCTAGAAGGGGAAGACGAACGCCTCCCAGTGCTTCTGGTGGACCCGCGCCTGCAGCGCATCCTTTGCCTTAGTCTTGGCATGCGTGCAGCAGAATCGGGACTAGAACTCCAGAGAGCCGAAGTGTTGACTGGGGGCTGCGTCAGAAGAGTATTCAGAAAGACTGTGGCCGACATGCAGGAACCAGAGAGAGAGATATGAATGCTATCACTGAGCTCCAAACAACAATTGCTGCAGCTTCTCTTACCAGTGGTGGTGCGCTCATTTGCCTTGCCCGCATCAGGATGGCACCACCATTTCACCGACGCTGGGGAAGATGGGGCCATGGCATTTAACAGTTCTCCTCTGCATCGGGAAATCTTCGACAATGAATAACCATTCAATTGAGCCTGATATGAATCTATAACACAACAGTCGAGAATGCCTCGAGGATCTGCTTCCGGATTGTGACGTGCGCCCATTTTAGTTGTCATTAAGTCCAGCATTAACACTTATCAGCTGGGATTGACATTCCTCTTGCGGGAAGGCAGGTGGCCTCCCGTCTGGTATAACCTCTGTCCCATCATTGCCATTAACCACTCTAGCACCCACATCCGGGAGAAATCCTATGAATTTGATATTTATGAACATTGTATTTATGGTAAGCAAAGAAGAGTTTCTTTTACGAGAGCTGGTCATGAAAGAAAAACAAATTTGTTAGAATTAATACACTCTAATGTGTTTGGGCTGCTAAATGTTGAGTCTTTAGGAGGAGCCTCATATTTTGTTACATTCGTAAATGATGTATCCAGGAAGGTTTGGGCTAGGTTTGAAATTATATGAATTTGATCTTTATGAACATTGTATTTATGGTAGGAAAAGAAGAGTTTCTTTTATGAGAGGTGGTCATGAAAGAAAAACAAATTTTTTATAATTAATACACTCTGATGTTTTTGTGCCGCTAAATGTTGAGAATGCAGCAAGATGATGGAGCTTGGTGAAATGAAGTTGCCTTCACCAAGTGGGCCCGCAAGCAAATTCTGGCGCAAAGTCTATTTTTAGACTATGTCTATTTTTAGACATATGGAGCATGGTTCGGGGATTCCAGTTTGAGATTCTTGAATTATGTGTCATGTTGGTAAAAATAGATGAGACTCTATTTTTGAGGTCAAAGAGGTCGAAGTCTATTTTTAGACTGCCTCTCCTTAAAACATGGAAGTCAAATATTATTTACCCTTAATAATATTTGGACTCTAAACAGCAGTTTACTCTCTTGGAGCACTTCAGTTCGAGCTATAGAAGTGGCTCATGCAACTGACAGAGGAATCACATGGTTCCCAATGGTTTGATGGCATCATGCATGGTTGACTTCAGTTGGACTTCAGTGGCAGAAGTTTGGAGGAGTTAATGAGACAGATAGTGGAGTTGTGTTCTGTTTATTTTAGTTGAACTAGTTGAGATTAGTTTAACTAGCTAATCAATTAGTTATGAGTGGAGTGAATTAAATATTATTTAATTCATTAATTAGTAACTCATTATTCAAATCAAGAACACATCAGTTCACTACAGTGCATGATCAGTTCAGTGGAGACCAGTGAAAGAGGTAGATGAAAGGGTGGAGTTAGCTATCAGTTGTGACTATACTGTTGCTATTTGCAACACACGGATAGGTGGAGCAAGCCCATGAGGATTGCGTAGTTCAGGCTGGTTGTTTATCTATATAAAGAGGCCATCCCATAGCATTGAAACACGCAATAGAGGCAAGGCAATTGGCGGTGAGTTTTGAACCAGTAACCTGTTCAAAACTGAGCTAGATTGTGAGTAACTGTATGAGAAAGTACTGAGTACTTGTGAGGAGTATTGTATTGAGTTGTTACATGATTTCTCCATTATAATATACAAAATAGCTATGGGGTTTTCAACTATAAGCTTTCCCCATACATATTGTGTTAATTTGTATGATGATTTGATGTGTTATCACTTGATTTTATTTCCGCATGTGTGATGATTTGAGTTGAGTGGAAGAGATTATGTGTTGTGTATGAAGTTCAAATAGTATGTGACCAGGATAGTCTCGGTGGATAATTAATAATTATTCAGCAAATTTCTACATGGTATCGGAGCTATTGAAGCAGAGATTGATCATCACAGTGATTACAAACTTATTTCGGTAGACAGAGTCTGCATGCGGGCCAGGTAGCCTCCGGATTCATCTTTCTTCGGAAAGTGAAAGGTCTGGTAAACGCCCCTTGCAGTAAATCTCTGTGCTAGAAATAATTTGTTCTCACAGATCTAGAGCGGTTGAGCTTTGAGGTGGAATTCGAAATTTTGCAGCAGTTTTGTTTTCTTGGTGCCAGTGTTGAAAATGTCTTTCGACGGTTTGCGACTCGAATATGCTCTTGAAGGCAGTTCGAATTATGTTGCATGGAAGGATCGCATGGAGGCAGTATTAGAAGATAATGGTCTGAAGGAGTTCGTAGATACGGATGTCCAAAAGCCCAATGATCCTGCTGAAGTCGATGCATGGCAAAAGAAGATGGCGAAGTGTCGAAGGATCCTGTTGGAGGGCGTCAAGGATCATATTGTATCCAGCCTGCATGGAAAAGCTACTCCATATTTAATGTGGAAAGCTTTGACGGATCTATTCCAGAGTAAGAGTGACCAAAGGAAGCTGGCGCTCAAAGATAAGCTCAGGAACATCAAGATGGAGAAGGGCGACAGCATCGCCAAATACCTCACGAAGTTCACTCGGTGCAGAGATGAGCTGGGAAGTGTGGGGGTGGTTGTCAAAGTTTCACTGATTGCATGCTTAGTTTCAAGTATGCTGGGATCGGTGTGGTTCTTGGACAGCGGTGTGTCATTTCATATGACGGGAGATCGGGAGTTGTTCTCAGATCTGGAGGACAAAGATTTGGGTGTGCACATCGAGATGGGTGATGATGGTAGATACAGTGCGACTGGTATCGATACCATATCCTTTCAGAGGGAGTCTGGTAAACCCTTTGTATTGAAGGATGTCATGCATGTACCTGGATTGAAGAAGAACTTGATCTCTGTGGCGATGTTGGAGGATAAGGGGTATGATGTGGTCTTCATCGAAGGAAAAGCCTTCCTGCGCAGTAAGACTACTAGAGAGACCCGGAAGATAGGGGTTCGAACCAAGAACCTTTATCAGTTGCAGGTATATGGCTGCGCAGCTATGGCATGCAAGGCGGGAGAAGTGGTGAGCCGGGATGATGAGGGCGAGCTGTGGCACAGGAGATTGGGCCACCTTCACCATGGAGCTTTGAAGATCCTGCAGCATATTTCTACTGGGCTTCCTAAGGGCACTCTTGCGCAGTCAGATCAGTGCAAGGGGTGTAATTTAGGGAAGTATGTGAAAGCCACCTTTCACGAGAAGGATAGTCGCGCCACGACGATCCTTGAGAGAGTTCACACAGACGTGTGTGGTCCTTTCTCAGTTGCTTCGACAGCAAAGCACGGGTATTATGTGATCTTTGTTGATGATTTCTCTCGAAAGTGCTGGATCTTCTTCATGCAGAAGAAGAGCGATACATTCGCGAAGTTCTGTGAGTTTAAAGCACTGGTCGAGAAGGAGTCGGGGAAGAAGGTGATTGCTCTAAGGAGTGATAACGGTGGTGAATTCATCTCGGCTGAATTCAAGGAGTTCTGCAGCGCAGAAGCGATTCGGAGAGAGCTCATCGCACCCCATAACCCACAGCAGAACGGGGTGGCTGAGCGGAAGAACAGAACGATCGTGGGTGCTGCACGGGCGATGTTGCATGATCGGGGCCTACCCCTTCACTTGTGGGCTGAGGCATGCAATACAACAGTGTATGTGCAGAACCGTTGTCCTCACAAGGTTCTTGGCATGAGTACACCGGAGGAGGCTTATTCTGGCAAGAGGCCTGATATTTCCCATTTGCGGATTTTTGGTTCTCCTGTCTACATGCATGTGACGAAGGATGCGAGAAGGAATCTGGATCCAGCTGCTGAGGTTGGAATATTTGTGGGGTACACTGATACACCTCACAACTACCCGGTGTATTTGTCAGACAGTCGCAAGACTGTTGTGCGACGGGATATAAAATTTCAGGAGGAGAAAGCCATGCAATGTTCGCTTGAGAGGGAGCTACACTTGCATGCAGATGAGGAGCTGTTAGTTCCTAAGGAGGAGCTTCCGGATGTGGATCAGCCACAAGAGGAGGTTCAGGAGGTGGAAGAAACCACCCAGGCAGCGCCAACCATCAGAGGGCGCATGCGCACTACAGAAGCTGAGCGACTGGCTCGGGATGGAGAGAAGGTTGTAGGACCACCTACAGCACAGCGCAGACAGAGGCAGTCACCAGATCGGTACACTGGATACATGGCTCTTGTGAGTCAATGTGTTGTGACGGAGCCATCCTCTTTTGAGGAAGCTGTGGAGGAATCCGCATGGGTTGATGCCATGATCGAAGAATATGATTCGATCGTCAGGAACAGTGCATGGGAGATTGTCCCAAGACCGGTGGGGAAATCAGTGGTGGGTTCACGATGGATCTACAAGGTGAAGCAGGCGGCTGACGGGAGTGTGGAGAAGTACAAGGCGAGATTTGTCGCCCGTGGCTTCTCACAGATCGAGGGGATCGATTATGAGGAGACTTTTGCACCTGTCGCAAGGTACTCTTCCATACGGACGATCCTTGCTCTCTCGGCGCAGATGGGGTGGCACATCCATCAGATGGATGTGAAGACTGCGTTCCTCAACGGAGTCATTGAGGAGGAGGTGTACATAGAGCAGCCTAAAGGTTTCGAGATCTTCAGCAGTGAGTCGCATGTGTGCCGACTCAAGAGAGCACTGTACGGGCTGAAGCAAGCACCTCGTGCTTGGTACACTCGGATAGACAGCTACTTCACCGGGCTTGGATTCTCCAAAAGTGAGGCGGATCCAAACCTGTACCAGATTGTGGTGGAGGGGAAGCTGTTGATCATCGTACTGTATGTAGATGATCTGATTTTGACTGGCGATGAGCAGTTGATACTTTCATGCAAGGAGGATCTTGCACGAGAGTTCGAGATGAAGGATGGGCTGAAGCAAGCACCTCGTGCTTGGTACACTCGGATAGACAGCTACTTCACCGGGCTTGGATTCTCCAAGAGTGAGGCGGATCCAAACCTGTACCAGATTGTGGTGGAGGGGAAGCTGTTGATCATCGTACTGTATGTAGATGATCTGATTTTGACTGGCGACGAGCCGTTGATACTTTCATGCAAGGAGGATCTTGCACGAGAGTTTGAGATGAAGGACCTGGGCATCCTTCATTATTTCCTGGGATTGGAGATTTGGCAGCGCAGTGGAGGACTGTTTGTTTCTCAGGGCAAGTATGCTCGGGAGATTCTGGAGAGGTTCAACATGCAAGGCTGCAAGCCTGTTGACACTCCTCTTCCTGGTGGTTGGAGGAAGGAGGATGCTACTTCAGCGGAGGTAGTGGATGCCACTGTTTATCGACAGTTGGTGGGGTCGCTTATGTATATGGTCAATACACGACCCGATATATGCTATGCAGTTAACCAGCTTTCACAAGCTATGGTTAAGCCTACCAAGCTCTTTTGGAAGGCAGGCAAGCATGTATTGCGCTATATTAGAGGCACATCGGGATATGGTCTGTAGTACAGACGGGGAGGATGGAGCGAAGCTTTACGGCTT
Organism: Pinus albicaulis; assembly: GCA_034641835.2. Classification (NCBI taxonomy): domain Eukaryota; kingdom Viridiplantae; phylum Streptophyta; class Pinopsida; order Pinales; family Pinaceae; genus Pinus; species Pinus albicaulis. Next base: position 1,474,154,517 of record CM076579.1, on the reverse strand, counting down.
CAGCGATGCAGTTGGGCGGGGGGCTTGATGGGCCAGGAAGAGCATACCGGGAGGAGTTTTCCAACATTGGGTGACGGCCGGTTTCACGGTACAACGGGAAGCGGTCAGTGGCACTCGGTTCAACGGAGGCCGAGTACATGGCAGCTAGCTTGGGCGCATGCGAGGCTATTTGTTGGATGAGGAAGATCCTCGCGAGATTGTTCGAGTTGCATTTGGAGCCTACAATGATCTCTTTGTGATGACGGAAGTTGCATCAAGCTCTCGGCTAATCGAGTATTTCATGATAGATCCAAACACATCGACATCAGGTACCATCATATCAGAGACTGTGTTCAGCGGAGGATCATGATGCTTTCATATATTCCCACGGAGGATCGGGATGCAGACATCTTGACGAAGGCGCTCACCAGGAGAAAATTCGAGTTTCACAGAGGCAGGATAGGGGTTGCAGATAATCCATATCTTGCTGAGAGGGAGTGTTAAAAATGCGGCAAGATGATGGAGCTTAGTGAAATGAAGTCGCCTTCACTAAGTGGGCCCGCAGGCAAATTCTGGCGCAAAGTCTATTTTTAGACTATGTCTATTTTTAGACATATGGAGCATGGTCTAGGGGTTGCAGTATGTTATTCTTGGAGTATTGGTCATGTTGGTAGAAATAGAAAAATAGATGAGACTGTATTTTTGAGGTCAAAGAGGTTGAAGTCTATTTTTCGTGCCTCTCCTAAAAATAGGGAAGTCAAATATTATTTACCCTTAATAATATTTGGACTCTAAACAATAGTTTACTCTCTTGGAGCACTTCAGTTCGAGCTACAGAAGCGGCTCATGCATCTGACAGAGGAATTACGCTATTGCTAAGGGTTTGGTGAGCTCATGCATGGTTGACTTCAGTTAGGACTTCAGTGGCAGAAGTTTGGTGGAGTTGATGAGACAGTTGGTGGAGTTGTGTTCGGTTTAACTTAGTTGAACTATTTGAGATTAGTTTAACTAGCTAATCAACTAGTAATGAGTGGAGTGAATTAAATATTATTTAATTCACTAATTATTAACTCATTATTCAACTCAAGAACACATCAGTTCACTACAGTGTATGATCAGTTCAGTGGAGACCGATTGAAAGAGGTAGATGAAAGGGTGGAGTTAGCTATCGGTTGACTATCTTGTTGCTATTTGCAACACACGGATAGGTGGAGTAAGCCCATGAGGATTGCGCGGTTCAGGCTGGTGGTTTATCTATATAAATAGGCCATCCCATAGCATTGAAACACGCAATAGAGGCAAGGCAATTGGCGGTGAGTTTTGAGCAGGTAACTTTGTTCAAAGGCGAGCTGGGTATCGAAAATGGCTTGTATGAGATAGTACTGAGTACTTGTGAGGAGTATTGTACTGAGTTGTTACATGATTTCTCCATTATAATATACACAATAGCTGCGGGGTTTTCACCTATAATCTTTCCCCATACATACTGTGTTAATGTGTATGATGATTTGATGTGTTATCGCTTGATTTTATTTTCGCCTGTTTGATGATCTGAGTGGAAGAGATTATGTGTTGTGTATGAAGTTCAAATAGTATGTGACCAGGATAGTCTCGGTGGATAATTAATCATTATTCAACAAATTTCTACACTAAATGTTGAGTCTTTAGGAAGAGCATCATATTTTTTTACATTCATAGATTATGCATCTAGGAAGGTTTGGCCCTACCCTATGAAAATTAAAGGTGATGTGTTTGGATATTTCAAAATTTTCATGTTGATGTTGAATGGGAGACTAATAAATTGCTCAAGTTTTTGAGGGCAGATAATGGTGGAGAATATTGCTCCAATGCATTTAAGAATTTTTGTAATAAGTTTGGCATTAAACATGAGAAGATTGTCTACTATTTCCCAACAAAATGGTATTGTAGAAAGGATGAATTGCACTATTATGGAGAAGGTGAAGAACATGTTGTCAAATTACGAATTGGAAAGAAATTTTTGGGAAAAAATAGTACGGACAACTTGTTATCTCATAAATCACTCACATTCTATAATCCTAGACAATGGTATTCCAGAAGAAGTTAGAAGTTTGGACCGGTAAAAAGGTAAATTATTCTCACCTAAATTTTTTTGGACATGAAACATTTCTGCATATTCCCAAAAAGCATAGAACCAGATTATATGACAAATCAAGGAAATGTATTTTTTTGGGATATGCGGATGGTGAGTTTGGTTACCGTCTATGGGATCGAGTTGATCACAAAATTGTTAGAAGCAGGGATGTAATACACCAACAATGGTGGTACTCTTTATAGTAATTCCATAATTCCCAATTCGTAAAGTCTCTGTTCCAACAAGTCATTGTGTTCCTGGGTTTGTAGGCCATTTCAGGAATTAAATTGGTTATACGTGTACGTTATCCACTCATGCAACACAATATTGAGCCAAAATCAATAATGAGTGCGTAAGTCAACAGGTGCGAAAAATAGTACGCCACACCTTTAAACAGGGGTTCAGTTCTGAACCCCTATGGCTTGCTCTGGAAAGACCAGTCAAGGTGTCCCCCCATTGGGGGGAGAAATTTGGCTAGGGTTGTGATGCCTCCAGGAGACCACGACTGGTGTTTATAAACTTAGCACGCCAACACCAAGGCTTGGTTCCAACAAGATGGAAGCACGACGGACCGGGAGATACATGATGGATAGATACAAGATGCTAGTTGTTTCCAACTAGATACAATATATTTAATGAATTTGAGATGTCTAAAAGCCATGCAGGTGAAGTGGAGGTCAATAAAATCATTGGCGGGCTTGTAGAACAAGAAGAACATATCCCACCATTGGAAGGATTTGGGCAAAAAACTCAAGAACAATATGGACAACGAGAAGAACAAAATTTGTCGTAGGCATTACAAGGGATTCAAGTGGAAAACACACCACCATAGTTGGTTCTGTTAGAGTCGGTTTGTTCATCCCTCTGTCAGAGATCAAAAATCTCTTTTGTTGCATTTCATTTTAGGTGTCTCATTCAGTTCGATCATCTGCATTCCGTTAGGGGCATGCCATCATCTGACGGAAGGACTTTGTCACTCATACCCCTGGTGCCTTATACCTTCTGGCTTAGGTCTGTTTATCGAAGTTCATCAAAATCAATTTTAAGGTCATTTACAGTCCTGTTTGGTCTTCTGGTCAGCAAAGAGTCATTTCAGTCATTAGGTCTAGGGTTTCGAAAAAATTTTCTTCAAAGTGTCCAATAATGCCAGCAGGCCAGAGGGAGGATCAGAATAAGTTTTCATCTAAAGAAATTTCATCGTTATAATGATTGATCATGACTTTTCTTCAAAACTCTGTTTTGAAGAAAATTGTCATTTTTTCCTTTGTAACAAATGCTATGTATATTTTCAAAAAATTTCAGTTGTCAAATTCTTCAAGGCGCAGCCCTGGTCGCCTTTGCCAAAACATGCTAGTCATCCCTGCAAAAAATCGACAAAGGTTTCATCATTCAAGCCAAAAATCAAAGTGGAAACGAAAAAACAAAGTTTGTATTAAAAATGTGAAAGTGCCAAAATTGAAACATAAGAAAGTGGGTTTTAAGAAGAAAAAATCAAGTTCCCCACTATATAAGGAAATTCCATTGTTTCTACAACCTATTTGCACACAAGGAGACATAAAAAAAACTGAGAAAAGTGTGGAAGAGTGAAAACGTTGTTTAGAGGTCGGATTGTGGGAGGAAATCAGTGTCGCAGCGCATAGAAGGCAGGTCGCGACGCACATGGTCGCTCAGCCCTTTGCAAAACACAACGTGCATGGTGCATACAGCCTATGCGGCGCACTGGGTTGTGTGCGTGGCGCACAGAGCCAACAGGAAAAATTTCACCTCTGCTTCATCAAAAAACAAAACAACTCAGTCTTCTATGATCCAAGTAAGTTTGTAAGCCCTTGCCACTGAGTTTAGCTTGTGTTTGGTGTTATTGGGAGAGAAGGATATAAGAGTTTGATTGGTGAAACATGAACCCTCTCATTTTTGTTAAAAAACTGCTCCATACGGTTTATATTTGAATTTCAAAGTTTGGTTGTTGGTGCCAAATTTCAACTCCATTTCCCACTTGTGGTTCCATTCCCCATCACTGTCACGATATCATTAATATTCCTTCCCTATTCTCCTATAAGATCACTCATATCACTTATTTTTAAAAATCCTATTTTTCCCTATCCCTAAACCCTACCATTCCCTATCATTCCCCCCCCCCCCCCCCCTCCCATATCATTTGCAAAAATACCTAAATCCTAGATTCCTAAATACAGTCAAGTGACTGTTAGCACACCTTAATTTCACTTAACAAACTCCACTTTTCCCCACTATTCCATATTCCTCACAGTCCCTCATTTCCCTTTGGCACACATTTGGCACTTGGAGACAAAGACACCAAGTCCTCATTTCTCATTTTCAACAAGCCAAACATACACCTTGTAACACCATGGAGACGGACACCGACACATCATATGACCCCACTGAACTGCATACACCAGGAGGGCACTGAGGAGGAAAAAAAGACATGATCGGCTCCAAATCTTGGCCGAAGCATCTTTGGCTGAGCATGGTACTTGATGAGGGACCTTCAGTCCAAATTTCAGCAAGTTTGGAGAAAATTTTTTCATTTTTGATTTTTTTGGTCACAAAACAGGTTTTCCTGCCCGACGCGTAGTGCCACCTTGCCGCACTTACGATTGGGAGATCTTTTGGAGGAAAAATTGGTATTTCTGGATTTTTTATGAAAAGTTATGCATGCTTAGGAATGGCCTAAGAGTTTCATCAAGTTCTGGGTGGCCTAAAGGGTAAAAAACACCTTGAAAATGGCCTTTCTGCCACTTTTTGCACACACAGGAACCAGTCTTGGGAGATTGAACTTTTGGAGGGGCAAATGGACACCAAATCCAACGATTCCACTTGGGTTGGAAATTAGATAGGCAGGGATTTCCAACGAGCTATCATGAGCTCAATTTGGACTTTAGGAAGGGCCTCAAAATCAGCTCCAAAGTTGTGCTACGCATAGAGGTTTTGGGCGTGGCGCATAGAGGATTTTGGCCTATTTTTTACTCCACAGCTCAGAATTTCGCCTAGTTTTGGCCAGTTTCACTTTTTCATGTAACTATTGATCTACTTTGATGTAATTTCATAACCATGATGTAATTTTGACACCTTTTTACTTTTTCTAGAAGATTCATTCACCAAAAGGTGAAATGTGAGTGAATGGATCAGTTTCCTAGCATATAGAGGCAAGTTGTTTCATGGCCTATTTTCTAGTTCCTAGTTTAGATATGGTTGAAACAGCTCCTAGAATGATGAGCTAGACCCCTAGAGGCATGGGAATGGGTTAAGCTTGTCTATATGATGTATTTCCTCAGTAATTTTTAAAGGTTGGACATTTGGGATTACTCAGCACTTCATTGTACATTCATTCTGCAATTTTGGAAAAAGAATAGACCAGGGTTTGCATCCCTCTTTGGGATCCTTGTGGCTCTGTGTTTTGATGGTGTTTTCCTCTATGTATCTGTAATTTCACTGATGTTTATGTGTACCATTTTCTCTCTTCTTTCTTCTTAAACTGAACAAACAAGTTATAAAGGTAGAATTCATTGGTTGCTTTGCTCTGCCTTCATCTTTGTTTAGTTTTTCATGTTTTCATCTGTTTGAGGAGGACTCTTGAGACCCTCTTTCCCTCTTCAGCTCCTCACCATTATGATCCATCCATTCGATCAATCTAAAGCATCAAAACTCTTTCTTCCCTGCCCCAATCAGAACTCTGCAAAAACTAGGCCTAATCCCCGCACCCAAAACTGCCTTTCCCTTTTTTCCAACAAAAACACAATAAAACTCCTTTAATTATATACCTAGCCTAAAATTAGCTTCTATTTTAGTCATCTCAAGCCCTATTGATTAATTTTCGCTGAGATTGACCCGTAGAGAGCCCTCTCTTGTTCTGGTAGGGCTAGCTACCAGACTGAGCGTGGTTTGATGTTACCCTAAACTCTGCCTTCCTTCAGCCTGAGGTAGATTTAGGCAATAACAGGTTCGTAGGTATACTAGGCCTCAAAATCCCTCACAAAGGTATACCCCCTCAAATTATATTTTGCTAACAGATTGATGTGAACCTAATTGTTTTCAATAAGCTATCAGAAGTGGAAACTAATGAAAAGTCGAAGAAAGAAATGGAGAAAAAAGTAGACTCTTTGTTGAAAAATAAAACTTGGGAGTTGGTGAAGCTTACAAAAGGAATAAATTACCTACAAAACAAATGTGTATACAAGATTAAACATGAGGGTGAGGAGAAGAAGGAAAGATACAAAGCAAGGCTGGTGGTGAAGGGATTTTCACAAAAGGAAGGTATGGACTCTACATAAAAAATTTCACTTGTTGTTAAAATGCCATCCATAAGAGTTATCCACGGTCTTGTTGTTGCTTTAGACTTGGAATGTGAACAATTAGATGTGGAGGCAACCTTTTTTTATGGAGAATTGATGGAGGAAATTTATATGAAACAGATGGAAGGATTTAAAGTAAAAGGTAAAAAGAATGTTATCTGCAGGTTGAAGAAAAGTCTTAATGGGTTGAAACATGCACCTTGCCAATGGTATAAGAAATTTGATTCATTTATGCAGGAGCATGGCTTCAAAATAGTAAAGCTTGTTCATTGTGTCTACATCATGAGGTAAGACCAAGAAAGGTATAGTATACTATTGTTGTATGTGGACGATATGCTAATTGTTGGACATGATAAGATATGATTAATAGGTTGAAAAAGGATTTGGGAAGTCAATTCGAAATGAAATTTAGGTCCAACATAACAAATATTGGGCATCAGGATTATACATGACATGAGGAACAAAAAGTTGTGGCTTTCACAAGAAAAATATATTGAAAAGTGTTAGGTAGGTTCAATATGAAGGATTCCAAACTAGTTGATACATTCCTAGCGTCACACTGCAAACTTAGTTTTGATTTGTGCCCTTATGATGACAAGGAAGAAATCAGTAAAATCTCGTACGCTTTAGTTGTTGGTAGCTTGATGTATGCCATGGTAGGTACTCATTCATATATTTCATATTCAGTGAGAGTAGTGAGCAAGTTCCTTGCAAATCCAAACAAACAACATTGGAAAATAGTAAATTGGATTTTGAGGTATATCAAAGGTACTAGTAGTTATTGTTTATGTTTTGGTAATAACAATGTTTTTCTTCAAGGTTATACAGATGAAAACATGGTTGGAGATGTTGATACTAGAAAGTCCACCACTGGACATTTATGTATTTTTGCTGGTGTAGCAATATCTTGGATGTTTAGATTGCAGAAAGTAATGGGTCTCTCCACAACATTAGAAAAATACATAGCTGGCACAAAAGCTTGCAAAGAGATGTGAATGCAACAATTTTTGGGAGTTGGGAATAAAACAAGATAAATATTTTTTGCATTGTAATAGTTAGAATTTTATTCATTTAGCCAAAAAACTAGCATACCATTCTAAGACAAAGTAGATTGATGTTTGATATCATTAGATATGTGAAGTGTTAAATGATGCGCTACTACAATTGGAGAAAATACACACTACAAAAATTCGAGTTGATATGTTTTTTTTTTTTTTTGGTAAATTTAGTAGTGCCTCTCTATTCATTCATATAAACAAACACAACAGGTTACATCATCAGATTCAATGCTTGGAAGCCTCAACCTAACCGTAGGAAACTAGGCCTGTTGGCCACCTCAAAGAGTTAAAATCCAACAAAAAATGAAACATCTTAATTATGTCCTTAAATGCCTTATAGGGTATATTATCTACTGTATCTTTTAACATACTATTAAAAAAGTAAATGATATCCACCCACTTCATGTTTCAACAAAAACTGGACTTTTGTAATTACTCATCTAAGGATTCAATAGGTTTGAGATCCTTTGTACTTGATCCAGGCATATCTACTTTATGCATTCTTTTGAGTTGACGTTCAATGCGGCCAAGACACATTCTGGTGATGTACCTGAAGCTGTATTGCTTGAATGTCTCTGTTCATATTAGCCAATATGGAAGCTGCTTTGGGATCACCTCCCTCCTCACCAACTGCTACAATGGCGTTTTCCATTAAACACTTCATTGTCTAGTAGAGGTGGATTGCCTGTTTGAAAAAGGACAATCGTCCTCTCGTATTCCTGGGATCTGTCACCATTGTTTCCATTTCATCATCTGGAATGTCATCCTCGACTTTGGTTTTGAGGGCTCGCTCCCATTCTGATATCAAGCCTTTTACATGAGCAGGTGTCCCCACAGCATAGGCATGCAGTAGGTTTTCCATGGTTTCTTTACCATATTTTCTTCCTCACTTACTAGATCCCACCTTCTCCTTCCCTTTGTCTTTCCCTATGTTTCCAGTTGGACCTCTTTTTCCTGCATTTCCTCTATCTGTCTGCGCTTTCACCATTTTCTTTTTTGGTGAGTCTCCCAACAACTATACCTTCACCCGAATCCACACCGAGGTTCCCACCCGATGTGTAGAGACCAGAAGGATAAAGAAGCGAGGACCTGCACATAGAAACACAACAACATCATTGTTTGTAGTCTGACAAAACAAAACAAAAAATCCTGTTTATTAAGTGCCGATTATTTCAAGCCCTCCACCTCATCATTATTTCCTTTCCTCTGATTGCATGCCCCTATTTTCATGACTATGCAAGAGTTCCTCTTCGCAGCCGGTGCCCAGCTTGAAGATTGATAATGCAATATCATTTACCTGAGACCCTCATTAGACAATGTTGGGGTTCCCATGTTTTGGCCAGATTGGTAAGACCAAAAGATGAGACAACATCAGAACCACTTTGGGGTCCTAGGATCTAGCCCTCCTGGACCCGGAGAGGGATCTCTCCAAATAGAGCAAAGAATGATGTATCTTTGAAGCTCAAATGAGATGTTAGGCTAGTTATGAAGCACAAAGGGGGTTTTAAAATGATTTGGTTGAAGGGTTGCTGGGTTGGTTAGGGGATCATGGACTGGGAAAGCAATGGAAGGAAAGGAACAAAACAGCAGGCTGTTTCAGCAAAGAGGACTAGCCAAGAAAGTGCCATCCATTGGGCTATGGAGTCATGAGAGGAAATTACTTGCACCCACTAGCCAAGGCTTCCAAAGGGCAAGTCATCTACACTAAAGGATCTTTAGATTAGAGAGTGGGGTGGAACATTAAGGAAGGAAAGTGAAAGAAGGAGAACAACAAAATTTCTGTCTATAGATCAGGTCAGAGGTCATTTAACTCCAGACCTGCTTGGACATACTCAAAGGCAGTTCTCAAAGAGACAATGGGGCTGCTTATAGATCAGACCAGAGGTCATTTAACTCCAGGTCTGCTTTAGCAACTCCAAGGGAAAAACAGAGATAGATTTGACAAAGAAGCATCCAAGTGGCAAACCCCCAAGTTCATACATCAACCAGCAGGCAATAACATCCGCTGCACTGGTTAAACCCATAAATTTACTCTTGGATAACACATTTTAGCAGAAAAAATTGATGGCTAGGAGAGCAGACAGCATAGGGCACCTAACAAGGGTGAATCCTATACCATTATTCTAATGCAAGCCCAGAAGAACATGAAACAATATGAAAGTGTAATAATAGAGTAAGAAACACATCACCAATAGTAATAGACCAGGATCCTGTGAAATGTGCTTTGGTTAATAGATGCAAAACCAGTCATGTACAATAAGCTCAATGGCAGTTACAGTCCAGACTTCTCCTCCCAGCCTATTACATACAACTACTCTGCTACTCCCTCCCACGACTGTTCTAACAGTCAAATGAATCCCTCTAACAGCAGACTACGCAGCAACTGAACAACAACCTTTACAATTCGTTCTCAGGGATTTTTTTATAGGAGAAGAGGAAGAAGCAGTGGTATGATATATAATAAATGAATCTCATTAAGACAGAATCGGCGGAAGTGTCCGCGCCTATACTACTTAATGGCTCTGTGCGTACTCTGTAGACTGTTTGGAGGCTCTGTCAGGCCGAACTCGGCCTCTGATATTTCCTTGGAGTCCTTTCTGATGCTTGGAGCTCTGTGCCATCCTTCTGGAATAAATGAACTGGATGAAAGTCCGCAAGGCCCTCCATGCTTCTTTAATGTTGTTTGACAGTCTCTTGAGAAGTTCTGTCAGTGCTATTAACTGCTTATGGGCTCGAGGAAGCATGGAGATTGCTGTAGGAAGGTGTACGTCTGGAGAGAACGTCATGCTGTTAGGTAGCGCAGTAATGACTTTGCTGGTGCGCTCTTAATCTTCAAACAGTGCTTGAATCCTTTGACTTGCGGGGTTAACACTAATTATGTCAACAAAAACCACTAACCCCTTTGAAACCATCTGCTGATCTGCTGGCAGTGCTGAGAATACCTCTATGAGCTGTCTGCACAATGCAAATAACTCTGTTTAAAACCCGAGCAGTGGTGGAGAAATGCAGTGAAAACCCGGAGGAACGGTGGCGGAATGGTGGTAACAGCGGAGAGGAGTGGAGAAATAAACACATAGTGAAAAACCCAAAGACTAGCGTTGGGTCGAAATACAAAGGAAATGACGGAAAACAATGGAGCGGAGGCCATGGAGGTGGGACTCGGCGGAGGCGGAGGGAACATAAACGTGAACCGTCAGATCTGGGAAGAATGGACGGCTAGGATCTAATCGCACCATCGCAATCGGAGGTCGGAGCAATCGTCAATCGCAACACACCTCTTGAAAGTTTCGATTGTGATTGAGAATGGGGAAGCGATCGAGCGATGACCGTCGGATCGCGGGTCGAACGGACGGATAGGATTGAATCGGGAGACGGAGGGAAGAGCATGCGATTGCGATCGGAGGTCAGGATGCGATTGAGCGCTGACCGTCCGATCGGGGATCAGATCAACGGTTCAGATGTAATCGGAGGGACAGAGCGATCGGGGGATCGGAAGACAGGGTGCGATTAGCGGAGGACCGTCGGATCAGGCAGGGAGATCAACGGTGGGGACGACAATCGGGAGGGCAGGAGTGATTAAGCGCTGGCCGTTAGATCGGCGGACAGATCAACGGTCCGGACGAGATCGGATGATCGCAATCGGGGATCGGGTGGAAACACTTGCGATTGATCGGAGGGGATTTGCGATTAGCACTCAGCCGTTGATCTAGTGATAGATCGATGGTGCAGAACCCATCGCAAGACTTAACGTGTCAAAACGAATCGCATCGGGACTTTGGAGTTTACAAAGGAAATGCGCCCGCCCGATGTTCCGATTGCGATTGGCGCTTGGGACTTAAGCGCTTGGTCCCAGCGCCGGGTCATGTGTGGGGAAGTGGTTAAGGGCTGGCAGGAAGGGGGCTAAGCCCTATATAAGGTCGAAAAGGGGTTTTGGGCCCATTTTAATGGATTTTAAAGGCGAAGAAGGGAAACGATAGAGGGAGAAAGGGGAGAAAAGGGAAAACAAAGGGTAGGGGAAGAAATTAGAGGGGATTTTGGGGGGATTTGAGGGGTAAATGGGGGAAGAAGGGGGAATAAAGGGGAGAGAAAACAAACGCTTTGGGGGATGAAATAAGAGGGAAAAGGGGGCCTTTGGGCATTTCTTCACATAACAGAGAGGCTTTAAAAGGGGAACCAGCAAAGGGGATTTGCTCAAAGGATAAAAGACACAAAGAGGCTTCAAGGAGACCGTGTTTTCAGAGGAAATGCATTCCTTGAAGACTCAACAACAATTTAGCCCCCTATTTGCTTGTCAAAAATTTATAGGGGGGCTAACAGACAACATGAAAGAACACTGATTGCATGCCCCTATTTTCTTGACTATGCGAGAGTTCCTCTTCACAGTCGGTGCCCAGATCGAAGATTGATAATGCAGTATCATTAACTTGACACCCTCAACAGACAACAGGAGAAATCGAAGAGGGATAAACATGAATTTTGTAGAATCTTTGTTGGAGTAATGCAAACTTGATAAAAATTCATTTTGGGAAAGGGTTAGTAGTGAAAAGAGAAAACAATTTCAAAAACATTCACTCAAACTTCTATTTGGTGTCAAGTGGGAGATTATTAGGCATGAAACCAAATCAAGTCAAAGTTGTTTGCGTCCATGGTATTTCCCATGGTATTGGATCCATGATATTGTAATGAAATATTATTTATATAGTGGGTGAAAAGAATGAAGCTAATAAAATGCAAGAAAATTTTACTTGTGATAATAATAATCTAGTAACCTCTTTCCACATGGTTTTTCCCATATAAGGCTTTCCACTTAAATTTGGTGTTCTATGTCTAAATAAAATATTTATTGATTCTTGTTTTAGTGAGTGAAAAATTTATTTTATTTTTATTTAAATAAATTTGTTGTCTTTTTTAAACTCATATATAGGCTACTTTATGACGAATGCAACAACCCATCATACACATGATCTCATAGCCTTTATGCATACTTGGTTTGGCTACGACCATCAAATCAATGAGACGAACGACGCTTTGACGACTCTAACAACACCATCGACAAACAATGGTTAAACGAAGTGTCATAAACATATCATAAATATCATTTATAAAAACAATCCACTCTCTTATTCGAGATTTACAGTGTGGAATTTGCATGATCATAGTTCATCTCATGAGTCAAGGCTACACTAATTCTATGCCATGTAAAGAAATTGGGAAGTAGAAAATGTTTCTACTTACCAAAACTTTCTTTGTATATTTTATATAACAAAATAATTGTATGTAATTTTAATACATTAACAAAAATGCACATCAAAATAGGAATTAGTTAGCTCTACAGAATCCTTCATTACCTAAAAACTTTTTAAAACTGAAAAACAACAAACTATTCACATAGAGACTAATTCTACCTCCCTCTCATTTAGGGATACAACGACAATTACATCTTTTAATATGATTACACCAAAAAACACAAATAAGAATTAGTCATCCCAAACAACAAAAAGCCTTGAGGCCAAGCTACATAGAGCATACTTTTCTGACAAATAACTTCTAGCACTTTAGCTCAAGCAACTTATCCCTTTTCTTTGTTAATTCATCATTTTTGTCGACTTCCTTAATTAAAATCATTTTCAAGTGGTTTAATGATGCATCTAATTCTGCTTTTTCTGTCCCAACCACCTCCCTTGCTCGCCTTTCATATTCTAGCTCTAAAATAGTTTCCATATGGCATGCCTCTTTGCTTAGAATTGCATCTTATTTCAAAAGGGCCACATCCCTTTGCCTCTTTAATTCATCGTTTTCATTGAGTTCCTCAACTAAAACCAACTTCAAGTGGTTTAAACGTGCCTCCAAAAGGGCTTTATCTGTTCAACATTTTTCCTTGCCTGTCTTTCAGATTGAAGCTCCAAAATAGTTTCCATATGGCATGCCTCTTTTCTCATAATTGCATCTTCTTTCAAAATGGCCACATCCCTTTGCCTCTTTAATTCATCATTTTCATTGAGTTCCTCAATTAAAACCAACTTCAAGTGGTTTAAACATGCCTCCAAAAGGGCTTTATCTATTTTAGCATTTTTCCTGGCCTGTCTTTCAGATTGAAGTTCAAAATAGCCTCCTCAAGGATTGTCTCTTTTTTCTTAAATGCATCTTCTTTTAACTCTAAAGCTGCATCTAACTGCTCAAAAATTGTTGCTTTTACTCTCCAAGCTTGTGCAATTTGATGGAGGGTGTCAATCCTTTTCCTAGCAAATTCTTTATCTACAAGCATCTTCAAGTGGTTAACTGAAGTCTCTACATTTTCCTTTGTCAGTTGACCTGCCATCCTCACTTGCCTTCGAAGTATTTATGCACAGGCTTCAGATGAAATGTTTGGCAATACTGCTTGAATGGTCATTATTCTGCGCTTGTAAAGAACGTGTGGACTGCAAAATGGAAATTTCAAATAAGAAAAGTATGTAACAATGCAATCCTACAATAGAAGATGTCTCAAACAAAGAAGATGTCTTGTTCCAAAATATTTTTACCGTAGGACAAACTTATAAGTTCGGCACTCTCCTAAGGAGAATGTTTCACCAGCTTTGGGTGGAGCTCCTCTTCTATAAACGTATCCAGGATAATCTTTCTTCGAAAAGTTAACTGACTCTTTCAAATGTAAGCCACATTCTTCAGCTTGTTTCACCAAATCCCACTTATTGTATGAGTCTCCTACTTTGTGAGAAACATGAATTTCTCCCATTTCGCTTACCATTGTCTGTGCATTCTTGAAAAACATCTTCAACAAATGACGGTGCTTGTTGCAAAGCACATAAAAACAAATCTGAACAACTATAATGTCTGTTCATGCATTTGTGGCTAAATGTTCTAATCTCCACTTACAAAAGAAAGACCTTGATTTAACCAAAAAATTATATCACTCCAATAAATTTGGAGAAGGAAATTATAAAAGGTCCAAAAAAAATACTTGATAACTGTTGAATCGCATTCCTGTCCACAAAATCCTGCATGAGGGAAGTTGTAGAAAATTCTATGGAACTTCATCTTCCTTATGATATGGTGCTCCTCCATTGTGGTTACATCAACACCATGCAATATCAGTGATCCAAGCCTTTCCAGATTTGAGAGTGTTTCATGGGCCGATTTATAAAACTTCAACAACTTCTCTGCATAAGGGCATAAATATAGAAACTGAAGCATAGCATAAAAATTAAAGAATAGAAATCATAAACACAACAAAAGAGACATAAAAAATGGAGGAAAATTTTGAGACCTCTACTGTCAAGAGAGGGGGCAACCATGTTTTCTGCAGACCCAAATGCATTAGCCAGAGATAAAGAAAAAGAAAAGTCCCCTTCTCCAACTAATAACATCTGATGGAAGTTGGAGTAATGCTTGATACTCCTCTCCAAAAAAGGATTCCCCTGTAGATAGCTTGATCTGTTCATATGTCGATCATGCACAGGATATTCCATATCTGAATAGAGGAGAGATTCCATAAAGTATTTCTGAATTAATCCCCTGCCATCCCAAGTCAATTACATGATAATGCCCATTGCCAAAAATAAATCATTTGGAAAATCATGTCAAAATGTATGGTAATTCATTAAAACATTATACCTCTCAAATTGACATTATTCCTAGCCCTCAACAACCCAACCGTCTCTGCATTGAAACTCAACATACAAGCCCCAAAGCCTAAGAACTTAACCTTGGATTCTCTCATCATATCAATATGTCAATAGATACTTGATATGTGCTTGAATCCTACGCAATTACACAATGCTGGCAATGGCCAAGGTCTTTAGCCTCGAGAACTATGGATTTAATACTATTCTTGCCATCCAGGGAGTCAAACAAAATACATAAAACATAGAAATATTACAATACAACATTAGACAAGCCCTTAATTATTATTTCAACATGCAACCATTCTGGAGCTTTGACAAGAAATAAAACATACTTTCTATGTTCAGAAGTATGGAAAGGATCTGAAGAATGATGTCGCCCCTTGCTCCAACTCTTCTCTTCGCTACAAATCAGAAATAAAATGGCCATTACTATCATTTTCTTCATGCTAACATTATTAACAATTCCAGGTATTTTCTTAACTAAAATGTCAGGCAAACATACCTTAGCTTTCTGGAAAAATGTCAAAAACAAAACTGGAGACCATTTTTGTCACGTGATTCAACTCCTCTTCCACTGCAGTTAAGAAATGAAGTGATCATTATTGTCATTGATTCTCTGCTCAAAACTATCACCAACAAAAGATACAAAGAATAATGATGTTCCATGTTCTAGATTTTCTCACCCATCACAATCAAGAAGTGATTCAAATGATTGTTATTTTCATTTATCTATCATTTGTAAAATGATTATTATTGTTATTGTTGAAGATAATGGAGAATCTCTTATTTTAGTGAGAGTTGGTTCACCAGACTTTAGGATAGGAATTAGTTTCTATTTTTTAGGGAATGGTTCTAACTTCCCTAGATCTTGTGTGCTATATAATGCCTGAATTGTACGGAAAATATAGAGTATTCTGCAGAAGCCAGACTCTCTTTCATAGAGCTGACCAGTGGGATTGTTTAATAATCCATTCAAACATCTTTTTTATCTTGGTATTGGAGCAGTTGTGAGAGGAGGATCCTTGCATTGCCTGCCTACCTATGAACGTTGCCATCATTGTTATTATTGCGTGAGGAAGAGCGTTGTGCTGCCTGCCTACCTATTTGCGCTGCCACCGTTGCTGGTGTGTGAGGAGCGCTGTGCTGCCAGCCTACCTGCCTACGCTTCCAGCACCTTCAATATCTACACTGCAAACGGGTTGCAGCCCCTTCAACATCAACAAAGCCCAGACTTTTCTCCTGTGTACGCTGCAAGGTTGTGAGCTCAACACTACAAGGCCGGTGCTGGATGCTACTTCTGTCTCTGGAGCGCTACCGTGAGGAACGCTGCCTACCTGAACCAGTAGAAAAAAAAACCACGCATCGGGCTGCAATTAATCTGCGTGCAGTAGTTTCTGATTGTTGAACCTGCATGCCGAGCAGCGGAGTAGTAACAGGAGGTACGCTGTCGAGATCTGCTGCCAAGAGGTACGCTGAGAAGATAAATGCAGCGGAGTTCTTGCACCAGTGGACTGAGCTACGCCGAGGCCACCTACCCTCTGCGTAGAGAAGGTACGTTGCCTACCTGGGTGAATCGAGCTACCATCCTCTTTTGAACGCAGAGAAGGTGTGAGCACTGAGTTTCGAAGGAGGTGTGGCTGTCGATTCGAAGGCTCTGCCCGCAACGGAAGAGTGGTACTGCTGAGCAATGCTGCTGCCATTGAGAGGAGCCTGTGTGAAGAGGAACACTCCTGCCATCCTCGTCCAGGAACGCTGCTGCCATCCCGCTCTATGCTCAACGCTGCCAAATTGCGACTGGCCTAAGCCTGCATGAAGAGGAAACGCTGCCATTATTTCCAGTTTCGTTATTGCACCACGGATTTATGCAGGTTTCCTCCACAGTAAACAGTATCGCAACTTCCAACCTACAGGAGGTACAGGAACGTTGTCATCCAAAGTTGAATAGTGCTCCCTTACGGAAAAGGTTAGTCCATCAAAGGAAATTCAGAATGGGTTGGAAGCTACACCAATGCTTAGAAGATTAGGTAGGCAGATTCAATTGCCTGCCAGATACAGGGAAAATGCTTTTATAACTAGTATGATGAATGTTGTTGAACCTTCTAGTTATAGAGAAGCAAATCAATGTAGTGAATGGAAAAAAACTATGGAATAGGAATATAAATCTATTCTCAAAAACAACACTTGGGAGCGGGTTGAATTTCCTGAAGGGAAACAAACCATAGGGTGTAAATGGTTTTATAAACCCAAGATTAATGCAGATGGAACCATAGATAAGTTAAAAGCTAGATTGGTAGCAAAGGGGTATTCACAAAAAGAAGGTATTGACTATGAAGAAACCTTCACCCTCGTAGCTAAACTAAACACTATTAGAATGTCGATTTCTTTAACTACTAATAAACATTGGATGATTCACCAACTAGATGTAAAATCTGCATTTCTAAATGGGGAATTGAAAGAGGGGGTCTATTTAAAGCAACCTGAGGGGTTTGTCCAGAAAGGGAAAGAACATTTAGGCTGTAGATTAAAGAAAGCTCTATATGGACTAAAAGAAGCACCCAGATCATGGTATGAAAATATTGATTCATTTTTTCTGCAACACGGTTACAATAGAAGCAAAAACGATTCTAATCTGTAAATCATGAAAGATGAAAAGGGGCGCATAATGTTGATTTCTTTGTATGTAGATGATCTAAATATTACAGGTGATGTTGTTGATCTAATCAAAGAAATCAGGCACCAAATGTCACAGGTGTTTGAAATGAAAGTCCTTGGTGAATTAAGATACAGTTTGGGTCTCGATATATGGAGAGATTCAGGACAAAATTTTCTGTCCCAGGGTATGTATGTTAGAGGTCTACTGGAAAGATTCATGATGGATTAGTGCAAGGCTGCGGCAGTACCACTACAGCAGAACATTAAACTTCAAAGTGAGGATGGCTCTAAAGAGGCAAATGCGACACTTTATAGACAACTGGTTGGGAGCCTAATCTACCTAACCACCACTAGACCAAATTTGGCTTTTGCAGTCAGTGTGCTAAGTCAATACATGTCCAAACCACTTGAGAGTCATTGGAATGCAGCAAAAGGTGTTTTAAGGTATCTACAAAGAACTGTAGATTATGGTATTATTTATACTGATTATTCTTATGTTAGATTGACAATATTTTCAGATTCCGACTGGGCTGGAAATGTAGATGACCGAAGATCCATAACAGGCTATGCATTCAACATTGGATCCGGGGTGATTACATGGTACAGTAAGAAACAGAACACAGTTTCCTTGTCTTCAGTGGAAGCAGAGTATCAAGCCATGTGTACAGCGACATGTGAGACAATTTGGTTGCAGAGACTTCTACAAGACGTCGGGGAAGAATAGAGAGATGCAACAAAAATCAGATGCGACAACCAGAGTTCAATCAAACTTGCTAATAATCCGGTGTTTCACAATAACACTAAACACATTGATACACAATTCCACTTTGTTAGGGAGAAATTTCAATCATATCATTTCTCTTTTAAAAATTCATTCATATCATTTCTCTTTTAAAAATTCTATCATTTAATAGAGACAATCAAGTAAAATTTCTCAAAATTCTCAAAATCTAAAACATATTATGTACTCTACTCACTGATATAGCAAACTCCAATATTATTTGCCACGGTGACTAGAAATCATTAGCCACTCTATTTACATTTATACTAGCCAGAAATCTCCACTATTATTTGTCATTGTATCTAATAAAATGACCATTCATATCATTTCTCTTCTACAAATTCCATCATTTTACACATACAAGCTAGTAAAAATTTTCAGAATTTTCAAAATACAAAAAATTTCATCTACCCAACTGATTGATCTACCAAAGTTCACTATTATTTGACGCTATATTGACATTTATATGAGTAGAAATCCTCAGTACTATTTATGGCTATCTGCATCTTTTATTTGTCACTATATCTACATTAGTGTATGGACATCCAAGTTTTCTCAATAATGGGAAACTTCACTCTTGCATTTTCCAAGTTTTCTCAATAATGGTAAACTTCACTCTTGCATTTAATTTTTTTTTAATTGATTTTATATATATAATTCGATTTATTATTATTTATTATTATTATGGTAAGTTTGTTGGACTTCGTAGTTGTAATTTTTGTATTAATTAAGGAAAACTAAATACCAAATAAGCAGGGCTGTTGTGCTGTTATTAAGAAAAGCAGAATGGGAAAAAAAGTATTTTGATTATATGGTTTAAGTAATATTATCAATACCAAAATTTTAGTTGTGAAATTGAAAGCTGAGAAATTTAACACAAAGGGATATCCTATCCAATAAACCTGTGTTGAGAGATGGGAGAGGCAGTGCTCCCCAATATTAGAAAACCGGAAAAAACTGTGCAGACATCGCATAGCATAGCATAAACAAGAGTGTTACCATTAGAGTCAGGAAATGACTCGGATGTCAGAGGTTCAATGTCCATAGTTTTTGACACCTGAGCAGTAACTTTGTGATCCACTTCCTTGACTTACAATTGAAGCTTATTCAGCTAGGGGCAGAATGGCCTGATATTCCTCACTTGTTATCATGAGTTTGGCCATGATTATCTTTACCTGCAAGTATAGGTTTAATGCCATGAAATACTTGGTATCTGAGTGTTTAGAGATTCTTTTGTCAAGAACCCACAGCTCAACCTCTTCACAAACTTCCTCACTGCAAAGAAAAACCCTTATTATTAGAGTCAGGAAACGGAACGTATGCAGCCTCGGATTCAAGAGGTTCAATGTCCATAGTTTCTGACACCTCAGCAGTGACTTTGTGATCCACTTCTTCGACTTGCCGTTGAAGCTTATCCAGCAGGGGCAGAATGGCCTGATATTTCTCCTGCAAATATAGGTTCAACGTCATAAAGTACTTGGTATCTGAGTTTTGGGAGGTGCCTGTATTAAGAACCCACAGTTCAACCCGCTCACATACTGCCTCATCGCGAAGAAAAACCCTTTCCAGATGCAAGATGCTTAAGTGGATTCAATAGTCTCTTGGAAGATCCCACTTCGTTCTGAGCATGGTAAGAGACCTTCAGTACGAGCCTAATTTTCTAAATTTCTATTAGTACGTATTCCACGAACCATATTCTCTTAACAAACAATTCATCCAGAAAAAACCACTATTTTACAGATTTATAGTCAATTTCCAGCAAAGTCCGCAGCTGAGAACCAGAGCACAAAAATCCACAGCCTCAACTAAAGCTAAATTAAAATTTTTTTATAGCTAAATTAAAAAAAAATTAAAATGCCTAACAGCCCCACTTGAAAGGATAATCAAATCCCTTGGAAACCGGCCAAAAGTAAGCCATAATAAATTGGCAAACCCTTCAATGAACATTCAAACCTATAAAAACTGGATATCTATACTATCAGCCTGTGTGTTCCCTCTAAATTGTGGAAGGCTACTCAATCCCCGGAGGATCACGTCTTTTTTTTACACAGCTTGAAAATTTATCATAGGTTAGTGAAATAAATATTATGCATTGTTATTAGCAATGCAGGGTGACTCATCATAGTTATTTAACGAAAACCATGTTAAGTGGAATTAGGTAAGCTAATAAGATCTCATTTGTGCCAAATATTTTTTACTTTTTAATAATTAATCTATTTCTTTAAATATAAAGAAAAACTAACTCTTAACAAAATAAAATTACACTTCTAGATATATATTTTTTAAGTTGATTATTATATATTATTATATGTGTATATTTTTAAGTTGATTATTATATATTGATGGATGAAAATTAAAAGTATAATAAATCAATACGAGTATGAAACATACACCTTTATTAATGTGTTAATCAATTAATGAAATAAAAAATCTAAGATTTGTCATTGAATAATTAGTCAATATTTATAAATAACGAATAAAATGTGAAAATTTTTATATATAAATAAAAATATTGAATTAAATAAATATAATTAAAGAAAGGATGTACATCATGTTGAAAACATTTTAGCTATTTTATTTTTATATTAAAATTTAATAATATTTTTGTTTATTAGTTTTATAATTATAGATTTTGAAGGTTTTTTAGTATCTTATTTGTTGGAAGTGGAGCTATAACATCAGTTTCAAATGTTTAGACAAACATCATTTTAGCAAGACAATAGGTTCGAGAATTGAAATATCTCTTGTAGAAGTATGTTACAAAATATAAGGTCATGTAACTAGGGGATAATGGTCTTTGGACATGCAACTTTTGCAACTATTAATTCAAGAGCATATATTTCCATGTGAAAAGACATTTATTGAAAACATCTTGTGGAATTGGAGCATGTGTAGGAGTGGGTCCATCTAAGAGGAAAGAATTGGAAAGAGAGGCTAATATTGGTGTGGCAATGGTGGCTGCAACATCTAAGAAAAACGAGAATGAGGATCCCCTTACATTCTTGAGGAAAAATAATCATCCATTCGAGAGTTCTAGTGGGAGTGCGGGTCAAGCAGCAAAAAGGAGGGCACTTGGTCCAATGGACAAGATATTTCATCAAGGGTGTGGAGAAGAAGTTGATATTACCGTTGCCATTTTTTTATATATATATCAACATCATATCATCTTGAATGTTGCACAATCACCTTTATTTATTGAGATGTGTTGAGATCTAGCTCAAGGGGCTTCATCAATGTATGTGCCTCTTGGTTCAGAGAGGCTTAGAACCACATTGTTGACTAAGGAAAAGAAGAAGGTGAATAGAATGCTTGAGCCTATTAAATCAACATGGATAACATCTGAGGTTCGTATTATTTCTGATGAATGGATAGATATAGCACACCATCCACTCATCAACTTCATGGCATCTTCTTTGAATGGACTAGTTTTGTTAAAAGCAATGGATTATCTTTGGAAAATTCAAGGATGCACAATATATAGGTGAGTTGTCCATTAAATTTATTGAATATGTAGGTGTTGATTCTTGTGTGAAAATCATTATAGACAATGCGTCTGTTTGCAAGGTTGTTAGCATAATTGTGGAAGCTAAATAACCAAAAATATTTTGGACACCTTGCATTGTCCATTCCTTGAATTTAACACTGAAATATATTGCTTTTGATGTTCCATGGATTGAAAATCTTATTGAGGATGCATGGCATATCCCCAGCTTTGTATATAATCATACCAATGTTGTCACAATCTACAAAGAGTACATACATTTATCATTGTTGAAGATTGAAAATACATTATTTGCCTCTGCATTCATCATGATGAAGAGGTTGAGGGAGGTCAAGACCTCTATTGGGTCCATTGTTCAATTTTTTGGTGTTTTTGATGAATCAGCCTAAAAAAAAGTCAAGGGCACAATGTTAGAGGATGCTTGGTGGGAAATGGTAGACCTTACGATTAAGGTCATGGACCCTATCATTCCTTCGTTACGATTTCCAAATACATAACAACCCATCCTAGGAGAGGTTTATGAGGGATGGGATTCCATGATTGAGTCTGTGAAGACCATTGTATTTCAGAATGAGTGCATTAAGTATGAGACATCATGGGGGAGGCCTTCTTCACCACCAAACAAGATATTCTTGTCAACTGGTGGGACGAGAATTCAAAACCTTTTGCATTGCTTGGCTCCCTAATTGAATCCAAAAGACTACAACCATGAGTGGCTCAATAGTGGACCTTCACACAAATTCCCTCCTCACATGGATGGCGAGATTTCTGAAGGGAGGAATGATGCATTGAGGCATATATTTCAGGATAGAGCATCCCTTGATGATGTGGAGGATTCCTCTGCAGAGTTATCCAATGACACTGGGAAATTTCCAGGCTATGAATTAGAGACAGGGGGGCTAAGAAGGCATATGCTTGGTGGGCAACTCATGGGGCAACATGTCCTCCTCTACAACAGTTAGCCATAAGATTCCTCTCTTGGGTTACTTCATCCTTTTGTTGCGAGAGGAATTGGAGCACATATGGGAGTCTGTATAGTTTGAAGAAGAGTAGGCTTGATCAGTCTCAATAGAGACAATGGTTTATGTACACACCAACCTTCATC
Source organism: Pinus albicaulis (assembly GCA_034641835.2). Classification (NCBI taxonomy): domain Eukaryota; kingdom Viridiplantae; phylum Streptophyta; class Pinopsida; order Pinales; family Pinaceae; genus Pinus; species Pinus albicaulis. Next base: position 1,474,131,395 of record CM076579.1, on the reverse strand, counting down.
TTATTTACAAGCAGATGGAGGAGTGGTTGAAGGGAAAGACAAAGATGTGGGATGTGTTTCGTGATGATATGGGTTTGGACAACAGTGTTGAGTTGGCATTGACCAACTTGGATTTCAATGAGCCGATGCTATATCTAGTCACTTTGATGATGGTGATACTCTTTAGGGGTTATCCTCCACACTATTAGATGTAGAGATTACATTGGATACAGAGGAGGAGGATTTAGAAGAGAGCAGGATGGTACTGATGTTGATGAGCTATAACCTGCTACCAGCGTCCTATGAGATTCTTCCATCCCAATATACGGTTCTAGTATCTATGTTGCTTTATATTTGTTATTTGTCATTGGCCTTCCCACATATAGTATTTGTCACTTATATAGTCAAGAGCCTTTAGGACTTAATATCTATGTAATACATTTTTATTTTGATGACTTAATGAGAAAATTGAAGTTTAATATCTATGTAATACATTTTGATTTCATGATTTAATGAGAAAAATGAAGCTTATGGTTAATTTCTTATGTATGTCAATTTATTTCCATTGATGTAATAATAAATACTAGTGGTAGTCTTGGAGCAATGATGAATCATGATCGTATGCATAATGTATTATTGAATTTGCATCATATGAGTATATATCACACGCCTTCTATGTCATGTTTCGAGGAGTCACTTTGTATATCATGTATCAATATATACTTGAAATACCAAGAAAAACATGATATCTAAATTCACATAAAAATTGACTAATACAATTATGTGCACCATGATTAGGATTACATGAACTATGCAAACCATAACATGTCCCGATACATATTATTGGGATCTTATATCAATAGGGGTTTTGCATGGCACTCAATTCATTTTCTATGAATTTAAAATTACAATTTGAAGAATGTTTTAATTTCATGAACAATTGTGTTGTTAGACCTAATGATGTACACCATGATTAGGATTACATGAACTATGCAAACCATAACATGTCCCGATACATATTATTGGGAGCTTATATCAATAGGGTTTTTTCATGGCACTCAATTCATTTTCTATGAATTCCAAATTACAATTTGAAGAATTCTTTAATTTCATGAACAATTGTGTTGTTAGACCTTTCCACCTTGTAAATATCTTAAAATCTAATATTTAAATTTTTATTTAAATATTGTTTTCTCATATTTATATATTTTTAATGCAAAATATTTATGATCAAATATTTTATTATAAAAAACTAATAATTATCATCAATACTATATAAATAATCATTTAATAATCATATTCAAAAATATATTTTACCATTCAAATAAATATATAAATATATATTATAAAATAATATAAAATTACAATTCATTTTAAAATAATAATTATTTTAAATAAATAATTGTATATTAACATAGAATTTAAAAAGAGTTCAACTAATCCTATCAATAACTTGCCACCTCACAAATAAGGTGGGGTCATTGAAACTTAAAAGAAACCCTGCATGGTTTTTCTTTGTTACATATATGATCATAAATCATAAAATATGAGAGTTTGTATCTAGTCTTGTGTAAGCTACTCAAAATGGAGTTTAAGGGATATCAATTTTTTTTCCCTTTAAGCTCATAATATAGTAGGAATTAATCCAATGTTTCCTATATTTGATATTTCCATCGTTGCAAGCCTATCTAGGTTCATTGTTTTCATATAGAAAAATGGGGTTCGATTGGTTTCTTTCCTTGTCATTGTCATCATGATTATATACATAACTATACATTATAAATTCAACATTCAAGTTTTTTTTTTTTTTTGGCATAGGGCATCAAATTTTCTTTCCATCAGATTTAGCTTGTGTAGAATATTTTGGTCTTGGCTACTTTTTTCCTCCAATGTTTGAGTAATGAAGGCTTTATTAAGCCAATATAAATATATTAGCTTAATAAATTTCTATCACATGTTCTAGAATACCCTAGGTCAAGGATCCATATTTCGAACTCTACTTCCACATGAAATTTGGACATGTGTCTTTTTTTTGTTGATAGTTTTTCCATTTTTTACAAATCATCTTTGGTTTTAGCTAAGAATTGACTATAAAAACTCTACTTCCACAAGATCTCTAGACATTTGTTGTCTTTTTTTTGTTGACTAACATTTTCCATTTTTGAAATCTCATCTTTAGTTTTAGCTAAGCATCGACTATGAAAGTCATTTGTTGCACTCACAGGATATGTTTGGGTATGTGGTATGCATTGATGAGTTTGGGTATGTGATGCCATTGTGGTGGGTGCTTGCCAATAGTTGTCTCGCTTTTAATAAGTCCATATTTGTTATTTTCAAATGCAAAGTCTTTGGCACGATTTTAGGCTTTGGACTAGATAGAAGAGCTTGGGGACCACCTAAAAAATGAGGGAACTATCGACCTATCAACCTCAACATGGAGTTTCCCAAGCAAAGAAGCAAGGAGATCTTTCAACAATGTATGTAATATACCTAGGGGTGATAATATGGAGCATACATAGGGGGGATAATATGGGTCACACCTAGGGGGGATCATATGGGGTACAAAGAAAGGTACCCAAGGAAATAATGTAATGTAAGGATAATAAATACATGGGCCATAATTAATAAATAAAGTGTTAACCCACATTATGCAAGGGACCACAAGTAGTTAGGAAATAATGTGATAATCCCATGGTATTAGATGTATGACCCATGGTAAGTAACCATGGTATTGTATGTATGAAGCCTATATAGAGGCTAGAGACTCTCCATTGAGGATGTCAAGGATTATTGTATTGACAAGCGTATGGCTTGTGGAGTGTTCTCCTTCCTTAAGGAGTAGTTGTATTATGTTACCCTACCTCAAGGGTTTTCTTATTAATAAAGATTTGACGCTTTTATACTTTGTTCTTGCAGTTATTGGCCCTATTTATATATTTGCAGGTTAGATCTATTACAAGGGGTATCAGTGCACTTTCGTGGGTAGAGTTGGGAAAAGTTGGGAAAATATATATAAATAGGGCCAATAACTGCAAGAAAAAAGTATAAAAGCTTCAGACTTTTATTAATAAGAAAACCCTTGAGGTAGGGTAACACCATACAACTACTCCTTAAGGAAGGAGAACACTCCATAAGCCATATGCTTATCGATACAACAATCCTTGAAATCCTTAATGGAGAGTCTATAGCCTCTATATAGGCTTCATACATACAATACTATGGTTACTTACCATGGGTCATACATCCAATACCACAAACTTATCACATTATTTCTTAACTACTTGTGGTCCCTTGCATAATGTGTTGAGATTCAACAAGATGATGACCTTAGTGAAAAGAGTCGCCTTCACTAAGTGGGCATGTAGGCTATTTTTGGCGCAAGTCTATTTTTAGACTATGTCTATTTTTAGACATGGTGATCATATTTCAGAAGTTGCAGGATGCTATTTGTGGATGGTTGGTCAAATTGGAAATATAGATGAAATTATATTTTTAGAATATTGGACGAAGTCTATTTATAGATTGCTGATCTAAAAATAGATGTATGTCGATTATTATTAGCTCTTAATAATAATCAGACACTAAACAACAAATTATTCTCTTGGAGCACTTTAGTTCAGTGCACAGATGTGGCACATCAGTGGACTGAGGGAATTACACAATTCCCAAGGGTTTAATGGAGCTAATGCATGGAGGAATTAGTTAGAACTCAAGTGGTAGAGTTATGACACAGTTGGAAGAAGTAGTTATGGAGTTCTATTTAGTTTAACTTAGTTAGACTCAGTTGAGCTAGTTGTATCTAGTCTAACTGAATGATACACTAGTGATAGTGGAGTGAATTAATTTGTTAATTAATTCACAAATAATAACTCATTAATCAACTGAACAATGCAACAGTTAACTAAAGTGCATGGCAGTTTCAGTGGAGACCCAGTGGAGAGGTGGGTGAAGGGGCAAGATAGACTATCTGTTGTGACTATAGTGATGCATTGATTGAATCACACACACATTGGAGTTGCCAATGAGGATTGCGTAGTCAAGGAAAGAGTAATTCGAATTCATTCAGAGCTATTATTCAGCAGGGATAACGCAGTGGAGGCAGGCTAGCAGGAGGCAAAGATGGGTACATGGATTTGCAAGATTGGTCCTGATTAGTGTATGACGATTGTACTGTACTGAGAGCTTGTGATAAGATTTGTATGAGGATTTTCATATGATTCCATGATACATAATATATAGTTGGGGTTTTCAGCTTCAGGCTTTCCCGATTAAAAATTGTGTTATGTGCGATTGATTATTTTTGTTTATGCTTCACATGTGTGTGCAATTAATTGTTTCCGCAAAAGATTAACAAGTGGAATTGATTCAGTATTTTGCATAAAGTTAAACAGTGTGAGATCAAGTGAATCAAGGAAATATGCATGCTTAGTGCATATAATTTCTACATGGTATCAAAGCATTGTTGATTGACTATTGCAATTGTGAAGTGAGTTTGTGCTGGTGGGCAATTCGAATTTGCTACAGAAGATTCTTGGTGCAGAATTTGAGTATACATTGAAATGTCTTTCAACAGGTTGAGATTGGAGTATGCCCTTGATGGGAGCTCGAATTACATAGCTTGGAAGGACAGGATGGAGGCAGTGCTGGAGGATAATGGGCTAAAGGAGTTCATCGATATTGATGTTCCTAAGTCGGGATCTAGCGATGCTGCATTACTTGACGCATGGCAAAAGAAGACAGAAAAGACGAGGAGAATTATTTTAGAAGGTGTGAAGGACCATATTGTGTCTAGCCTTCATGGGAAAGTCAATCCATTCTTAATGTGGAAGGCTTTGACAGACTTATTCCAAAGCAGAAGTGACCAGAGGAAGTTGGCGCTTAAAGACAAGCTTAGAAAAATAAAAATGGAGAAGGGCGATAGTATTCCAAAATACCTCACGAAGTTTTTCCACTGCAGGGATGAACTGGGAAGTGTGGGGGTTACTGTTGATGAAGAATACTTGGTGAGCTTGGCTCTCCTTGGGTTTCTGAAGAGTTGGCATAACTACGAAGACTCTGCCAATGGACTGGAGAAACTGCCGGGATGGGAGCGACTTTGGTCGGATCTTGTGCAGGAGGAGATAAGGCGGGGTACCAGAGATGGATCTTCATTGAAGAATGAAGATGAAGAGAATTGTGCTTTGGCTGTCAAAGAAAGGAAAGGGAAGGGGAAGAAAAATCCTTCAAAATCCGGTGCTACAGGCAAGAAGCATATTTTTCCAAAGTGAAGTGTTTTCACTGTCACGAACATGGACATTTCGCCACTAACTGTCCACAGAAGAAGAAGAACAAGAAGGCTGCTGGATCTGCAGCTGGAGAGGCCTTAGCCTCGCAATTTGAGCTTGATTTCTCCTTGATCGCTTGCTTGGTTTCAAGCTGTATGGGATCGGTGTGGTATCTTAATACTGGTGTGTCTTTCCATATGACGGGAGACAAAGAGTTGTTTAGTGACTTGGAGGAGAAGGACCTCTAGATGCATAGAGAGATGGGCGAAGATGGTCGGTATAGTGTGACTAGAATTGGGACCATTACCTTTGAGAGGGAGTCCAGTAATCCATTATTGTTGAAGAATGTCATGCATGTTCCAGGTTTGAAGAAGAACTTGGTCTCAGTCGCAATGCTAGAAGACAAAGGTTATGATGTTGTTTTCAATGAGGGAAAAGCCTTCCTCCGACATAAAAAAATGGGTGAAACCAAGAAGATAGGGGTTCGAATTAAGAATCTCTACAAGCTAGAGGTAGATGGCTGCACTGTAATGGTGGGCAAAGTAGAAGAAGTGGTGAGCCGGGATGAGGGCGAATTATGGCACAGGAGATTGGGCCATCTTCACTATGGCGCTTTGAAGATTTTGCAGCAGATTTCTACTGAACTTCCCAAGGGTACTCTTGCGCAGTCAGATCAATGCAAGGGATGTACTATGGGTAAGTTTGTGAAGACCACCTTTCATGAGAAGGAGAACCGCGCTTTGGTGATCCTGGAGAGAATTCACACAGACGTGTGTGGACCTTTCTTAGTTGCTTCAACAACAAAACGCAGGTATTATGTTATATTTTTTGATGAATATTCTTGTAGATGCTGGATATTCTTCATGTAGAAGAAGAGTGAAACGTTCTCGAAGTTTTGTGAGTTCAAGGCATTGGTGGAGAAGGAGTCGGGGAAGCAAGTGAAAGCTCTACGGAGTGATAATGGTGGTGAATACATCTCGGGTGAAATCAAAGACTTCTATAGCAAAGAATGAATTCGAAGAGAACTCATAAAGCCTCATAACCCATAGCAAAATGCGGTCATGGAGAGAAAGAACAGAACGATCGTGGGTGTTGCACGAGCGATGCTGCATGACCACGGCCTATCGATGCACTTGTGGGCGGAAGCATGCAAGACTGCAGTTTATGTACAAAACCCTTGTCCTCATAGAGTACTTGGCATGAGTACACCCGAAGAAGCTTTTACTGGTAAGAAGCTTGATATTTCTCATTTGAAGATTTTTGGCTCACCTGTTTACATTCATGTGACAAAGGACGCTAGGAAGAAGCTGGAGCCGTCTGCAGAAATTGGGATATTTGTGGGGTACACAGAAGCACCCCATAATTATCATGTGTATTTTCCATACATTCAGATGACTATTGTGCAACGGGATATAAAATTCAATGAGGTGAAAGCCATGAAGTCATTGCTTGAGAGGGAGCTACACTTGCATACAGAGGAGGAACTTCTTGTTCCCAAAGATGAGCCTCTAGATGTGGATCAGCCACAGGAGGAGATTCATGGAGTGGAGGAGTCCACTCATGCAGAACCAAACATTAGAACTAGCAGAAAGCGTACCACAAAAGCTGAGAGACTGAAGCTTGATGTAGCACAGAATGTAGGAATCCCTACATCACAACGCAGACAGAGACAGTCCACTGACCGATTCTTTGGATACATGGCTCTTATGAGCAAGTGTATCATGACAGAGCCATATTATTTTGAAGAAGCAGTGCAGGAGCCCACATGGGTAGATGCCATGGTGGAGGAGTATGACTCCATTGTCAGAAACAATGCTTGGGAGATTGTTCCAAGGCCGGTGGGAAAATCAGTTGTAGGATCAAGACGGATCTACAAGGTAAATCAAGCTGCTGATGGGAGTGTCGAGAAGTATAAGGCAAGATTTGTTGCTCGGGGCTTCTCACAGATCGAGGGGATTGACTATGAAGAAACCTTTGCACCTGTCGCATGGTATTCTTCCATACGAACCATCCTTGCTGTCTCAGTGCAGATGGGTTGGCACATTCATCAGATGGATGTGAAGACTACGTTCCTTAATGGGATTGTTGAGGAAGAGGTGTACATTGAACAAACTGAAGGATTTGAGATCTTCAGCAGTAAGTCGCATGTGTGCAGGCTCAAAGGAGCGTTGTATGGGCTGAAACAAGCACCCCGTGCGTGGTACACTCGAATCAACAACTATTTCACTGGACTTGGCGTCACTAAGAGTGAGGTGGATGCAAACCTGTACCAGATTGTGGTTGAGGGTAAGATTTTAATCATTGTACTTTATGTTGATGATTTAATACTAACAGGTGAGGAGAAGTTGATACACTCATGCGAGGCAGATCTTGTAAAGGAGTTTGAGATGAAGGATTTGGGCCTCCTTCATTATTTCCTTGGATTGGAAATATGGAAGTGGGAAGGTGAAATGTTTGTGTCTCAAGGCAAGTATGCCTGGGAGATACTGGAGAAGTTTCACATGCAAGGATGCAAGCCTATCGACACTCCTCTTCGAGGAAATTGGAAGAAAGAGGATGCTACATAGGCAGAGGTAGTGGATGCCACTGTTTATCGACAGTTGGTGGGTTCGCTCATGTATTTAGTTAATAGAAGACTGGACATATGCTATGCGGTGAACCAGCTTTCACAAGCGATGGTTAAGCCTACCAAGCTCTTTTGGAAGGTAGGCAAGCATGTTTTGAGATATCTCAGGGGCACATCTGAGTATGGTTTATGGTACAGACAAATGGATGAGGTGAATTTTCATGGCTTCAAGGATGCAGATTGGGCAGGAAGCCCAATAGACAGAAAGAGCACATCAGGAGGGATTTTCAGTATCGGATCTACAGCAGTTTCTTGGTACAGCAAAAAACAAAGATCCGTGGCACTCAGTTCAGCGGAAGCAGAATACATGGCAGCGAGTCAAGCTGCATGTGAGGCTATCTGGATGAGGAAGATCTTGGTTGGTTTGTTCGGTTCACATTTAGATCCCACAATGATACATTGTGATAATAAGAGTTGCATTAAACTCTCGGTTAATCCTGTGTTTCATGATAGATCTAAACATATTTATATCCGATATGATCATATTAGAGATTGTGTGCAGCGGAAGATCATGTTGCTTCAGCACATTCCTACGGAGGATCAGGATGCAGATATTCTGACGAAGGCACTCACCAGGAGCAAATTCAAATACCATAGAGGTAGGATCGTGGTGAAAGATAATCCCTATCTTGTTGATAGGGAGTTTTGAGATTCAACAAGATGATGAGCTTAGTGAAAAGAGTTGCCTTCACTAAGTGGGCCCGTAGGCTATTTTTGGTGCAAGTCTATTGTTAGACTATGTCTATTTTTAGACATGGTGATCATATTTCAGAAGTTGCAGGATGCTTTTTGTGGATGGTTGGTCAAGTTGGAAAAATAGATGAAATTCTATTTTTAGAATATTGAGTGAAGTCTATTTATAGATCGTTGATCTAAAAATAGATGCATGTCGATTATTATTAGCTCTTAATAATAATCAGACACTAAACATCAACTTGTTCTCTTGGAGCACTTCAGTTCAGTGCACAGATGTGTCACATCAGTGGACTGAGGGAATTACACAATTTCCAAGGGTTTACTGGAGCTAATGCATGGAGGACTAAGTTAGAACTCAAGTGGCAAAGTTATGACACAGTTAGAAGTAGTTATGGAGTTGTATTTAGTTTAACTCAGTTAGACTCAATTGAGCTAGTTGTATCTAGTCTAACTGAATGATACACTAGTGAGAGTGGAGTGAATTAATTATTTAATTAATTCACAAATAATAACTCATTAATCAAATGAACAATACAACAGTTAACTACAGTGCATGGCAGTTTCAGTGGAGACCTAGTGGAGAGGTAGGTGAAAGGGAAAGATGGACTCTCTATTGTGACTATAGTGATGCATTGATTGCTTCACACACACACATTGGAGTTGCCAATTAGGATTGCGTAGTCAATCCAAGAATAATTCGAATTCATTTAGAGCTATTCTTCAGCAGGGATTGCGCAGTGGAGGCAAGCTAGCAGGAGGTAAAGATCAGTGCATGGATTTGCAAGATTGGTCTTGATTAGTGTATGAAGATTGTACTTTACTGAGAGCTTGTGATAATCTTTGTATGAGGATTGTCATATGATTCCACGATACATAATATATAGTTGGGGTTTTCAGCTTCAGGGTTTCTCGGTTAAAAACTGTGTTATGTGCGATTGATTTATTTTTTTTATGCTTCACATGTGTGTGAAATTAATTGTTTTCACAAAAGATTAACAAGTGGAATTGATTCAGTATTTTGCATAAAGTTAAATAGTGTGAGATCAGGTGAATCAAGGACATATGCATGCTTAGTGCATATAATTTCTACATAATGTGGGTTAACCACTTTATTTATTAATTATGGCCCATGTATTTATTATCCTTACATTACATTATTTCCTTGGGTATCTTCCTTTGTACCCCATATGATTCCCCCTAGATATGCCCCATATTATTCCTCCTAGATAGACTACATTACACCTCCCTTAAACATGTTTCATCCCCGAAACATGAGAAGAACACAAATAATACACAAGCACATATGGTCGAAATTTTGACACTTTAGTTTCGACACTTTTGATGTATTTTCAGAAATTTCCCCATTTTTTCTCATTTTTTTTAATCCCGCCAACAAACATCGCTCTAGCGACGTTTTTGGCGTATCGTCGGAACAACAATATTTAGGACAATCATCGGAATATCGACGTTACATGAAAAACCGTTGGAATACCGACGTTTCAGGACAAACCGTCGGTCTTGCGACATTTAGGAGACAGCCGTCGGTCTTGCGACTTTTAGGGATACTGTCGGTCTTGCGACATTGAGGGAAAAACCGTTGGAATGTCGAATTTTAGGAGACATACGTCATTCTTGCGACGTTTAGGAGACGACCATTGGTCTTGCGATGTTTAGGGATACCATCGGTATTGCAATGTTGAGGGCCCAAACGTCGGTCTTACGACATTTAGGGAAAACACTTGGAAATTTAATTTGGCGGCTACTCTAAAATCTTAATCGACCTATTCAAATTTATTTTCCTACTCTGCTTGTTCGCTGCTAATTCCGCTAAAGATTTTTTTGTATGGCAGTGTGAAAATACTCTAGGAAATCGATAATATTGATACGTGTCTGGTAATATTTAGTGGGGAACTCTAAAAAAATAGACCAAGTTGCCACTGGGTTCATGGCCTTTCTCTCTCATTCAACTACAATCATACCATTAACGTTAGAGTTCTTTATTAGAATAGTAATTAGATTGTGGGTTTCCCTCCAACTTACTAGAATTGCACACATGAATTTTGTTCGTGGAGATCCAGTCTAAAATTCCCTCGTTTATCATTTATGTGAGCATACACTAATTTGTGGGTCCTCGGTGGTTGCTGCTATTACCAGGCCTCTGTCTTCATGGCACCATTTGATATTCCTCCTTCTGATGCTGATTAATTCACACATACCCAAAAATTCCATTGCAAGAATTCATGGGAGCAACAGGGTTTCAGATCTATGGATTTCTTGGCCTCATGATTATATTTCAATCTTGCTAACAAAGACTCATGCCATGTTCCCTCCACCATTAGAGAGGAGGCATTCCTTGTGAAGATCGGCAAAATGTAGTGAAAAAATATTCCAGAGATCGGTTTACATGTAGGGGATTTGTAATGAATTTGTTGATATCTATGTGTTTGTACGTTAAGTCAGTTATTTATAAGAAGTAATATGGCATTGGTTAAGTAGTAAACCTTTTTTTTCTTTCTTTCGAATTCATCAATTTGAATTTTTTTTGAATTGCTATGAAAAATATTTCAATTCGATGGATCCGGAAGAAGAAGCTCAAATCATTTCAAATCACAGAAGGCTCAATTATGAAATTCTTTAAATGATGTAAATGCAAATGCTCACAGGTCCAAATGGGGAAAATGTGGGCTGGTTTATTTTTATGGTGTTGTTTTCTGATTGTCTTGTTCAATTCCCCTTCTGCTTTTTGCAACTCAATGATGAGGAAGATAGGACCTCCTGATAATGGATTCCAGACTTTAAATTCTGGGAAGTGTTTTCGAAATTTTGAGAATCTAAACCTACTGAAGGTTGTAGAGAATTTGTTAAGGCTTGGACGAGGAATTGGATTTGTCAATCAGTTAAATACCATGTCAGGGCCTACATTTTCTAGGCCAATGAACTTGGATAACATGCAAGCAGACCTTGGTCAGAGAAGGCTACTGGAAGGAAATGTAACTAGAAGCAACACCACAAAAGGTCATTTAAGTGCACCAAGAATGAAGAAAAGGGTACATATTAAGCAGAGAGGTCAGAAGGATCTGATAGATAAGACAATTTATAATTTCAATGTGAGAAAGGAAAAGCAAAGGAGAAGATCAGATGGAGCTCAAATTCTGTTGAAACCCCAAATTAGCCAAGCTCAACAAAATCCAAATCAGGCTGAGAAAAGGGCATCCTAAAGCAAGAAGAGACTAATGCAGAAGAATCCACAGAGAGTGATATCAAGGTTGATGAGGTTGAATCTACAAAAAATTCCAAATTATCAGAGATAGAAGAGGATGATGCAGGTGAATCTGCAAAAAATGAGGTCATGGATGAAGATGAGTCTAAGAAGGTGCCATCCAGCAAGCAATCAAAATATAATTTCCAAAATCTAGCAAAGGATGATCCAGATGAATTTGCAAAAAATAATATCGAGGAGGATGCTAAATCAGAAACCATCCCAACCGATACACAATCAAGTTCTATTGTTGTGGAAGAATCAACTATCAATTCTACAGATTCAGTCGAGGAAAGTGAAGGGGAATACAATGATTTCATCAATGAAATTGCAGATCTTCCCTCTAAATTCCGAGACACAGCAGGAAAGGTGGCTGGTAGGTTGATGCTAGAGTTTCAAAAGTTCTCTAACAAATCAAAAGTATACTTCAGTCGTGCCAATGAGGGAATCACTGATGGCTTTCGACCCATAGTTGGGCACTAGTACGCTCCTTTTTTAGCCTCTATGATATATCTTAAATTTTTGTCTTGCTTCCCCTGTTTTTATTCATAGTTTCATTTGATCAAATTAGGACTTACTTTCCACTCCAAAGGCCCATCCTTTTTTCCAATATCTATTTGGCTGCATACTTAGCTACATTAATGATTGCATCCTCCTTAATTGGCATGGAGCCTATGTTATTCTTCTTTAGAAATTCATTGTTAGGATGAATATATTTACAGCTGTTAGAAGCCTTGGGATACATACTATACCTGCTTTTGCAGTGCTTGAACTTGATAATCAGTTTTTCTAATGGACCAACTTCAGCCAAGCTTGTGGAATTCCTGCAGAGTGGAGTATCAATTTTCATTGGGTTCCATTATTATGTGACCATTTTTCACAAAGCCATGGATCAGAAAGCACCGCATACGAGCTGGAAGACCCATGGAGCATACACCATAGCATTTTTTGTTCTCTGCCTGTTTTCAAAGATCAAACATGGCAAGAATGAGTACGTCCAAGAGAAATACAACAATATTACTAACAAGGAAAAAAAACTAGAGGCTCTAACAAAATAAGCTGATTGAAGGCTATTTCAACATTCCATTATTGTTTTCCTATCATTTTGTATGTGTTTCTTAGGTTTTGTAACATTTCATTAAGCTACACAGAAAACCAATAATGACCCTTCCTCTGGGAGAACACTTCCAACATTTTCGTCAATTCTATAGAAGATGGATCTTATTTTGGATTTCTTGATGATCAATCCTTCGGAAATTATTACTCCCTCAAGAAGTTTGGATGGAGATGCTGCTCAATATGCAATATAGGAGGATAACATCAGAATGTTCCATTGCCATTCATTTTAAGGTACCTCGGAAAATGATGTATAAGACAATGTGTGATGGGCTTTTCAGGTTGCCATTATGAAGCTCATGTCTGTAAGTATAGTGCATCTACACACATTGCAGGTGTTTTTGTAAAGAAAAAATACACTTATTGTCTATTTTATTTCTTATATTCCTCATTTTTACAACTGACTATTTCCTCATTAGTGATGGGTGTTGGAGAAGGAGGTTGAGGCTTCCCTTATCTAATCTTGTTACTCTTTATGGTCTTAAAGTATGTGAGGGCTTTCTTTTATTTCCTTCCTTGAGGTTTGGTTGGGATACTTAAGCCTACTAGCGTAGAAACAATTTCCTCCACTATGTTCTCCTCTATAGTGCTTTCTTTCTCCTCCATTGTCCTTTTATTTGGTGGCCTGGATAATGTTCATGTGCCCTCTTGGATATTTTGTCCTATTTTTGTTACTCAAGATTGGCTAGCTCCTCTTTAGGAAATTTTGTCATTGTTTCTACCTCAGTTTGTGTCTTTATATTTTCTTCTTCCTTCTCCACTTCTTCTGATTTTCCTTTTGATTATTCTTCTTCAATTTTAGCTTCCTCTTCTTTAGACTCCCCTTTTTTTGCTGCTCCTTCTAGTTCTAGTTGAGCTTAGGCTTGAACCTATAAGAAGGCCTCTCTATCCATATCTATAAAATCAACCCAAGGAATAAGGTTTTGGATCAACTCTAAAGCATCCATGACTATTAATTTTATTAGCCCATGGTGTGCTAGGTACTGGTCCTTTCCTCATTTTACCCTTAGGCTAATTTCCTTTATTTACTAAAGAAGGAAATGAGGGATGCTTATCCTTTCTTGCATAAGAAATTCCATTTAGAATTTTATTTTATAGAGAAACCTCAATTGGTATCCATACACAATACTAAGTCTCCCTTCACATGAGATATATTTTTAGGATACTTCATCCCAAGGATAATTCAAACTCTCCCTTCTTCATTTTTATCTTCTATGGGTTCATATTCAAGAAATAAGTTTTTATTTGTTGTAGTGGCCTTATTTATTTCCTCTTTTCTCCATATTATTCCCATGGGAAGTGTGGGGACCCTACTGATAACTTCTTCATTTGAGTAAATGATGAGGCCTCTAACTATAGTGATGTAATCATGTCCCTCTGTTTGTTGGAGTTTCAAGGCAAATTTTGGGTTAATTTCATATTCAATGCCCCTGTGTTTTTTCAAAAAAAAAAAAACTTGTGATGATTTGTAAAAATATTCTTGAAATCAAGGTGCTAATGGATTCTCCCCCCATGTTTTTTATAAAAAAAATTAATTGAGTGGGAAAAGGAATTTCTCTTCTCTACTATAAGACTCTGAATTTTCTATGCAACATAGATTATTGAGACAGAAGAAAAATGGACTGTCTATTTTATAACGATGAGGAGAGAGAAAAGTTCAAAATGTACCTCAAGACACTTTATTCCTTCATCCTATTATGCTCATCACATGAATACAGAACAATTCATCTTTCTTCTTTAAGGTGTTTTGCTAAGAATTGAAATTCTTCTTTCAGGCTATTATACAAGATTTTGGTGAGGCATATTTGTACTTACCCCTTTCCTGATGATTCTCCTTTATTCATTATGGGTTGATGGAAATTATGTCAATATTCAAGCTTCCTGTAACATCCTGTGACATTCAGGTAACACTGTTGTGTAGATATATTATATTCATGTAGTAGTATATGAAACAGATATATTGCCTATGTCATCTTCTTATAGCAGTGGTGGGAAGCCCTTCACTTTAAAACATGTTTTTTCGTGCAAAATGAGGTTTGGGAGTCTGACTTATGTGTTTAGTGGTAGAGTTGGTGGGCTCAACGTGCTATGTTAGTTGGAAACCATGTACCACCTCTGCACACCATACTTTGTGACGAGTAGGCACGTTGCCCACTCCCTTAAGTTATCATCTCCTCATTTCCATTTCCCTCAGCATGTTTGGTTGATGTATGAGATGAATGAAGTTTACTACTAAAGGTGGTTGAGACTAATCTATCAAACTTGGTGCACAAAACCTCTTCCTCCATACACCTATAATAATTTTTAAGCTAAGATGAGTTTGTAAGATAGGTTTTACATCATTTGCATACTTGAGCCTTACCCTACACGTGATTTTGCAGGTGTTGATGAGGTTATCGACGTGACTAATGAAACTCCTCTTGATGGTCCTAAATTTGTTGATGATGTAATCTGGAAGCTTCAGTATCCCCTTCATTTCTATTGGAGGTGTTTTGTAGATTTTATTGTTGATGGAAATTTCTCTCGTTCAGGTTGTAAGAGAATTATAGTTCTAGTTGACCTAGTGTTGTTGATTATTTATGATTAATGATCCTATATCATCCTATAGGAAATATTGTAGTAGCCTACGAGAAATCATATAACTTCTCAGGCCTATTTTCTGAGCCTCTTGAAGTGTTGTGGTCTTCAATCTTCTTGGACTGGTGTTGCAAATTCGAGCTTGTAGAACTTATGTGGGATGATACATGACTATGTTTTTGTTATAGCAACCACATAAGCTCCTCAAGCTCATAATTTTCTCTAATTGTGACCTTCAAAAATTATGATAATTCATGGTGAGATTTCTGGTGGTGGCTGGGGAGTCTTTCTTTGATCATGATGGGAGAAAAAGAGGTGGAGGGTTGATTTTTTGTGGATGGTTAGTGGGACAGTTTTGTGAAAGTAAATGTTGATGGAGTGGATAAGTGCTACGGTATTTCATGGAATTCCTCTCTTGTGCATGGGTGAAAAATTTAATACTTACCATCCTTTATATGCTTGGAAACTTCCTGTAGAAATATAATAAATTTTCTATAGCATTTTAGGACATTGATAAAAAAAAATGAGAGTGTAATATCCCCAGTTTGCTATGTTTTTATTTGACAATTGAACAAGTTCAAAAGCATGTAGTGGACCCCAATGGAGAACCTTTATGTGGATTTATTTTATTATTTTAAATTAATAAAATAAAATGGAAAAATTATGTGTAATGACTAGTTTTAAATTTGAGATCTAAAAACCCAATCCATGAGGATGGATAAGGTTGTAATATTTTCCCAAACTTCTAGAAATACTTGGAAGGAATAAAGTAAGATACTAAAATTAGACTTGGAGATAAATATCTAATTAACCAAATAAAGAGGAAATTATTGGGAAGAGGTGGAATAAAGCTGGAAAAGCAGAAAAGCCAGCTTTAAAAGTACCTTTGTGGAAGAAACAGTGGGAAATCCTAGGCAAACGAGAATACAACGTCCTGAATTAACTGGACGCAGTTAATGGAAACATGATGGGGAAATCAAAGCTTAAATAATTTGTTTCAGGATAGACCAGGGGTTTTCTATCGCTAGAGCAAAGAATCTCTGCTCAGGGGTGATTTATTGAGAGAGAACTCTACGGTTGGGAGGCAACTAGTCAGACCTAAGTGGTATGCACATTCAATTGGAAATGTTTTGTTCTTCTCAAATTTTTGATGTTTATGATGCATTATGAATAGTCATAAAATAGTTATGTTAATGTGAGCTGCTAAGTTAAATTATGTGTTTATATATTTGAGAATTTATGAGTTATAGTGATAGGGGAAGGACCTATACATTTAAAATATTTCACTATAGAAAAGTTAGTGAAATATGTATGGTTGTATAGATAGATTTTGGTAGAGGACAAACTCTCAGAATGTCTCAACTCAGTGATGGGTTTCGATCTGAGGTTAGGTACCTCACAGAGAATTTCTTTTCATTATGTTAGTTGGTTGAGAGTTCTCTTATTAAACTATTTAGATCATCAAGAAAACCAACGCTGAAATTGAAAGTAAGGTACAGATATAAAATAAATAGTTTGGTACAATTATACATTTTCGTCTTAAGTATAGAAAAATTTATTCAAAACTTAACATAAGAGAGGCATGCATATCTCATAATTGTATGCTTATACTGAAACATAAATATGAAGTAGTGATATAAAGGGAATAAATTCTTGTTGTGTAAGCATGTAGAAATATCTCTGCATAATCTAATAAATCTAGTGTATATCTTGTAAAGTATATAAACTAGAAAATATTTATCCTGGAAGGATTATAAAATAGAAATTTCAGATACAATATTTAAACTGCAGATGGATAATCATACTGTAGTTAAGATAAATTCTATAGTAACAAATACTAGTGTGCAAGTACAGTAACTAATTTAGAAACAAGAATCTAAGTATTTCTATTTGAAACAATTTAGTTTCAGAATTTATGTAATGGCATAGTGCTGTTATGATAATTACAAATATATATAATATGGACTATAAGGAGTTATACAGAAAATTTATATATGTATTCAAGATCTTCTTCTAAAGATTGTATTTAAATGATACAAGAAAATTATTCTATGTGCATGCAACTGTATATTATAAATTGAAATAACTTCAACAGAAGGAGGTTTAAGTATTAAACTAGAATAAGAGTTTCTTATTAAAATAATTAAAGGAGTTCAGTCCATGGGTTACAAACCCAGAAATATTCGGTGTACATTACAATATACAAATATTCTAAGTCTAAAACCAGTGACCCAGAGGACACTTGGTGTCACTATGAGACAACTGTCTCAATTAGCTGCAAGGCTAAAATAAGGACCAGCATAACAGAACAATTGTAAATAACTAAACCAACCTGTAAAAACCAGAGTCCAATGTCAAAACGAAAACGAGTTGTAAAGGTAATAATCTTGAAACCCTTGACAGAAAAAAAAATACAGTGGATAACGTTCATACCTGCAATGAAACAGGGTATGAGTTATGAAGTTGAATAACTGAGATAAATCATAGGAGTCAAAATGAAATCTCAAAACATGAGGAAATGAAAACTAATATACCTCGGTAAGTTTCACATTTTATGATTGTAACTACAGAGAAAACAAATACAACATTAAAATATAAATATATTGAATGGAAAGGTAATAACTAGCAGTGAGTGTATTAAGACAGATTACAGAAATGATAAGTAACTCATTAGGCAGATGGGAAGCTGTTAGGCACTATGGGAACGAAACACTATTTTAATATGAAATAAAAATTGTAGATTCTGTAAAAAAAAATCTCAGAAAACGAAAACCAGAAATATCATTTTAGAATTGGGGGTTTTCAAAATATACTAGTGTTAAGGATGACACTTAAACAATATGCCAGAGTGGCTTTAAAGACACACTATCATAAGCCTACGTAGTCATACACGAAATCTGGGAGTAATTTTTATAGCATCATTTTTCACCCTCATGTGACTCATGATTGTCTCTTTGGCCTTGGGCACCCATTCCCACAGACTTAGATTTTAATTGCATACGCGGGAAAGTATCTCTGGACGTGCGTATACACGTAGAAAAGTCTGGGCATACCCGCGTATGGGATTTGAAACACTGTTTTTTATGAAATTTTATCCAAGTTTGTGGGAATGGGTGCCCAAGGCCAAAGAGACAATCATGAGTCACATGAGGGTGAAAAATGATGCTATAACAGTAATGGATTCTAGAAATACCAAATACTGCAACTGCAAACTAATATATCACTGAAAAAAATTACTATGCAAATAAAAAGTCGAAGTTCTCATTTCACAAACATGGGTATACGAGTAATGCTATTATTCTACATAGGGGGGGAATTTTTCACCTAATTCCGAGAAGGTAGAGAATTTCAAGAGAATTAGAAGTCAATACGTAAAATTTCTGGATTGACAATAGAGTATATTACATATTCCTGAATTGACAGTATTTTAGTTACACAGCAAAATCATCTGAATTCCAATGTATAAACGAATTGGTGATTTGAAACAAGAAATTTAATACCATAATTGACCAGAACATACAAAAAAAATTACAATAGGACGACATGAATTCAAATTAATTTACAGTAGGTGGAAAATCCAAAAAGGTGGATAGAAAATTAAAATCAGACAAGCAGAGAGCCAAATGGGAGAATAAAATTATCTATAAGCAACAAATTCCTATATGCTTTACTTGGAGCTAAAGAGAGGCATTATTGTCACTGTTACGTCATTCTTCCTTTGCATACAAGCTTAATATCACTATTAGGAGCAAAACAAGGTCCCAAAAGTAAGGTCCGATGTATGGTTTGAAGTCACAAATGAAAATGACAAAACCACCGAAAATTTGATATTATTTATGCTAATTAGAAACCCTAGACAGTCAGTGATCCTGATCATCCACATGTAGGAAGATTAATGATAACCCTCAGATGGGTGTGTGGGTAACTGAACTAAGAACACCAGGTGAGTTGGTACTTCATAATTAATGGAAATAAATTGCGTGGTGAAAAACAAAAGTTTCGTATCAGTAAAATGGGTATAAGCCATGTGGGTCGGTACATTGAAATTACATCCTGTCAAAAATCGAGTGATATCTGTCAACTTATTTGGTATCCCAGATGATATGGTCGAAAAACTGACAATAAAGATGTGACCATTCGAGAATGTAAAGCGGAAAATCCAATTTAATTACTGACAAACTCATTAATGAACTGAACATACTTGGATATAGCCCAAATATTGAATTTAACAATTTTTTTTATAGCTTAGGCAAGTGATCAAGGAAACTGTGCATAACCATGATAATACGATAAAGGCTACTCCACATTTATCAAATCCTAAGTCAACATGACAAGGGAATACTAATTAGGATTTAAAAAGAAGATGTGGACATATCACCATGGAGTAGAATGCTATTAATTTGATCATAATAAAAATATACGTTAATATGAAATAAGAACGCTAGATATTTGGTATAAGTTCCTAAAGCCTTTTTCATTTATATTATAGTGGAGGTATGCCGTATTAAAGGTATAGGAATGTAGATGAGTAGATATAAGTCAAAAATTTGAAGAATGTATTGATAGTGTTCCACTATTTAAATGGTTGTGTGAAAAGGCTAAATGAGCATTAGTGAGTAGTAATATTGACTACTCAATAATATAGATAGAGTAGTCTATTCTAGGTGAAACTGAGCGTTTACCACTGAGAAAGTAAATCACTGTGGTATCCCATATATTAGGTAACTAAGTAATATTGAGATAAGAAAATTATGGGAACTAGGTGTACGTCGGTGAGTGACGAATGGCAGCCTAAAAATAATAATGAAAAAAAAAAAAATTTGAGACAGAGGTGTTACAAATGGTATCGAAGCCCAAGTTTAAGCATTGGGTAAAAATGTGTGCTCAACACCAGAAAGATTATGTTGTTGTAAATTTTATTAAATTTAAATTTTGCTAATGTTTACCTTCATGTATAGTGAAACAGTGCTAAGGTATACAATGACGAACCATGATTGAAGGGGACGAGCTATATGTGGATATGGGTTGTGGATAAAACATGCCAGATCCAAATGTTCCATTGATGGCTATGTTGCATAGAATGCAAAGAGAAATGGCGCAGCTGAAAAACCACAATGAAAGGCTATCTTTAGCATGTGAAGAACAAGACAGATTAATAAGAGAATTGACTTCCTGGAATAGTCAAGAAGGTGAAGATTCTGAAAGGAAGAGAAAGAGAAGAGTAAATTTCTCAGAATATTTTGAGGAAGATGATGCCTCTAGACCGCAGTCTAGGAGGAAAAAGGAATCGCAGGGTGAATTATGGAAAATCAAACCTCCCTCCTATGATGGAGAGAAGGAGGAAGATGCTGAAGCGTGGCTTCTAAATATGATAAAGTACTTTAAGGTTTATGAATACGAAAGTAACTTGACAGCCAAGCTGGCTATCTATCAGTTGCAAGGTAAGGCTACCTTGTGGTGGGAAGAAACAAAGATGGTCCATGTCATTGATGAGAAAACCGTTACTTGGGAGGATTTCCAAGTCATGTTCAAAAATCGATATCTGAATGAACGATATTATGACGATAAAGCTAAGGAATTTCACGAACTCAGATTAGGACAGCTTACAGCTGATGGATTTGTAACCAAATTCACCAATCTGTTACACTATGTACCCTATATAAGAGAAGAAAAGGAAAATGTACAACGTTTCTTAAACTGTCTACCTACTATATACAAGGAAAAGATAGAGCTTGATAACCCCAAGACCAAGGATGAAGTGGTGCGCAAAGAAAGGCTGTGTTACTAGAAATTCAAGGGCAAAAGTGAACAAGCAAAGAATTGGAAAAACAAAGAGAAGGGCGACTCTAGTGGAAAGAAAAAAAAAACCAGCATATCTGAAGAACTTTCGGAGAAACCACCAAAGAAATAAGTTCAGTAAAATGGGAGAAAATCAAACTGCTCAATCACAAACAGAGTCCAAACAAATGAATGGAAACAATAAAAGAGAGGGGACTGTTAAAATGAGAGAACCTTTAAAATTTTGGGGTTGTGGAGGGACTGTCCACACATAAACATTCAGACCATACAAGTACTGATAGAAGCAATGACTGTTAATGACTTGGCGAGAAACATGTCAAAAATCAGTGCTACTGTGGAAGATCATTAAGAAGAACACTAGTCCACTATAGTAGAAGTAGAATGTATGATTGCTGACCAATATTTTTCTGTTTTAGTAGATCCAGGTGCACCTTTAAGCTACATCAATTTTCAAATGGTAGAAAAATATAAATTAAAGTCAAAAAAATTTCAATAGTCCTGGTTAGTGCAGTTGGCCACTAGTACAAAACGGAAAGTGACTTATAAGTTACTCCAAACAACCATAAATCTGAATGGATACCAAACATAATTAAATCTAAATATTCTGCCTTTAGGGTCCTATGATTTATTGGTAGGAATGGACTGGTTAGAAAAGAAAAAAGCCATGTTAAACTACTTAGACAAGACAATACATTGCATAAATAGTGAGGGAAAACCGGTCATAGTAAAAGGCAAACCTAAACCCATATCTGTGAGACAAATTTCAACACTTCAATTGTTAGAAAATTATATATTATAGAGCAATGAAACACATAAAATATGTAGAAAATACAAGCACAAAAAACACATAAAACCATAGAGACACATATATACGTGGTTCACCCAGTTTGGGCTACGTCCACCCCGAACAACCAGTCCTTCCTTTCTATTATCCAGCAAAAATGAAGAGACAAAACCTACAGCAGATCCGCTGTAATATCCTCTGTTTTCTCTCACAGTCTCCCTCTCTGTTTCTCACTCCGAGAATACACACATAATACACAGCCACAATACAATGCCCTCATATATACAAGGGGGTTTCCTTCTAGGGCAAAAAACCCTAATCTAAACATAACTTCTACCATCAGATCATTTGCCTAATGAACAACCCAGATTGACTAGAAATTACTATACTTTTACAAGGAAATTTTACATCTCTGCTTTAGCTTCTGGGGCGTTTTCCCCAAAACCGGACCCCCACTTATTAACGATGACCATGAGTGCGTTAAGCGCCTTTTAAGGCACAGGGTCCAGTCGATACAAAGTAAACAAGATAATCAGGCTCCACACCCAACAATCTCCCACTTGGAGACTGATTGTAGCAACTCCACCGCTGCTTCATTTGCTGGACAATGACTCCTCTTTGGACCTGGTTGTTTCTCATCTTCATCGTCATCCTTGAAGACCAATTGAAACTGAGCACATTCTCAGTTTCTCCTTGGTTACAACTTTTGTTAGCATATCTGCAGGATTCTGG
Source organism: Pinus albicaulis (assembly GCA_034641835.2). NCBI lineage: Eukaryota > Viridiplantae > Streptophyta > Pinopsida > Pinales > Pinaceae > Pinus > Pinus albicaulis. Next base: position 1,474,108,563 of record CM076579.1, on the reverse strand, counting down.
CTAGTGTGTATCTTTTCCAGCTTCAACTCTCCATCTTCCAATACTGACCGTATGAAATGGTACTTGAGATGTATGTGTTTAGTCCTGGAATGAAATGCTGAGTTCTTTTCAAGATGAATAGCACTTTGGCTATCATTGTATAGTGTGCCCATATCATGCTTCTTACCCAATTCATCCATAAACCTTTGTAACCAAATCATTTCTTTACTAGCCTCTGTAGCAGCAACATACTCAGCTTCTGTTGTTCAAAGTGCAACAACACTTTGGATTTTTCAAACCCAACTGACAGCTGTTCCACCTACAGTAAATACATATCCTGTAGTGCTCCTCCTGTTATCTCTGTCACCTGCCATATCTGCATCAACATATCCCTGTAGAGCAATGTTTGAACCACCAAAGAATAATGCTTGATTTGTGGTACCTCTCAAATATCTAAGAATCCATTTTACTGCCATCCAATGTTCTTTTCCTGGATTATTCATGTACCTGCTTACAACTCCCACTGCATGTGCAATATCAGGCCTTGTGCAAACCATTGCATACATTAAGCTTCCAACCGCTGATGCATATGGAACTTTAGACATATAATCCATGTCTTCTTGGGTCTTGGGGCACATCTCCTTACTAAGTTTGAAATGGCTAGAAAAAGGTGTACTAATTGGTTTTGCATTCTGCATATTAAATCTTTTCAACACCTTTTCTATGTACTCATTCTGAGACAGTGTTAATTTTTTATTTTTCCTATCTCTAGCTATCCTCATACCAAGGATTTGTTTTGCAGCTCCCAAATCCTTCATTGCAAATGAATTTGCCAATTTTCTTTTGAGCACATTTATTTCCTGCATGTTAGACCCTGCAACAAGCATGTCATCTACATACAATAAAAATATAATATAGCTGCAATCATTTTTCTTTTTCAGATAAACACAATGATTAGAGTGATATCTAGTATAACCTTGTTCAGACATAAACTTGTCAAATTTTAGATACCACTGCCTTGGAGCCTGTTTTAAGCCATACAAGCTCTTCTTTAATCTGCACACCAATTTTTCTTTCCCTTTTACCTCATATCCTTTTGGTTGCTGCATGTATATCTCTTCCTCCAAATCTCCATGGAGAAATGTTGTCTTTACATCTAACTGTTCAAGATGTAAATCTTCCACTGCTACAAGACTTAAAATAGTTTTGATTGAATTCATTTTAACAACAGGAGAAAATATTTCATCAAAATCAATACCTTTCTTTTGTGCAAACCCCTTCACCACAAGTCTAGCTTTGTACCTCTTTTTTCCTCCATCTTCTTCCTTCAGCCTGTAAACCCATTTATTCCACAATGTAGTTTTACCTGTAGGCAACTTGACTAAGTCCCAAGTTTGGTTATGCATTAAGGAGTCCATCTCTTCATCCATGGCTAGCTCCCACTTCTTCTTGCTTTCAACCTGCATTGCTTCTTCATAACATTCAGGTTCACCAGAATCAGTCAACAATAAATAATATAATGAAGGAGAGTATCGTTCAGGGGGTCTACTTATCCTGGTAGATCTTCTAACACCACTTTCAAGTGTTTGAGGTGCCTGTTGCTGTTGTGGTGGTTGCTGCTGCTGTGGTTGTTGATTATTATTATTTTCAGGCACCTTTACTTTTTCAGTTATCTCATCAAGAACTGTGTATTCCTTGCTTTCTTTTTCCTGTTTCTTTTCCTGCAACCGATTCTTATACAAGACCTTTTCATTGAATATTACATCTCTGCTCCTAATGATTTTGTGATTTTCATAATCATATAAGCGATAACCAAAATCATTAGCACCATATCCAATAAAGGTACATTTTTTTGATTTTGCCTCAAGCTTTGTTCTATTTTCTTTATTAATATGGACAAAGGCCTCACAACCAAAAGTCTTTAAAAAAGAGTAGTTTACCTTTTTACCTGTCCATGCTTCCTCTGGAATACCACCATCCAAGGAACTTGAAGGCCCTCTGTTTATTAGATAAACAACAGTATCTACAGCATCTGCCCAAAATTGTAAAGGCAATCCTGCATGCAATCTCATGCACCTCGCACGCTCCATGATTGTTCTGTTCATCCTTTCTGACACACCATTTTCTTGTGGTGTTCTTGGAACTGTCTTCTCTCTACGAATTCCATGCTCTGAACAGTACCTATCAAACTCTTTGCTACAATATTCACCTCCATTGTCTGATCTGAGACACTTCAACTTCTTTCCCGTCTCAATCTCAACCAAAGCTTTCCATTTCTTGAAAGTATCAAATACATCAGATTTATTTTGAATACAATAAATCCAAGTTTTTCTAGTTGCATCATCAATAAACGTAACATAATAGCGAGAGCCACCGAGAGATGATACTTGAGCAGGTCCCCATACATCTGTATGCACAAGCTCCAATTTTTCGCTCTTCTTTTCTTTCCCAACTCTGAGAAATCTGACTCTCTTTTGTTTTCCATAAATGCAATTCTCACAGAAATCCAAATCAACATTCTTCAAACCTGGCAGTAAATTTCTTGAGTGAAGAATTTTCATCCCCTTCTCACTCATGTGTCCGAGCCTATGATGCCATAATGCTGCATCTGATCCTTTGGAAGTTAAAGCATTAACAGAGTTAGAAATACCATTGCATAAATATAATGTACCAACCTTTTCACCTTTTGCTATTACCAGGGCTCCTGTGGTGACCTTCCAAGTTTTATCTGTGAAAGTTGTCACACAACCTTCACCGCCTAACTGCCCTGTTGAAATCAGATTTTCTTCAGATCTGGAACATGCCTTACCTCCTTTAGTAGCCATTGGTTTCCATTCTGTTGTTTTACAAGAACTTTACCCATTCCAACAATTTTACAGGGTTTATCATCACCCAAACGAACTTGTCCAAAATCTCCTTGAACATAGTCATGAAAATATTTCTTATCAGGTGTGGCATGGAATGAAGCTCCTGAATCTACAACCCAAGAATCAGTAACATTTTCGAAATAAAGAATCAAAGCATCTTGTAACACATCACCTGTCACATTTGCTTCATGATTTTTTTCTTGCTGTATATCTCCTTCTTTTCCCTTCCGATATCTACAGTCTTTCTTTAGGTGTCCTTTCTTTCCGCAATTCCAGCACACTATTCCTGATCTGGACTTGGATCTGCCTTTCCTTGATTTACTGCGATATCCCGAGCTCTTTCCTCTTTCCATTCTTCTTCCCCTATACTCTGCACTCAAAGCATTACCCGATGTCTCACCGGAGCTTTTCCGTTGCATTTCCTCGCTAAGGATAGCACCAACAACATCATCAAACTTTAAAGTACTAGATCCAGAGACAGAGTTACTAATGGCCATTACTAAACCATTCCAACTCTCTGGCAATGAGCACAAGAATAACAGAGCTCTAACTTCATCATCAAAGTTTACCCCTACAAAACTTAACTGACTGGTAACTGTATTAAATTCATTTAAATGGTCTGCAACAGATTCACCTTCTGACATCTTCATATTAAATAGTCGTTTCATAAGAAATACCTTGTTTGAGGCTGAGGGCTTTTCATATAGTTTCGCCAATGTCTGCATCAAACCCTCTGTTGTTGTTTCCTTCGAAATATTGAAGGCGACTAACACCGCAAGACACAACCGTACTATTCCGAGTGCCTTTCTATCGAGAATGTTCCATTCCGCGTCTATCATGGCCGCCGGCTTCTTTGTTTTTCCGCTCAATGGTAGGTATAGATCTTTCTGATACAGATAATCTTCCATTTGCATCTTCCACAGCGGGAAGTTTTGGCCGTTAAATTTCTTGACCCTAAACTTACCATCATCCGCCATTGCTCCCACTCGAACCAGGAACCCTTCTTTCCTGTGAGTTTATCAGCCAAATATACCTTTGGCTCTGATACCAGTTGTTAGAAAATTATATATTATGGAGCAATGCAACACATACAATATGCAGAAAATACAAGCACACAAAACACATAAAACTAGAGAGACACAGATATACGTGGTTCACCCAGTTTGGGCTACGTCCACCCCGAACAGCCAGTCCTTCCTTTATATTATCCAGCAAAAATGAAGAGACAAAACCTACAGCAGATCCGCTGTAATATCCTCTGTTCTCTCTCACAGTCTCCCTCTCTGTTTCTTGCTCCGAGAATACACACATAATACACAGCCACAATACAATGCCCTCATATATACAAGGGGGTTGCCTTCTAGGGCAAAAAACCCTAATCTAAACATAACTTCTACCGTCATATCATTTGCTTAATGAATGGCCCAGATTGACTAGAAATTACTATACTTTTACAAGGCAATTTTACATATGTTTTTAGCTTCGGGGGCGCTGGACCCCCCACGACAGCGATTAATTACAGGCGGCGTTGCTGCCCCTTTTAAGGTACAGCGGTCCAATGCTGTGATACAAAGTAAACAAGATAATCAGGCTCCACACCCAACATCAATTGAAGATAATTGCTAGGAAGGGTTGCCAAGTGTATTCTATCCATGTAAAAGAATTGGGACAAAAATCAGAAGAAAACCCTTTGGAAACATTACTAGTTGTCAAAGAATTCAAAGCTGTGTTTCTGGATGAAATCCCTCATCAACCTCGAAAGAGAGAAATCGATTTCTCAATTGACTTAGTGCCGGGAGCAACCCCGGTTTCAAGAGTCCCATATAGAATGAGTACTTCGAAATTGATGGAGTTGAAAATGCAGCTACAAGAACTACTGGACAGAGGTTACATTAGACCACGTGTATCCCCATGGGGAGCACCGGTGCTGTTTGTGAAAAAGAAAGATGGTACCTTTCGAATGTGTATTGATTATCATCAATTGAACAAGTTGACAATAAAAAAAAGATTTCCTTTACCTAGGATGGATGATCTTTTTGATCAAGTTAGAGAAGCAACAATTTTTTCAAAAATTGATTTAAGGATAGGCTACCATAAATTAAGAATTAAGGATGAGGATATAAGAAAAATTTCTTTCAGAACCTGGTAAGGACACTATGAATTTGTGGTCCTACCATTTGGGTTGACCAATGTCCCTACTACTTTTATGTGCTTAATGAATAATGTCTTGAATAAATACTTGGAAAAATTTGTACTATTATTTATAGATGACATTCTAATTTATTCTAAGACTGAGTCTGAGCATCAAGAACACCTTAAAATTGTTCTACAAACTCTTAGAGAAAACAAGTTGTATGCTAAGTTTAGCAAATTTGAATTTATCAAAGATAAAATTCAATATTTAGGTCATATAATTTCAGAGAAAGGGTTAGTATTAGACCCAGAAAAGATAAAAGAAATAAAGGAATGGCTTGTACCTACAAATGTGTCTGCTGTAAGATCCTTCATGGGAATTGCAGGATACTATAGGAGGTTTGTGGAGATATTTTAAGCCTTAGCTTACCCTATTACATCCCTACAAAGGAAAGGAGTTAAGTTTGAATGGACTGAAAAATGTCAAAACAGATTTGATCAGTCTGAAATTTACAACAACACCTATTTTACAGATTGTTGATCCAGATCAAGAATTTGTAGTGTACACAGATGCTTGTGGAGAAGGATTAGGAGGAGCACTTCTACAAGAAAATTCTGTTATAGCCTATGAATCCAGGAAACTCAAGAAGCATGAAAAGAATTATAGTGTTTATGATCTAGAATTAGCTGCTATAATACACACTCTCAAGATGTGGAGACATTACCTTCTAGGGAAATAGTTTGTGTTGATGACAGATCACATTAGCTTAAAGTATTTTTTCACCCAATCATATTTAAATGTTAGGCAAGCTAAGTGGTTGTCTTTCCTTAGTGAGTTTGACATGGAGATCAAACATATTAAGGGTACGGAAAACAATATCGCAGATGCATTAAGAAGAAATGCTTGGCAAAGTGTGAGTAATGTTGGGAGTAGTGCCAACTTTGAAATAGAAGGACTAATACAAGAGGTGGTGGAACATGACAAAAACTATGAAAAAATTCATTCCCAAATGCTGAAAAAAGAAATGAAAGGGTACACATAGAACCGAAGAGGATTAATTTGTTATAATGACAGATTATACATTCCTGAAGTAGACTCTTTAAAGAAAGAAGTTTTGGATGAGTACCATAAAAGACCCTATGCTGGACATCCTGGATACCAGAAATTACTCTCAGCCCTAAGAAAGAACTTATTCTGGCCTGGTATGAAAAAGGATGTGGCAAATTACTTGGCTAGATGTATAGAATCTCAACAAGTAAAGGTTGAACATCAACATCCAGCTGGGTTGCTAAATCCTTTACCCATTTCAGAATGGAAATGGGAGACTGTTTCCATGGATTTCATTACTGGTTTACCAAGGACCAAATATCAACATGACTTTATCATGGTTGTAGTTGATACTTTGACGAAAGTTGCTCACTTTATACCTGTACAGTCTACCTTTGGTACAACCCAAGTAGCAAATGTATTTATGAATGAGATTGTAAAATTGCATGGTGTTCCTAAAATGATCATTTCAGATAGAGATGCAAAGTTCACAACAACGTTTTGGAGGAGTTTATTTGGAGGCATGGGTACTAAATTAAATTTTAGTACTACCTACCATCCCCAAGCTGATGATCAAATGAAAGAACAAACTAGATTTTAGAGGATATGTTGAGAATGTATGTCATGGATAGGCCAACAAAATGGGAAGACTATCTACACTTAGCAGAGTTTTCCTACAAAAATAGCTACCAAGCTTCCATAAAGATGATCCATTTTGAAGTACTTTATGGCATAAAGTGCCATATCCCTCTAAGTTGGAGTCAACCTGAAGATAAACTAATACTTGGACTAGAAGCCTTACAAGAAATGGAAAAATTTGTGAAGAAAATTCAGAAAAACGTCAAAACAACACAAGACAGGCAGAAATCTTATGCAGACAAAAACATAATTCATAGAGAATTCAATGTGGGTGATCATGTGTATCTAAGGATTAAGCCTAAGAAAAGTACTTTGCACACTGGAACCTATGCAAAACTAGCTCTACGATACTATGGACCTTTCGAAGTGCTGAAAAGAGTTAGACCAGTTGCATATAAGTTGGCTTTACCTATTCACATTAAGGTTCATGATGTATTTCATGTTTCTTTATTAAAAAAGTATGCGCATGATCCTACTCATGTTATTGATTGGAATGTGATACAGGGGGAACTAGAAGGGGAATTTCTTCCAAAGCCACTTCAAATATTGATGCAGAAAGAAATTGAGCTACGAAACAGGACAGTGGCCAGGGTGAAAGTGCAGTGGAGGCACTTTGCACCCAAAGAGGCTACTTGGGAGTGAGACACTGATTTTATGGAAAAATATCCATCACTGTTTAAACAGTGATTTTGTTATTATTTTTTTAACACCGAGGACAGTGTTTGTTTTTAGTGGGGAGATATGTAGTATCCCCAGTTTGCTATGTTTTTATTTGACATTTGAACAAGTCAAAAAGGGTATAGCGGATTCCAATGGAGAACCTTTATGTGGATTTATTTTATTATTTTAAATTAATAAAATAAAATGGAAAAATTATGTGCAATGACTAGTTTGAGATTTGAGATCTAAAAACCCAATCCATGAGGATGGATAAGGTTGTAAGACTTTCCCAAAATTCCATAAATCCTTGGAAGCAGTAAAGTAAGATACTAAAATTAGATTTGGAGATAAATATCTAATTACCTCAATAAAGAGGAAATTATTGGGAAGAGGTGGAATAAAGCTAGAAAAGCGGAAAATCCAGCTTTAAAAGTACCTTTGTGGAAGAAACAGAGGGAAAGCCTAGGAAAACAGGAATACAACATCCTGAATTAACTGAATGTAGTTAATGGAAACAGGCTAGAGAAAGCAAAGCTTAAATAAGCTGTTTCAGGATAGACCAGGGGTTGTCTATCACTCGAGAAAATGATCTCTTCTCAGGGGTGAGTTACGGAGAGAGAACTCTACAGTTGGGAGGCAACTAGTCAGACCTAAGCAGTATGCACATTCAATTGGAAATGTTTTGTTCTTCTCAAATTTTTAATGTTGCGATGCATTATGAATAGTCATAAAATAGTTATGTTAATGTGAGCTGCTAAGTTAAATTTTGTGTTTAGATATTTGAGAATTTATGAGTTACAGTGATAGGGGAAGAACTTATACATTTAACAGATTTCACTATAGCAAATTTAGTGAAATTTGTATGGTTGTATAGACAGATTCTGGTAGAGGACCAACTCTCAGAATGTCTCAACCTAGTGATGGGTTTCAATCTGAGGTTATGTACCTCACAGAGAATTTCTTTTCGTTATGTTAGTTGGTTGAGAGTTATATTAATAAACTGTTTAGATCATCAAGAAAACCAACGCTGAAATTGAAAATAAGGTACAAATATAAAATAAATCGTTCGGTACAGTTAGACCTTTCTGTCTTAAGTATAGAAAAAATTATTCAATACTAAACATAAGAGAGGCATGCATATCTCGTAATTGTATGCTTATACTGAAACTGAAATCTGAAGTAGTAATACAAAGGGAATACATTCTCATCGTGTAAGCATGTAGAGATATCTCTGCATAATCTAATAAATCTAGTGTATATCTTGTAAAGTATATAAACTAGAAAATCTTTATCCTGGACGGATTTTAAAATAAAAATTTGAGATACAATATTTAAACTGTAGGTTGATAATCGTACTGTAGTTAAGATAAATTCTACAAAAAGAAATACTAGTGTGCAAGTACAGTAACTAGTTTAAAAACAAGAATCTAAGTATTTCTGTTTGAAACAATTCAGTTTCAGAATTTATGTAATGGCGCAATGATGTTATGATAATTACAAATATATATAATATGGACTATAAGGATTTATACAGAAAATTTATATATGTATTCAAGAACTTCTTCTAAAGATTGTATTTAAATGATACAAGAAAATTATTCTAAGTAAATGCAACTGTATATTAGAAATTGAAATAACTTTAATAGAAGGAGGTTTAAGTATTAAACTAGAATAGGAGTTTCTTATTAAAATAATTAAAGGATTTCAGTCCATGGGTTACAAACCCAGAAATATTCTGTGTACATTACAAAATACCAATAGTCTAAGTCTAAAACCAGTGACCCAGAGGACACTCGGTGTCACTATGAGACAACTGTCTAAATTAGCTGCAAGGATGAAATAAGGACCAACATAGCAGAAGAATTGTAAATGACGAAACCAACCAGTATAAACCAGAGTACAGTGTCAAAACGAAAACTGTCTAGATTCAACAAGATGATGAGCTTAGTGAAAAAAGGCGCCTTCACTAAGTGGGCCCATAGGCTATTTTTGGCACAAGTCTATTTTTAGACATGATGATCATATTTCAGAAGTTGCAAGATGTTATTTGTGGATGGTTGATCAAGTTGGAAAAATAGATGAAATTCTATTTTTAGAATATTGGGCTAAGTCTATTTATAGATCGCTGATCTAAAAATAGATGCATGTCGATTATTATTAGCTCTTAATAATAATCAAACCCTAAACAACAACTTATTCTCTTGGAGCACTTTAGTTCAGTGCATAGATGTAGCACATCAGTGGACTGAGGGAATTACACAATTCCCAAGGGTTTACTGGAGCTAATGCATGGAGGACTCAGTTAGAACTCAAGTGGAAGATTTATGACACAATTGGAAGAAGTAGTTATGGAGTGGTATTTAGTTTAACTCAGTTAGACTCAGTTGAGCTAGTTGTATCTAGTCTAACTGAATGATACACTAGTAAGAGTGGAGTGAATTAATTAGTTAATTAATTCACAAATAATTACTCATTAATCAACTGAACAATACAATAGTTAACTACAGTGCATGGCAGTTTCAGTGGAGACACAGTGGAGAGGTAGGTGAAAGGGCAAGATAGACTATCTGTTGTGACTATAGTGATGCATTGATTGAATCACACACACATTGGAGTTGCCAATGAGGATTGCACAGTCAAGGAAAGAGTAATTCGAATTCATTCAGAGCTATTATTCAGCAGGGATTTCACAGTGGAGGCAAGCTAGCAGGAGGCAAAGATCGGTGCATGGATTTGCAAGATTGGTCCTGATTAGTGTATGACGATTATACTGTACTGAGAGCTTGATAAGATTTGTATGAGGATTTTCATATGATTCCGTGATACATAATATATAATTGGGGTTTTCAGCTTCAGGGTTTCCCGGTTAAAAATTGTGTTATGTGCGATTGATTATTTTTGTTTATGCTTCACATGTGTGTGCAATTAATTTTCCCGCAAAAGATTAACAAGTGGAATTGATTCAGTATTTTGCATAAAGTTAAATAGTGTGAGATCAGGTGAATCAAGGACATGTGCATGCTTAGTGCATATAATTTCTACATGGTATCAAAGCATTGTTGATTGAAGATTGCAATTGTGAAGTGAGTTTGTGCTGGTGGACAATTCGAATTTGCTGCAGAATATTATTCGTGCAGAAGTTGAGTACACATTGAAATGTCTTTCAATGGGTTGTGATTGGAGTATGCCCTTGATGGGAGCTCAAATTACATAGCCTGGAAGGATAGGATGGAAGCAGTGCTGGAGGATAATGGGCTAAAGGAGTTCATCGATAATGATGTTCCTAAGCCGGGATCTAGCGATGCTGCATTACTTGATGCATGGTAAAAGAAGACAGCAAAGACGAGGAGAATTCTATTGGAAGGTGTGAAGGACCATATTGTGTCCAGCCTTCATGGGAAAGCCACTCCATTCTTAATGTGGAAGGCTTTGAAAAAATTATTCCAAAGTAGAAGTGACCAGAGGAAGTTGGCGCTTAAAGACAAGCTCAGAAAAATAAAAATGGAGAAGGGCGACAGTATTCCAAAATACCTCACAAAGTTTGTCCACTGCAAGGATGAGCTGGGAAGTGTGGGGGTTACTGTTGATGAAGAAGACTTGGTGAGCTTGGCTCTCCTTGGGCTTCCGAAGAGTTGGCATAGCTACAAAGGCTCTGTCAATGGATAGGAGAAACTGCCGGGATGGGAGCGACTTTGGTCAGATCTTGTGCAGGAGGAGATAAGGTGGGGTATCAGGGATGGATCTTCATTGAAGAATGAATATGAAGAGAATTTCTCTTTGGCTACCAAAGGAAGGAAAGGGAAGGGGAAGAAACATCCTTCAAAATCTGATGCTAAAGGAAAGAAGAAGGATTTGTCCAAAGTGAAGTGTTTTCACTGTCACGAACATGGGCATTTCGCCACTAACTGTCCACGGAAGAAGAAGAAAAGGAAGGCTGCTGGATCTGTAGCTGGAGAGGCCTTAGCCTTGCAATTTTAGCTTGATTTCTCCCTGATCTCTTGCTTGGTTTCAAGCTGTATGGGATTGGTGTGGTATCTTGATAGTGGTGCGTCTTTCCATATGACAGGAGACAAAGGGTTGTTTAGTGACTTGGAGGAGAAGGAACTCCAGATGCATATAGAGATGGGAGACAATGGTTGGTACAATGTGACTGGCATTGGGACCATTAAATTTGAGAGGGAGTTCGGTAATCCATTCATGTTGAAGAATTTTAAGCATGTTCCAGGTCTGAAGAAGAACTTGGTCTCAGTCACAATGCTGGAAGACAAAGGTTATGATGTTGTTTTCAGTGAGGGAAAAGCCTTCCTTCGACATAAAAAAATGGGTTAAACCAAGAATATAGGGGTTCGAATTAAGAATCTCTACAATCTAGAGGTAGATGGCTGCACTGCAATGGTGGGCAAAGCAGAAGAAGTGGTGAGCCGGGATGAGGGCGAATTATGGCACAGGAGATTGGGCCATCTTCACCATGGCGCTTTGAAGATTTTGCAGCAGATTTCTACTGGACTTCCCAAGGGTACTCTTGCACAGTCAGATCAGTGCAAGGGATGTACTATGGGTAAGTTTGTGAAGACCACCTTTCATGAGAAGGAGAACAGTGCTTCAGTGATCCCGGAGAGAATTCACACAGATGTGTGTGGACCTTTCTCGGTTGCTTCAACAGAAAAACACAGGTATTATGTTATATTTTTTGATGACTATTTTCGTAGATGTTGGATCTTATTCATGCAGAAGAAGAGTGAAACTTTCTCAAAGTTCTGTGAGTTCAAGGCATTGGTGGAGAAGGAGTAGGGGAAGCAAGTGAAAGCTCTACGGAGCGATAATGGTGGTGAATACATCTTGGGTGAATTCAAAGACTTCTGTAGCAAAGAAGGAATTCGAAGAGAACTCATAGCGCCTCATAACCCACCTCAGAATGGGGTCGCGGAGAGAAAGAACAGAACGATCATGGGTGTTGCACGAGCGATCTTGCATGAACAAGGCCTACCGATGCACTTGTGGGCGGAAGCATGCAACACTGCGGTTTATGTGCAAAATCGTTGTCCTCATAGAGTACTTGGCATGAGTACACCCGAAGAAGCTTTTACTGGTAAGAAGCCTGATATTTCTCATTTGAAGATTTTTGGTTCACCTGTTTACATTCATGTGACAAAGGATGCCAGTAAGAAGCTGGAGCCGACTGCAGAAGTTGGGATATTTGTGGGGTACATAGAAAACCCCCATAATTATCATGTGTATTTTCCAGACAGTCGGATGACTATTGTGTGATGGGATATAAAATTCAATGAGGTGAAAGCCATGAAGTTGTCGCTTGAGAGGGAGCTACACTTGCATGTAGAGGAGGAACTTCCTATTCCCAAAGATGAGCCTCTAGATGTGGATCAGCCATGGGAGGAGATTCATGGAGTGGAGGAGTCCACTCATGCAGAACCAAACATCAGACAAGGCAGAAAGCGTACCACAGAATCTGAGAGACTGAAGCTTGATGCGACATAGAATGTAGGAGTCCCTACATCACAGCACAGATAGAGATAGTCACCTGACCGATTTACTGGATACATGGCTCTTATGAGCAAGTGTATCGTGATAGAGCCATCTTCTTTTGAAGAAGTAGTGCAGGAGCCCACATGGGTAGATGCCATGGTGAGGGCAGACTCATTGTCGAAAGGAAGGTTTGGGACTGCCTGGGTGCTTTGGGAAAATCAACAGGATCAAGATGGATCTACAAGGTAAAGCAAGTTGCTGATGGGAACGTCGAGAAGTATAAGGCAAGATTTGTTTCCCGGGGCTTCTCACAGATCGAGGGGATTGACTATGAAGAAACCTTTGCACCTGTCGCACGGTATTCTTCCATATGGACCATCCTTGCTCTCTCAACGCAGATGGGTTGGCACATTCATTAGATGGATGTGAAGACTACGTTCAAAAATGGGATCATTGAGGAAGAGGTCTACATTTAGCAGCCTGAAGGATTTGAGATCTTCAGTAGCAAGTCGCATGTGTGCAGGCTCAAAAGAGCGTTGTATGGGCTCAAACAAGAACCCCGTGCTTGGTACACTCAGATCGATAGCTATTTCACTGGAATTGGCTTCACCAAGAGTGAGGCAGATGCAAACCTGTACCAGATTTTGGTTGAGGGTTAGGTTTTAATCATTGTACTTTATTTTGATGACTTAATACTAACAGGTGATGAGCAGTTGATACACTCATGCAGGGCAGATCTTGCAAAGGAGTTTGAGATGAAGGATTTGGGCATCCTTCATTATTTCCTTGGATTGGAAATATGGCAGTGGGAAGGTGAAATTTTTGTGTCTCAAGGCAAGTATGCCCGGGAGATACTGGAGAAGTTTCACATGCAAGGCTGCAAGCCTATCGACACTCCTCTTCGAGGAAATTGGAAGAAAGAGGATGCTACATCAACGGATGTAGTGGATGCCACTGTTTATCGATAGTTGGTGGGTTTGCTCATGTATTTAGTCAATACAAGACCGGACATATGCTTATGCGGTGAACTAGATTTCACAAGCGATGGTTAAGCCTACCAAGCAGGAAAGCATGTCCTGAGATATCTCAGGGGCACATCTGAGTATGGTTTATGGTACAGACAGACTAATGAGGTGAAGTTGCATGGCTTCATGGATGTAGATTGGGTAGGAAGCCCAACAGATAGAAAGAGCACATCAGGAGGGATTTTCAGTATCGAATCTATGATAATTTCTTCGTACAATAGGAAAAAAAGATCCATGGCACTCAATTTGGCAGAAGCGAAATACATGGCAGTAAGTCAAGCTGCATGTGAGGCTATCTGGATGAGGAAGATTCAGGTTGGTTTGTTCGGTTCACATTTAGATCCCACAGTGATACATTTTGATAATCAGAGTTGTATTAAACTCTCAGTTAATCCTGCGTTTCATGATAGATCTAAACATATTGATATCCGGTATCATCATATCAGAGATTGTGTGCAGCGGAAGATCATGTTGCTTTAGTACTTTCCTACGAAGGATCAGGATGTAGATATTTTGATGAAGGCGCTCACTAGGAGAAAATTCGAATACCATAGAGGCAGGATCGGGGTGAAGGATAATCCCTATCTTGTTGAGAGGGAGTGTTGAGATTCAACAAGATGATGAGCTTAGTGAAAAGAGTCGCCTTCACTAAGTGGGCCCGTAGGCTATTTTTGGCGCAAGTCTATTTTTAGACATGATTATCATATTTCAGAAGTTGCAGGATGCTATTTGTGGATGGTTGATCGTTTTTTTTTTCTGGAAAGTAGACCAAATTTCTATTTATAATATTGGGCGAAGTCTATTTATAGATCGCTGATCTAAAAATAGATGAATGTCGATTATTATTAGCTCTTAATAATAATCAGACACTAAACAACAACTTATTCTCTTGGAGCACTTTGTTTCAGTGCACAGATGTGGCACATCAGTGGACTGAGGGAATTACGCAATTCCCAAGGGTTTACTAGAGCTAATGCATGGAGGACTCAATTAGAACTCAAGTGGCAGAGTTATGACACAGTTGGAAGAAGTAGTTATGGAGTTGTATTTAGTTTAACTCAGTTAGACTCAGTTGAGCTAGTTGTATCTAGTCTAACTGATTGATACACTAGTGAGAGTGGAGTGAATTAATTAGTTAATTAATTCACAAATAATAACTCATTAATCAACTGAACAATACAACAATTAACTACAGTGCATGGAAGTTTCAGTGGAGAGGTAGGTGAAAGGGCAAGATAGACTATCTGTTGTGACTATAGTGATGCATTTATTGCATCACACACACATTGGAGTTTCCAATGAGGATTGTGCAGCCAAGGAAATATTAATTCAAATTCATTCAAAGCTATTATTCAGCAGGGATTGCGCAATGGAGGCAGGCTAGAAGGAGGTAAATATCGGTGCATGGATTTGAAAGATTGGTCCTAATTAGTGTATGACGATTGTACTATACTGAGAGCTTAATAAGCTATGTATGAGGATTGTCATATGATTCCATGATACATAATATATAGTTGGGGTTTTCAGCTTCAGGCTTTCCCGGTTTAAAACTGTGTTACGTGTGATTGATTATTTTTGTTTATGCTTCACATGTGTGTGCAATTAATTTTTCTGTAAAATATTAACAAGTGGAATTGATTCATTATTTTGCATAAAGTTAAATAGTGTGAGATCAGGTGAATCAAGGACATATGCATGCTTAGTGCATATAATTTCTACAAAAACGAGTCGTAAAGGTAATGATGTTCAAACCCTTGACAGAAAAAAATACAGTGGATAACGTTCATACCTGCAATGAAACAGGGGTATGAGTTATGAAGTTGAATAATTGAGATAAATGATGAAAACTCTAAACTTGAGGAAATGTAAACTAATATACCTCGGTAAGTTTCACATTTTATGATTGTAACTGCAGAGAAAACAGAGACAACATTAAAATATAAATATATTGAATGGAAAGGTAATAACTAGCAGTGAGTGTATTAAGACAGATTATAGAAATGATAAGTAAATAATTAGGCATATGGGAAGCCTTTAGGAAGTATGGGAAAGAAACACTATTTTAATATGAAATAAAAATTGTAGATTCTGCAAAAAAAATCTCAGAAAACGAAAACTAGAAATATCGTTTTAGAATTGGGGAATTGGGCGTTTTTGAAATATACCAGTGTCAAGGATGACACTTAAACAATATTCCAGAGTGGATTTAAAGACAGACCATCATAAGCCTGCGTAGTCATACATGAAATCTGGGAGTAATGGATTCCAAAAATACCAAATACTACAACTACAAACTAATATATCACTGAAAAAAATGACTATGCAAATAATAAGTCGAAGTTCTCATTTCACAAACATGGGTATACGAGTAATATTGTTATTCTACATAGGGGGAAATTGTTCTCCTAATTCCGGGAAGGTAGAGAATTTCAAGAGAATTAGAATTCAATACTTAAAATTTCTAGATTGACAATAGAGTATATTACATATTCCTGAATTGAAAAAAATTTAGTTACACGGAACAATCATTTGAATTCCAATGTATAAATGAATCGGTGATTTGAACCAAGAAATTTAATACCATAATTGACCAGAACATACACATCAAATTACAATAGGATGACATGAATTCAAATTCATTTGCAGCAAGTGGAAAATCCAAAAACGTGGATAGAAAGTTAAAACCAAACAAGAAAAGAGCTGGATGGGAAAATGAAATTATCTATAAGCAAAGAATTCCTATATGCTTTACCTGGAGCTAAAGAGAGGCATTCTTATCACTGTTACACCATTCTTCCTTTGCATACTAGCTTAATATCACTATTAGGAGAAAAATGAGGTTGTGGAAGTAAGGTCCGACTTCTGGTTTGAAGTCACAAACGAAAATGACAAAACCACCAAAAATTTGATATTATTTATGTTAATTAGAAACCCTAGACAATCAGTGATCTCGATCGTCCACGTGTAGGAAGATTAACGTTAACCCTCGGATGGGTGTGTGGGTAACTGAACCAAGAATTCCAGGTGAGTTGGTACTTCATAATTAATGGAAATAAACTGTCTGTGGAAAAACAAAAGTTTCTTATCAGTAAAATGGGTACAAGCCATGTGGGTTGTTACTTTAAAATTACATCCTGTCAAAAATCGAGTGGTAGTTGTCAACTTATTTGGTATCCTAGATGATATGGTCGGACAACTAACAGTAAGATGTGACCATTCGAAAATGTAAAGTGGAAAATCCAATTTAATTACTGACAAACTCATTAATGAACCGAACCTACTTGGATATAGCCAAAATCTTGAATTTAATAATTATTTTATCACTTAGGCAAGTGATCAAGGAAATTGTGCATAACCATGATAATACGATAAAGGCTACTCCGCATTTATCAAATCCTAAGTCAAAACGATAAGGGAGTACCCATTAGGATTTAAAAAGAAGACGTGGTCATATCACCATGGAGTAGAATGACATTAATTTGATCATAATGAAAATATACATTAATATGAAATAAGAAGGCTAGATATTTGGTATAAGTTCCTAAACCCTTTTTCATTTATATTATAGTGGAGGTATGCCTTATTAAAGGTATAGGAATGTAGATGATTAGATATAAGTCAAAACTTTGGAAGAATGTATCAATAGTGTTCCACTATTTTAATGGTTGTATAAAAAGGCTAAACGAGCATTAGTGAGTAGTAATATTGCCTACTCAATAATATAGATAGAATAGTCTATTCTAGGTGAAACTGAGAGTTTACCTTTGAGAAAGTAAATCACTGTGGTATCACATATATGAGTTAACTAAGTAATATTAAGATAAGAAAATTATGGGAACTAGGTGTATGTCAGTGAGCGATGAATGGAAGTCTAACAATAATAATGAAAAAAAATAAAATTGAGATAGAGGTGTTACAAATGGTATATTGGAGCCCAAGTTTAAGCACTGGGAAAAAATGTGTGCTCAACACCAGAAATATTATGTTGCTGTAAATTTTATTAAATTTAAATTTTGCTAATTTTTACCTTCATGTAGAGTGAAATAGTGCTGAGTTATATAGAGGTGAACCATGATTGAAGGGGACGGGTTGTATGCGGATCTGGGTTGTGGAGAAAACACGCTAGATCCAAATGCTCCATTGTTGGCTATGTTGCATAGAATGCAAAGAGAAATGACGCAGCTGAAAAACCACAATGAAAGGCTATCTTTAGCCAGTGAAGAACAAGACAGATTAATAAGAGAATTGAATTCCTAGAATAGTCAAGAAGGTGAAGATTCCAGAAGGAAGAGAAAGGGAAGAGTAAATTTCTAAAAATATTTTGAGGAATATGATGCCTCTAGACAACAGTCTAGGAGGAACAAGGAATTGCAGGGTGAATTCTGGAAAATCAAACCTCCCTCCTATGATGGAGAGAAGGAGGAAGATCCTGAAGTGTGGCTTCTGAATATGATAAAGTACTTTCAAGTTTATGAATATGAAATTAACTTGAGAGCCAGGCTGGCTATCTATCAGCTGCAAGGTAAGGCTACCTTGTGGTGGGAAGAAACAAAGATGGTCCATGTCATTGATGAGAAAAATGTTACTTGGGAGGATTTCCAAGTCAGGTTAAAAAATAGATATCTGAATGAATGATATTATGATGATAAAGCTAAGGAATTTCATGAACTCAGACTAGGACAACTTACAATTGATGAAATTGTAACCAAATTCACCAATCTGTTACGCTATGTACCCTATATAAGAGAAGAAAAGGCAAAGGTACAACGTTTCTTAAACTGTCTACCTACTATATACAAGGAAAAGTTATAGTTTGATAACCCCAAGACCATGGATGAAGTGGTATGCAAAGCAAGGCTATGTTACCAGAAATTCAAGTGCAAAAGTGAACAAGCAAATAATTGGCAAAAAAAAGAGAAGGGCGACTCTAGTGGAAAGAAAACAAAACCATCATATATGAAGAAGTTTGGGAGAGACCACCAAATAAAGAATTTCAGTAAAATGGGAGAAAATCAAACTGCTCAATCACAAACAGGGTCCAAACAGATGAATGGAAACAATAAAAGAGAGGGGACTCTTAAAATGAGAGAACCTTTAAAATGTCAGGGTTGTGGAGAACCTCATTTATTGAGGGACTGTCCACACATAAACATTTATAACATACAAGTACTGAGAGAAGAAATGAATGTTAATGACATGGCGAGAAACATCCCAAAAATCAGTGCTGCTATGGAAGATCGTCAAGCAGAACACCAGTCAACTATGGTAGAAGTAGAAGGTATGATTGCTGACCAATCTGTTTATGTTTTAATAGATCCAGGTGCTTCTTTAAGCTACATCAGTCCTAAAATGGTAGAAAAATGTAACTTAAAGTCAGAAAAATTTCAACAGTCCTGGTTAATGCAGTTGGCCACTGGTACAAAATGGAAAGTGACTCATAGTTACCCCAAACAGCCATAAATCTGAAAGGATACCAAACAAAATTAAATCTAAATATTATGCCTTTAGCATCCTATTATGTACTGGTAGGAATGGATTGGTTAGAAAAGAAGAAAGCCATGTTAAACTGCTTAGACAAGACAATACATTGCATAAATAGTGAGGGAAAATCAGTCATAGTAAAAGGCAAACCTAAACCCATATTTGTGAGACAAATTTCAGCACTTCAATTGAAGAGAATTGCTAGGAAGGGTTTCCAAGTGTATTATGTCCATGTAGAAGAATTGGGACGGCAATTAGAAGAAAACCCTTTGGAAACATTACCAGTTGTCAAAGAATTCAAAGATGTGTTTCCAGATGAAATCCCTCATCTGCCTCCAAAGAGAGAAATTGATTTCTCAATTGACTTGGTGCCAAGAGCAACCCCAGTTTCAAGAGCCCGATATAGAATGAGTAATCCGGAACTGATGGAGTTGAAAATGCAGCTACAGTAACTGCTGGACATAGGTTACATTAGACCAAGTGTATCCCCATGGGGAGCACCGGTGCTGTTTGTGAAAAAGAAAGACGGTACCTTTAGAATGTGTATTGATTATCGTCAATTGAAAAAGTTGACAATAAAAAACAGATATCCTTTACCTAGGATAGATGATCTTTTTGACCAAGTTAGAGGAGCAACAATTTTTTCGAAAATTGATTTAAGATCAATTAAGAATTAAGGATGATGATATAAGAAAAAATTCTTTTAGAACCTGATATGGACACTATGAATTTGTGGTCCTACCGTTTGGGTTGACTAATTCCCCTGCTACTTTTATGTGCTTAATGAACAGTGTCTTGAATAAATACTTGGAAAAATTTGTACTAGTATTTATAGATGACAGTATAATATATTCTAAGAATGAGACTGAGCATCAAGAACACCTTAAATTTTTTCTACAGACTCTTAAAGAAAACAAGTTGTATGCTAAGTTTAGCAAATGTGAATTTTTCAAAGATAAAATTCAATATTTAGGTCATATAATTTCAGAGAAGGGGTTAGCAGTAGACCCAGAAAAGATAAAAGCAATAAAGGAATGGCCTATACCTACAAATGTGTCTGGTGTGAGATCCTTCATGGGAATTGCAGGATACTATAGGAGGTTTGTGGAGATATTTTCAGCCTTATCTTACCCTATTACATCCCTACAAAGGAAAGGAGTTAAGTTTGAATGGAATGAAAAATGTCAAAACAACTTTGATCAGTTAAAACTGAAACTTACAACAACACCTATTTTAAAGATTGTTGATCCAGATCAGGAATTTGTAGTGTGCATAGATTCTTGTGGAGAAGGATTAGGAGGAGTGCTTCTACAAGAAAATTATGTTATAGCCTATGAATCTAGGAAACTCAAGAAGCATTATAATGTTTATGATCTAGAATTAGCTACTGTAATAAACACTCTCAAGATATGGAGACATTACCTTCTAGGAAAAAAATTATGTTGATGACAGATCACATTAGCCTAAAGTGTTTTCCACCCAAACATATTTAAATGTTCGCCAAGCTAGGTGGTTGTCTTTCCTTAGTGAGTCTGACATGGAGATCAAACATATTAAGGGTAAGGAAAACAAGATCGTAGATGCATTAAGCAAAAATGCTTGGAAAAGTGTGAGTAATGTTGGCAGTAGTGCAAAATTTGACATAGAAGGACTAATACAAGAGGTGGTGGAACATGACAAAAACTATGAAAAACTTCAGTCCCAAATGCTGAAAAAAGAATTGAAAGGGTACACACAGAACCAAAGAGGATTAATTTTTTATAAAGATAGATTATACATTCCTGAAGTAGACACTTTAAAGAAAGAAGTTCTGGATGAGTACCATAAAAGTCCCTATGCTGCACATCCTGCATACCAGAAATTACTCTTAGCCTTAAGAGAGAACTTGTTTTGGCCTGGTATGAAAAAGGACGTGGAAAATTACTTGGCTATATGTATAGAATGTCAACAAGTAAACGTTGAACATCAACATCCAGCTGGGTTGCTGAATCCTTTACCCATTCCAGAATGGAAGTGGGAAGTTGTTTCCATGGATTTTATTACTAGTTTACCAAGGGCCAAATATCAACATGAATCTATCATGGTTGTAGTTAATACTTTGACTAAAGCTGCTCACTTTATACCTGTACAGTCTATCTTTGGTACAGCCCAAGTAGCAAATGTAATTATGAAGGAGATTGTAAAGTTGCATGGTGTTCCTAAAATGATCATTTCAGATAGAGATGCAAAGTTCACGACAGCGTTTTGGAGGAGTTTGTTTGGGGGCATGGGTACTAAATTAAATTTTAGTACTGCATACCATACCCAAACTGACGGTCAAACCGAAAGAACAAATCAGATTTTAGAGGATATGTTAAGAATGTATGTCATGGATAGGCCAACAAAATGAGAAGACTATCTACACTTAGCAGAGTTTTCCTACAATAATAGCTACCAAGCTTCCATAAAGATGAGCCATTTTGAAGCACTTTATGGCATAAAGTGCCATACCCCTCTAAGTTGGAGTCAACCTGAAGATAAACTAATACTTAAACCAGAAGCCTTACAAGAAATGGAAAAAGTTGTGAAGAAAATTCAACAAAACATAAAAATAACACAAGACAGGAAGAAAAGTTATGCGAAAAAAAACATAATTCATAGAGAATTCAATGTGGGTGATCATGTGTATCTAAGGATTAAGCCTAAGAAAAGTACTTTGCACATTGGAAGCTGTGCAAAACTAGCTCCACGATACTGTGGACCTTTTGAAGTGCTGGAAAGATTTGGACCAGTTGCATATAAGTTGGCTTTACCTATTCGCATTAAGGTACATGATGTATTTCATGTTTCATTATTAAAAAAGTATGCGCATGATCCTACTCATGTTATTGATTGGAATGTGATATAGGTGGAACTAGAAGGGGAATTTATTCCAGAGCCACTTCAAATATTGGTGCGGGAAGAAAATAAGCTCTAGAACAGGACAGTGGCCAGGGTGAAAGTGCAGTGGAGGCACTTTGCACCCGAAGAGGCTACTTGGCAGTGAGGGATTGATATGATGGAAAAATATCCATCACGGTTTAAACAATGATTTTGTTATTATTTTGTTAACACTGAGGACGGTGTTTGTTTTTAGAGGGGAGATATGTAATATCCCGAGTTTGCTATGCTTTTATTTGACATTTGAACAAGTCCAAAAGGGTACAGTGGACCCCAATGGAGAACCTTTATGTGAATTTATTTTATTATTTTAAATTAATAAAATAAAATGGAAAAATTATTTGCAATGACTAGTTTGATATTTGAGATCTAAAAACCCAAGCATGGATAAGGTTGTAAGACTTTCCCAAAATTCCATAAATCCTTGGAAGGAATAAAGTAAGATACTAAAATTAGATTTGGAGATAAATATCTAATTACCCCAATAAAGAGAAAATTATTGGGAAGAGGTGGAATAAAGCTAGAAAAGCGGAAAAACCAGCTTTAAAAGTACCTTTGTGGAAGAAATAGAGGGAAAGCCTAGGCAAGCAGGAATACAGTATCCTGAATTAACTGGACGCAGTTAATAGAAACATGCTAGAGAAAGAAAAGATTAAATAATTTGTTTCAGGATAGATCAGGGGATGTCTATCACTTGAGCAAAGGATCTCTGCTCGGGGGTGAGTTATGGAGAGAGAACTCTACGATTGGGAGGCAACTAGTCAAACCTAAGTGGTATGCACATTCAATTGGAAATTTTTTGTTCTTCTCAAATTTTAATGTTGTGATGCATTATGAATAGTCATAAAATATTTATGTTAATGTGAGCTGCTAACTTAAATTCTGTGTTTATATATTTCAGAATTTATGAGTTATAGTGATAGGGGAAGGACCTATACATTTAACAGATTTCACTATAGAAAAGTTAGTGAAATCTGTATGGTTGTATAGACAGATTCAGGTAGAGGAACAACTCTCAGAATGTCTCAACCCAGTGATGGGTTTTGATCTGAGGTTAGGTACCTCACAGAGAATTTCTTTTCGTTATGTTTTTTGGTTGAGAGTTCTGTTAATAAACCGTATAGATCATCAAGAAAACCAATGTTGCAATTGAAAGTAAGGTATAGATATAAAATAAATAGTTCGGTACAATTAGACCTTTCCATCTTAAGTATAGAAAAATTTATTCAAAACTGAACATAAGAGAGGCATGTATATCTCGTAATTGTATGCTTATACTGAAACATAAATACGAAGTAGTAATATAAAGGGAATACATTCTTGTCTTGTAAGCATGTAGAAATATCTCTGCATAATCTAATAAATATAGTGTATATCTTGTAAAGTATATAAACTAGAAAATCTTTATCCTGGAAGGATAATAAAATAGAAATTTCAGATACAATATTTAAACTGTAGGTTGATAATCATATTGTAGTTAAGATAAATTCTACAAAAAGAAATACTAGTGTGCAAGTATAGTAACTAATTTAAAAACAAGAATCTAGGTATTTATGTTTGAAACAATTTAGTTTTAGAATTAATGTAATGGCACAGTGTTGTTATGATAATTCCAAATATATATAGCATGGACTGTAAGGAGTTATATATAAAATTTATATATGTATTCAAGAATTTCTTCTAAAGATTGTATTTAAATGATACAAGAAAATTATTCTAAGTACATGTAACTGTATATTAGAAATTGAAATAACTTCAAGAGAAGGAGGTTTAAGTATTAAACTAGAATAAGAGTTTCTTATTAAAATAATTAAAGGAGTTCAGTCCATGGGTTTCAAACCCAGAAATATTCGGTGTACATTACAAAATACCAATAGTCTAAGTCTAAAACCAGTGACCCAGAGGAAACTCAGTGTCACTATGAGAAAATTGTCTAAATTAGCTGCAAGACTGAAATAAGGACCATCATAGCAGAACAATTGTAAATGACAAAAATAACCTGTATAAACCAGAGTCCAGTGTAAAAAAAAAACGAGTCGTAAAGGTAATGAAGTTCAAACCCTTGACAGAAAAAAATATAGCGGATAACGTTCATATCTGCAATGAAACAAGGGTATGAGTTATGAAGTTGAATAATTGAGATAAATGATAGGAGTCAAAATGAAAACTCTAAACGCGAGGAAATGAAAACTAATATACCTCGGTAAGTTTCACATTTTATGTTTGTAACTGCAGAGAAAATAGAGACAACATTAAAATATAAATATATTGAATGGAAAGGTAATAAATAGCAGTGAGTGTATTAAGATAGATTACATAAATGATAAGTAATGCATTAGGTAGATGGGAAGCCGTTAGGCACTATGGGAATGAAACACTATTTTAATATGAAATAAAAATTGTATATTCTGCAAAAAAATCTCAGAAAATGAAAACTAGAAATATCATTTTAGAATTGGAGGTTTTCTAAATATACCAGTGTCAAGTATGACACTTCAACAATATGCCAGAGTGGCTTTAAAGGCACACCATCATAAGCCTGCGCAGTCATACACAAAATCTGGGAGTAATGGATTCCTGAACTACCAAATACTACAATTGCAAACTAATATATCACTGAAAAAAATGACTATGAAAATAATATGTTGAAGTTCTCATTTCAAAAACATGGGTATACGAGTAATACTGTTATTCTATATAGGGGGAAATTATTCTCCTAATTCCGGGAAGGTAGAGAATTTCAAGGGAATTAGAAGTCAATATGTAAAATTTATGGATTGAAAATATAGTATATTACATATTTCTGAATTGACATTATTTTAGTTACATGTCACAATCATCTGAATTCCAATGTATAAACGAATCAGTGATTTGAACCAAGAAATTTAATACCATAATTGACCACAACATACACAGAAAATTACAATAGAACGACATGGATTCAAATTCATTTACAGCAGGTGGAAAATCCAAAAAGGTGGATAGAAAATTAAAACCAGAAAAGCAGAGAGCCAAATGGGAAAACAAAATTATCTATAAGCAACGAATTCCTATACGCTTTACCTGGAGCTAAAGAGAGGCATTCTTGTCATTGTTACACAATTCTTCCTCTGCATACTAGCTTAATGTCACTATTAGGAGTAAAATGAGGTCACGGAAGTAAGGTCTGGCGCCTGGTTTGAAGTCACAAATGAAAATGACAAAACCACCGAAAATTTGATATTATTTATGTTAATTAGAAACCCTAGACAGTCAGTGGTCTTGATCATCCACGTGTAGGAAGATTAACGTTAACCCTCAGATGGGTGTGTGAGTAACTGAACCAATAACACTAGGTGAGTTGGTACTTCATAATTAATGGAAATAAATTTCGCGGGGAAAAACAAAAGTTTCGTATCAGTAAAATGGGTACAAGCCATGTGGGTTGGTACTTTAAAATTACATCCTGTCAAAAATCGAGTGGTAGCTGTTAACTTATTTGGTATCCCGAATGATATGGTCAGACAACTGACAGTAAAGATGTGACCATTAAAAAATGTAAAGTGTAAAATCCAATTTAATTACTGACAAACTCATTAATGAACTGAACCTACTTGGATATAGCCCAAATCTTGAATTTAACAACTGTTTTATCACTTAGGCAAGTGATCAAGGAAACCGTGCATAACCATGATAATACAATAAAGGCTACTCCACATTTATCAAATCCTAAGTCAACACGACAAGGGAATACCCATTAGGATTTAAAAAGAAGACGTGGACATATCACAATGGAGTAGAATGACATTAATTTGATCATAATGAAAATATATGTTAATATGAAATAAGAAGGCTAGATATTAGGTATAAGTTCCTAAACCCTTTTTCATTTATATTATAGTGGAGGTATGCCTTATTAAAGGTATAGGAATGTAGATGATTAGATATAAGTCAAAAATTTAGAAGAATGTATCGATAGTGCTCCACTATTTTAATGGTTTTATAAAAAGGCTAAATGAGCATTAGTGAGTAGCAATATTTCCTACTCAATAATATAGATAGAATAGTCTATTCTAGGTGAAACTGAGAGTTTACCTCTGATAAAGTAAATCACTGTGGTATCCCATATATGAGTGAACTAAGTAATATTGATATAAGAAAATTATGGGAACTAGGTGTACGTCGATGAGCGATGAATGGCAGTCTAACAATAATAATGAAAAAAAAATATTTGAGACAGAGGTTTTACAAAGAGGGAATTGGAAATCAACGACCTCTCTTATGGATACTTTTTCAAGAAATTATGAAAAGAGAGAGTGACAAGGAATGTCTTACAAATTCTTGGTGCATGAGTAAGAATGCATTCCTAGTTTCTTTTGTCATTAATTGATTCCAATGCATTCATTCTTCTAATAAGTGATGGATAACAATCTTCAATACAGGGGATTTATTGAATCTTCTTTGTATAGGAGAGTGCCAGTGAGGTGGATCATTATTTGTCTAAGAGGTGAGGAGAAGAAATACAAATGGCTCTGGTTACAAGAGTTTCACGTACAACAAATTTTTGAGGCAGATGGTGGTGTAAAAATATTTATTTGTATTTTCATGGTCTGGTGATTGGGCATGAAAATATATTTTTTTGTATTTTTTCAATAAACATAGTGGGATAGGGAGCCATCTGGTCGATGAGTGAATAGAATGCACAAGAATGGGATTGAATTGTCCTTTTGGATTTCCATGGTGAATATATGCAGGGGAGATATGTTGTTAAGGTGGTAAAATTAAGGAAGGTTTAACCATAAGGCCAGATAATGGAGTCATCAACGCAAATAAACCAATATTTGAGCTTGAAACAGAAATGGTTGCCCAAACAAACTTAAAATTGCATTCACAATATATAATATAAGGTAATCCAAAAACTCTCTCTAATAATTCTGGAAACAATATCCTGTATGTCCAAAATTCATTTTCAATTTATAAAATACCTTCGGACATAAAAAATACATCAGGGATTTTTGTGTTTGCCCAAAACAACATCAATGGTTTTCCACCATTTTCCAGAATAGTTGACACCATTTATTGACAATTTTTTGAAACCTATGGATATAATTTGTCTTCAATAATTATTTTCCTTTTTTTAGTTCAAAAACAAAAAGAAAAACTCTAGTCCCATTATGCTTGTAGAAATTCCTTGGGTGAATTGATTCGGTTCTATGACAAAAGAACCAAGACCTTCAAAATATTTGATGTGGAAATGATTCATGAATACTTGGCATCTATCAAGTCTAATCCTTTAGATAACCTGAGATGTATTTAATCACAATAAGAATTTATAGGCATCAAAATTCATACCCAAATGCTAGTTCTTCGATATTTTCTATCACAATCAAGAGAATGAGAAAATCATCTAAGATTGTACCAGCAACTGCCTAGCTCTTTTAAATGGATAAACATGGAAATATTTGAAATCCTTGTTCTTCTAGAACATTCATTTTAAGCTAGATGCCTATGCCAGAATATCTTGAGGCCATACCTAGAATCAGGGGTCAAATGTAGACAATAATTGACAAGAGGTAAGTACACATATTATAGGCATATGCCAATATTTAATATATGTGCAAAGAAAACATATAAAACCCATCTTGCCACTTTCTTTCTCTTAGGCCCTTCATTTTTTTTCCTTTTATTGTTTTATATTTGATTGAAATGATAAACTTGATAGACAGATGATAGATTCATTTTGAATTTACTTCTCCTGTTTCCATAAACTATTTCCTGGAATTTCCTATTTTCTAGGGCGGTTTCTTAACAAGTCAATGCAAAGTTGTTTGTCCTTACTAGATCCTTCTGGTTCCCATTTTAGGAAATATGTTTCCTATCATTTCCCATTTCTTGATTCTGATAGTTAGGGCACATAACACTTAATCTGAATGCTGGTTATTTATCTTGTGCCAGTGTGGTGAACAAATTTGCTACTCTTACCTAAATTGGTTATTTTATTTGTAGGTCAGCTATAAATTATGTTCTTTGATCTTGGGATAGAGTCATTCTGCTGAATATCCTAATCACAGTGGGGTAATTTCATCATTGAATGAAGAAGAATTCTGAGTAAATAAAGAATAAAAAAAACGCAACAGATAGTGCAAGCAAGACTAATTTACTCAGGACACATTCATATGACATTCATTACGACTGATATCCAAGATTAACACTTATCTTATAAGTTCAATAACAAGATACAAAACACAATAATTCTTCCTTTCTCTTGGCTCACACCTCACTAACGAGGGCATAACTAACTGATATGTATGTACATGGCAATTACAATAAGCATAAATGAGGGATTTTTAAAAAAGAGGACATTGCCCAAAACTTTATCATGCAGCACAATATTTGTATAGTTTTGGTTTGGAGTAGTCTATAATATGTATCCACAGAAATCAAGAATTCGATTTTATGCTTATGTCATTGGATTTGTAATAACATGGAAGTGAAAAAAATTTTCAATGCCCTCAACATTGGATGTGAAGGATTTAACTTGATAGAGGAGTTTGCACTAAAAGAAGCCCCTTCTGTTGATGCAAAAAATCCAGTAGAGAATTTCTTATCACTTGCCAACTCTATGTCATTCAGTCCAATAAGATAGATATTGATGTCAAGTTTTCATTTTCAGGTGAGCCTCTATTTCTTGCTGAAGATGACCAATTTTTGTCTAGCTTGGCTGACCAAGACCATCTACAGGCAAAGAAATCTTGGTTGTGGCATGCATATGGCTCTGGATTTGAAGGTAATAAGTTGTTGGGCATTGGAAATAATTATACAAAGCAGAATATACAGGAAGATTCCATTGTACCTATGACCACTTGGTGCTGGTCCCCGAGGGTATTCAAACATAATTTCTTGCTCTTATATGGAATCTGGAACTATCACTCATATGTTTTGTTATGTAGAAATAAATGGTTAATCATATGTGTAGTATAAAACATGCAACATGCATAAAGCAAATTAAAACAATGTCAATTATGAATATTTCTATATGTATATCAAGTATATCAAGTACATTTTGTATCTTGTCTTTCTTTGTAGTTGATGGACATCTTTTTACTTTTTAAATTTTTGTGAGGAAATTAGTGTCTTGTTTCAAACAATGTCCACATTTTGGTAACCATGTTCAAATAGGATTAGTGTGTCTAGACTCTATATCATATCCTTTATGATTCCGTCTGCTATTTGCAAAGACATCTAAAAAACGTTTTATCTTCTCTAATTTTTTGTCTTAATGCCTCTAGGATTAGCCATAGGATTATTTTTTAGATTTATGCATTCTCTTCTTATATTTATCTTGTGCCTCTACTTATGAATGTCAACAACATTATGTGACTATTGTAAGGTACTTTGCATTTTCTTTGCTCATAGTGGCGAGACGAGTCTCAATGTTTTAGTTAAGACAATTGAGTCAGTGTAGTGATATAATTTGAACACAAGGGAACTTATTATCTCAACAAAAGTCATGTTCTTGGCACATTTCATAGTCTTACATATGAAAAGAGCCCACGTGAAAGATGGAAAAAATGACTAAAATCTGCACTATTAGGCCTAATAGTTAAAACTTAAATAAGATATGGGATGTGTTATTTTCCATTTTTAATTAACTATCTACATTGTTATGGTACAGTGTCAGTCACAACTTCAAGTTGTATTGGTCCCTAAGGTGTGTAGTTTGAATGGTGGTATGTGGGCCCAAATTTTGGTGTTTGGTCATCTAGTGACTTTAATCTATGTGGAGTTTGACTGGAAATAATCCAATTCAAAAGAGGTCTTTCTTCAAAATTTCCACTTCTTGGGATCCTTAAAAATGAGGATGGATTTAATGATCCCTTGGGGGTAGGACGAAGTCTTGTCAATGTCCTCTGCATCCTTGTTCTTGTCATTGGTGTTTATTATGAATTTATTATCAATGGTTACAAGAATAAATATTGGCATCTAATGACTTTTATTTGTGGTGGAGCTTTGATAAGAAATGTGCTTCAAATCTTCCTCCAAAGTTTCGCCTTCTCGGGTTTCTGAAAAATGAAGATGAATTCATGCTCTACCTTTTATTCTACTACCACAACTTCAGTACAAGTGAATTCAATAAGATGCCCTATGTTGGGGCAGGATCTACTACCAACCTCCTCTCCATTATTCTCCTTGTCATTAGTGTTTATCGTGAATTCATTATCCATGGTTACATGAAAACATGTTGGAACAAACAATTTGTATCCTAATAAATCTCAATGTTGGTGCTTTTACAGTGTTGCAGTCTTCTATGATTATTATGCAATTTAAGATTTAATTTTTCTCTCTGTTTGTGATATGGTCAACTTTCTGTCACACGATTTCTGGTTCTTCGTTTCCTCTCACACAAGATTGTCCCCTAGTTCAATGTCTAGGTTTTATCTGCTTGAGAGACCATTCTGTTTTGTTATTTTGTTATTTTTTCTTTTGCTATTTTAGCTTCATGCTTTTCATCTCTCCTTTACAGGTGATGCCTTGGGTACCCCCGCATTGCTATGTTTGCTTGATGTATGTTAACTAGTCATAAGTATTGCTCTGTTGTTCATTATAGCAGGGGTATCATAGTTGTTTGGCATGATTAGGTGTAGCGCAATGGTCTCCTGGTTCATATTTGCGGTGCTGATCAACATGGTGTAGAGTTCTGATTGGTTCTATGCTTGATGTTTTGAGCTGGATTTTAATAAAGCAAAGCAAATTTCTCTACTACACTAGTAACCCCAATATTTTAAACATGTGGTGTATAACCATCCGACTTTTTTGATCCTGCACACCAGTAGGGGCAATAGGTTTTAGATTTTCTGATCTTATAAGTTGAAGTTGGGGTAGAAGAAAGTGGATCTGTTCTGGAGATTTGAAAAAACTATTGAAGCACAATAGCTTGGATAGGGAGTAACAAGTAAAGATATTTACTAGAGAATCATTTTGTGTTGCACCAGCACTATCCACAAGGATGAGCAAGCCTCTTTGTAAAATAAAATTAGATGGAAAGAACTATAGGATTAGGAAGTTTAAAATCCTGAATTTGCTAATGCATCAAACATTATTCTAGTTGGTTGAGGGTGATTAAATAACACTAAAGGTTCAAAATGGAAAAATTTGAAGGCTAGAATTACAAAATATATTATGTATTCTTTGATTGTGGATCCCATTATACCTCAAATAAGGAGTTTAGTCTCAACAAACACAATTTGGGCTATATTGCAGAATTTGTATGAAAGAATAAACCTTGGCAAGATAATTTTCCCTCTAGAAAAAAATTTATGCACTAAAGATAACGACAAAACACTTGCAGAGTTCCTGACAGACATTCTGGACGAGTGAGATCAACATTGTTGTAGGATACAAGGTTGATGAGATAGATCTTGTTTTCTTGACAGTCAATAAATTGACAAATGTGTTTCATCCTTTTGTCACTAGTTTCAATGTGACGCATCAAGAACTTACATTGATGCTCAACAAGCCTAGAGTGTGGAGAAATGTTGGTGACAAAAGAACATGCATAGCACACGCTAAGTAGAGAGATTGAGAAATCTTTCATCGCAAATAAATGGAAAAAGGAGCACATAAGAAGCATAAGGATGTTAAATCTGAGGAGTAATCAACAGGTAAGGATGTGATTTGTTATTATTGCAAGGTCACATTGCATGTGATTGCTATAACTGAAAGTGCAAGCAAGGGAAGAAAATCATTTGCTGGATAGTTTGTTAAGAAGAATGAGGATAGTTGTTGGTCTAGAAACGGTTCGTTTTTTTTCAAAAAGGTTTTTTCTGTCAGTCTTGCGATGGCTCATTTTTTAAAAAATGTTTTTTTCGTCGGTCTAGCGACAGTTTAGTCATCGGTCTAGCGACGGTTCGTTTTTTTAAAAAGATGTTTTTCGGTCAGTCTAGTGACAGTTTCTCTGTCGGTCTAGCGATGTTTTATTTTTAAAAAAAGGTTTTTTTCCGTCGGCATTCCGATGTCTAGAGCCATCGGTGCAGTGTCAGACTAGCAACAAGTCATGAAACGTTGGTGTAGCACTGGCCTAGAGAGATTTAGACTCATCGGACTAGCGACGCTTTTGTTCATCATAAGACTGATGATTCATGTAATGTCAGAAGAGCGACGGAAAATTTGGAACGTCCGAATTGTGACACCAAAAAAAAATGTTGGAACTAGCGTTGCTCTAGCAACATTTAATTCAAGTGTCGGAAGTCTCACGTTAGTAAAAACCACGTTTTGCCTCTCCTCGAAGTGTCACTCTTTTTATGTCTATGTGTCGCAAGAGCGACATTTTGGCCATTAGAAATTGGGGCAAATGTGCTAGTGATAAGATCTACTCAAAATAGTAGTCCATTGGTACCATGCACATGCATCAAGCCATCCTAGCGAAAGGTGAACACTCAATCTAGCCAATGCCTCGCTCACTTGAGATGGACGCTGGTTCTGGTGGTTCCTCTGCATTTATGTGTTGTGGTTGGGTCGCCAGTTGTTGTCCTTGATAATTATTTTCCATCTTGTTGGTTGTTGTCTTGCTGGGTGATGCGGGTGGTGATATGCTAAAGCTTGAACTGATGGAGGATCTTTCATTAATTCCTCTACTTTTGGTGCTTGATTGGTGTCTGGTGCTTTTTTTGGTACCTCCACTAATGGTATCTGAGTGGTGCCTAGTGATTTTTCTGGTAGTACCTAGTTTGATGTATGTGTGTACTTTTCAACCATCAAAGGCTCATCATCTGATGTGTCAATGTCATTAGAGATTTATGCTTCTTTCTCCCCATTCTCTGCCTGGTTTCTAGTGGAAATATCCTGCAATGTAATTTTCTTCTTTTTATACCAGAGCTTCAGGAATTTCTTCTGTACATTAATATTGACAGTACCAACCAATTCCATCCAAGGTTATCCCAAAATTATATCCACATTATCCATATCTAAAGTATAAGAATCGGAATGCAACACATACTTATCCATATAAATATTCAAATATTTATAAATGTGCATCTCCTCATTAACAACCTACGTTTTTGCAATATGTTTTTCTGAAACTTGTAATTTTCTTGCCACATTAACATTGATAAAATTATGCTTGAAACTGGGATTGATAGACACAATAATCTTCTCTTTCTGAATACCTCCATGAACCTGTAATAGAGAACTATTAGTACAAAATAAGCCTTTAGGGCTCTTAGTGTCCTTTCCAGATTGAGACCACTTGTCCATAATATTAGTGTCCTACTTTCCGGAATGACGCTAGTTTTCCATGATCTTAGTGTCCTTTCTGGCTTGAGACCACTTGTCCAAAAGAAGTGTTTCAATTTCTTCACAAGGACATAACGTCAGAAACTCGTTGTTAAGTGAATTCCATCACATAGCAGCCTCATCTTCCATATAATACTTTATGGAGACATGCCAAAGCCCTAGGCTTTCAATCTTTAGAGTTTGTATAATTTATTCAACAATAGGGCCATCAACTTTTCCTGTAAACTTCTTTCTAGAACCCATAAAAAGAGAGTGAGGGTTTTTAGAAATTACTCACGGTTGGGCGAAAATTTAAAATGACCAGAACTCTGTGGCTCGAAATCCTTGTTATAGCCTGTTTTCAGAAATGGAAAATTCATTCTGCATCTTCACATGTGATTGAAATCTTGATCTGGGCACTCTGGAAATTCAGATCTGCGCTGCAACTGACTAGCCGTGACAAAATTCTTGAACAAATGACTGATTTTAAATCAACGATAACTCCCTCATCCAGACTCCGATTCAACTGATTGTTCTTAGAAATAAGGTGTTTTTTCAAGGGGAGCTCAGACCTATACTTATTTTTCTGAAATTCTGCACCAAAAACTACAAAAATGTCAAGAGAGCCACCGTCCATGAATTGTCGTTAGAAATTTTTTTGCAACACTGTTGGTTTTAAATCAATAATATCTCCCTCATTCAAACTCCAATTTGAATGATTGTTTTTTTGGAATTGACTTATTTTTTGCAAATAATCCAGTTCTGCTATTATTTTCTGAAAGGTTTGCACCAAAATTGTCATACCTTGTCTGCAAAATCGCCGCCCAAAAATGTCCTGCAAAAAAAAAAAAAAAAAATCTCCCCAAATCTGCCTAAGAAAGTGCTCTGATACCATTTGTAATAGATCTAACCTGGAAATATAAAAATAGGGCCAATAACTGCAAGAAAAAAGTATAAAATTTTCAGATCTTTATTAATAAGAAAACAATTGAGGTAAGAGTAACACCATACAACTACTCTTTAAGAAAGGAGAACACTCCATAAGCCATATGCTTATCAATACAATAATACTTGAGATCCTCAATGGAGAGTCTCTAGCCTCTATATAGGCTTCATACATACAATACCTTGGTTACTTACCATGGGTAATACATCCAACACCATGGGCTTATCACATTATTTCCTAACTACTTGTGGTCCCTTGCATAATGTGGGTTAACCACTTTATTTATTAATTATGGCCCATGTATTTACTATCCTTACATTACATTATTTCCTTGGGTACCTTCCTCTGTACCCTATATGATCCCCCCCTAGGTATGCCCCATATTATCCCCCATAGGTATACTACAATGTAAGGGGTCCTCCCCTATAGCCAAGAGGGATTGCAAAAGCCAAATATCAATAATGAATAGAAGCATAACCACTGGGAAACTCTAAGAAATTAAAGGGTCAGGGCCAACATTAATACAACCTAATGTCATCGCAAACTAGACTAACCATTAAATGCTATGAGAAATGCATCGAGGAAAACTTAATTTCCTTACAAGTGAGTAAATTATGGAGGGTATACAGAGCTATTACAAATAAGATGAACAATGTAATGGTATACCTCCACAACTCCAGCTTGAAAATAACCCAATTCTAAGTCAAATCATGCTCACCCTGTTAACAACTAACTATTCTAATCACATTAACCCATAGAAAATCATAAACATAATGCTAAGAAAATGATTTTGAGATTCTTACCAACTATGTTTGACTCACATTGAGTATTTTTTGCATTGACCCAATGGTATCCATCCATTGCCAAAGCAATTCCATTTTAAAAATGAGCTTAGCTTTAAGATGTTGCATATTTGTATTTTCCATAATTATAGGGCTAGCATCAATATATGAAAATAATGGATTGAACTATTATCTATATAATGTCCTTGGATGATTTCCTTTAATCCTTCCATTAAGGATAATCATTAACTTGGCTCCCCAACTTCCCTTAGAGTTTCAAGGACTTGGAAACCTTTCTAGAGCTAATCCCTACAACCCCACTTTGAATACATGCATAGGTACCTCATCCAAGTAAATAATAATAATAGTTTAATTTCAAAGTTACAATTTAGCTCAATACCAAATGTAAATATGAAACCATTTCATTTTAGAAAAAAATACCTTTATTAAGGTGTATATAATCTGTAAATTTATAATATTCAAATAAAAAACACACAAATTTAAATAGTTAAGCTTGCTAAGACTATATCTTAAATTTATCAAAAGTAAAGACATATCAAAATTCTTAAAAAAAATTATAGCTTACTTCTACTTAAAAATAAAAATAATCTTTTTAAACAACTAATAAAACCACAATTAATAGCATTAATGGATGTCTTTCTCTACGGTTTGCATCTCAAACAAAACCTTATCACAAGGCCTTTTTCTCGATTAGGCTTGGAGAATATGGTTGGAAAGAAACTAAGGCATATTGGAAGATAAGATTACTTCTACAACCAATATTGTTATTCAAAGCCTAACCATTGCACAAATTATTCCTTACCAGGAACCTGTTTTAAATTCTCATGATTTCATCATCTTCTTGTTACAAATATACAGATAGAAAAAATTTGGGAATTCTAGTGAAACAGCTGGAATTCTTAATCTTTATCCAAAATTTTCCATATATTTCTCTCCTGATATTGGTCTGTTTAAAACAATTATGTTGAACTTTTTTTCTTTTAAACTACTGCTTCAGATGACGATCTATTGTGCAGGAAAATCCCCTCCGTAGATAGAGGCGATCCCTCTAGCCCTAGGGTGGGTCTAGCAACAAGGGAACATGCTGGACTTTTGGACTCCTAGCTTATAAATGAAAGATGAGATGGGATAGATACCCTACCTTGGTTTGACACTTTGTCATGGCTTGCAGCAGCCATCCTCTAACCTTTTCTTCACACATCATGGTCTGTCAGTGATGATATTCGTGTACCTGCACAAAGATCAAATGAACGATGACAGCATACAAGAATATGCCTTCATTTATAACTATTTTATTGGTCAAGGAGAATCAAACATTTTGCATATAATTAAACACAAAATTGGAACAAAAAAACCAGTCATGTATTAATGATAGAGAAAAGAAGTTTACAACCTTAATGCCTTGACGTTGCAAGCCTCCTTCAAGGGGTTCAGTCAGGCGCGTCTCAAGCATTCGTTCGGGATCAGATTTGATGAAGCAATGGGCCTAAACTCTCTCTCAACAATGGATTCTTCTCTGCTTTCTTCTACACACCAGCTATAGTAATGATTGTTCAACTAGCTTAATCAATGTGAGAAGAAATAATTTATATGAGAGGAGGAGGTGGTTTTGGATCCCTCATAAGGTGAAAGAGAGGCCTAATCCTTTGGGGGGTTGCACAATTGTAGGAAACAACAAGCCAAAGGGAGGAAATCGATGTTATTCAGTCAAAAAAACCATGATGAATCTGGTCATGAATTTGTTAAGCATGGAAACTTCATTTCTATTTTAAAAAAATTTCCAAAAATAGCTCGGTGTGGGTGACCTTCTAAGGTAGAGCGTTGAAGGGCGCGGGGCGCAGTGTTAATTTCTCCATGGGCACGAGGCCATAGCTGCCTACCAGCGCCAACCCAAAATCACATGTTTTTGAGGTTCTATTTGAGGAATGATCAACAAAGGAAATGTTCTTGACATGCCAAGAGATGCTATGACACTTATAGAAAGGTATGACAATACACAGAATTCACTGAAATGGTCCTCCAATGTTCAAGATGGGGATTTCAGGGACAGTGACAAAATACTGTGTAACAGATGCCCCCTAGAGCATGAGGTCCGAGAGAGAGGGAGGGGTGAAATGCTTTATGAGAACATGCCCAAACTAAAACACCGTCGTCAGAAGTCCTGCAAGAACAAGTACAACTGATATCTCTAATACATGAACATGTAGTATGGTTGCAACCATCCATAATAGATTACATTCAATAATAAGATCTGAGGTATGGACACATCCATCTAGTAAGAAGGATCATTAAAACAGACTCAGGTATGGTTGCAACCATCCAATCAGAAGAGTCATGCTTATATTCATGATAAACCAAATCGTCTCGCAACCTGGATTTTATTAGATAAAACCCAGGGTCTTGCGCTCCATCTCGACCTGAACAAGTACAAATTCAAGCATGTGAATTAGTGAGCTGAAGTAAAAAATGCAAGAAAATTTCCTGATTACCAGCCAATGATGAAAGTTGTTAACAAGCACGAGAGAAACCACCAGTGATGAAAATTACTCTCAAGTTACAACTAGTACAATCCACAGAATTCAAACAATGAGTTGGAGTTGAACACCCATGAAATCACTTGATTGAAGGCCAATGATGAGGACCTTTCATCGAATGCGAAGAACTGGCCACTGAGGCATGCAAGCTCCAAGGTACTAGAAGGGAGTCTCTCGATCAACTTCCTGGATAATGAGCTGAAGTCGACAGGAAGTGAGTAGTCAAAGGAGGGCCAGAATGTTTCCCACATCATTGACATGAGACAGAGGAATAAGATGATAGTGAATCAGGACTAAGCAAGGGATCAGGGGTGAAAATTGCAGAAGGAAAATTCTCTTGAACATATTGGCGACACGACTCTGGAATTCAGCAGTATTTGACACCAAGGGATCTGAGTTCATGATGACGTGATAAAGAGAAGATGAGATGTCAAAAAAGATAACCCAAACCAACAGAGGCAAAATGACGAATGGGATGTCCCCAACCCGACATGAATTGCAAACAAGTGTCATGCTCAAGAGCGACATATTGCCGACACAACTGAGAACTAGTTCCATTTTCCCCCACCATTTCTGGCGAGTACCCAATTATTTTTGGAAACAAGCTTGAAGGGAATAGCATATGCTTGTCATATAAGTTTTTCCTTTAGACAAATCCATCCTAGTACATTTTATGAACCCTAGGAAGGAGGAACTCCATAACATCATGGTGACGATTTCTATTGTCATTTAGGTTTTAACAAGTCTGACAAAGGAAGAACGCAAACTTTTTTCATGTTTAGAGAGTTTTAAAAGAAGAAGAAAATAAAACTCCAGTATGTCCCTTTTCGTAGGTAGTCTCACAGATCCGAAAAGGTAGAAAACAATATCTGGGAGAACCTCTTAGTTGCAATCAGATAAGGTATTCATTTTTCGTAAATAATATATCCCAGCCCGAAAAAGGGGTAAACGTATACTGGGCAGATGACGTTTCACAACCTTGAATGAGTTCAAAGTGACAAGAGTCTTGGAAATATTTTCAATTTAGAGAGTAAGAAAAGAGCTGGAAGATGACTCGAGGGGGTGACTTTTTCGTGTTTTTATTGAGTTTGAAAAGGTAATAAAATACAACTCGTCACTTCATCATCATCATGTTTAGGACCTACTGATGCACAAGAAATGCACGTAAAACCTATTTTCTGAGATAAAACATTAAAATAATAAAAAAATCAGCTCAAAAACCTAATTAGGGTTTCAAAAAGGTTATAAAATGACAGAAATAGTAAAAATAAATTATTTTTCACCTTTTCACCTCTTGTGAGAATTTTACCATTTTAACTGTGATCTTGTGGAGCTGGCAGCGGAAAATCCAGAAGGCCAATCGCAAATCCATTTTCTCCAGGTAAGAGCCCTCATCTTTGCCTGCATTTTGAACTGTATTTCATTGTCTGCATTCTTAGTTTTTTATTCTTTTGGGGAAATTTTTTTCAAGGTTGGGCACGGTGGTCAGCGTAGGTTCCGGGCACGAAGTCGTGCCAACCCACCTAGAAAATTAAAGGGGAGGCACCAATTGGAATTTTTGTTTCTAAAATAACCGTGCCAATCACCGCGACCATATTTTCTTGAAAATTATCCTAAATAGTATCATTCAAACAGTTAAAAAGTGAAGTATTTGAATAATGAAAGTCCCAATGATGGTTTTGCAGGTGATTGAAAGCCAAAATGGTCATTGAATGGAAGGAAAGAGAACACAGGGAGGAAGATGAACTAGCCATGAGAAATGTGAGATGCATGGATGCCCTGAGAGACTGTGGGCTCTTGAAATTCTTCATGACACCGTGTCTTCGAGCTCAACTGTAATTACTACAGTATCTGATCAGTGTGTGGGAAACTGATCGGGAAAGGTTTATGATTCATGATCAAGAGTTGGAGATAGAAGTCTCTGACATATATTTCATCACTGGATTGTCACAGAGGGGAGTAGCACTGATCATGACATGTTCATGGCCCATGGGTGAGAGCATGAGTATGCTTATAGACAGAGTTTTCCTAGGAGCAAAGAAAGGATCGAAGAGTGAGATAATAGATATTCAGACAATACCCGATTTGGCACTAAAAGTAGTGCTGCATAGTATAACATGGGCTACCGGATCTAAAGCCCCTCATGAAGCTACAAAAACACAGCTTCAACTTGCTGTGGATTGTATGACTCCAACCATTTTCAACTGGGTGGAAGCTTTAACAATCAACTTGAAGTGTCAGTTGAAAAAGTATAAGAACAACAAGCTAAAATAATTTGGATATGTGTCCATCTTGATACCGTTCATCCTAGAATGGTTACCAATATTTCAATGCCAGGAGGTGATAGTACATGCACCAACAACACGAGAGCCATGAATGGTCCATTTGGTGGAGTTGATGCCTCGATTGGGAGGTGGTCAACATATGTCATGGAAGCCGAAATTATTCGATTGGCTCCACTAACAACTCATCTTCGTAGAGGATTGGCCGTATACTAGCACTAATTTCATGGGTGATCTAGACCTTCACTCTCAGAAGGAGAGGATTGGAATGAATCATTGGGTAAAAACTCATTTTTTGATTTGGATGAGTATTATGATTTTTTTGTTTATATATGTTCTGATTATTTATCCATGTAATATAGGTTCTGGTCCAGAGAGACCTGTAGGGATGTCTCCTATATCACAAAGGGTCCCACGTGATTTTGAGGTGGCCCCTCAAGCTGAAGGAAGCGAGGAAGAGGAGATCACGCGCAACTTGGAGTGACTCACAAGAGAGAGACTTAAGAGATTTAAGAATATTTCTACTATGAACTTAGAGGAAACAGATATGAATGAGACATGGACAACAACAGAGGTTCGTGGAGCATGAATGAAGGGAGTGCAACAAGATTAATACATGAGACTTAACACCTGAGCATTATACAAACACAAATTCATGAATAAAATTGCAGACCACTCACAGCTACCTTAGACAAAACCTTCAAAGCAGCATAGCATGAAAGATGATTACACATAAAAAAGGAGATTACTAATAACATAAGGAAATAGATACATACTACTCATTACTCCATCTCGAATCCAAATAATATAAAACTACAATAGATTTCTTCAAAATTCCATAACCTTTCTTTCATTTTAGAACTCACTACATATAGAGTTCTCCTATAGGGTTTACGATCGAATATTCTATCATGGTCGACCCACACAGGTGAAACAAAAATATCCTAACAAACTATCAGAATGTGCATCAAGCAATCACTCCTGCAACAGAAAAAAACAAAACAGAATTGGGTATAATCAGGATTTTACGCGCAAAACATAACTATCTTAATAGTAAAAATAAACAAGATAGTTAGCCCAGGGGGCCAAATTCTATAATCTTCAAAGGATTGGCGAGAAGTGTTTGAGAACATGCGAGTGGTATGGCCTTCATCATGTAATTCCATTTGTTGTTTGACATCCTCCAATCCTTAACTCTCATGATTTCCACTTCCCGTTGCAGAATGATCAGTTTTGCTATGCGTGTTGAACTCTTTAGTGGGGAGCTCTTGAAGGTACTGAATAAAACATAACCGCGTGCTCTACCAAAAACTCTTGCTGTATTTGAAAACCGGAAACTAGATTTCAGAGGGGGGCTTAAGTGGTATCAGAGAAGGGGGATGCGAAATGATGAGAGGAAGGCACGTGGAGGAGTGAGTGGTAATGGATACCGCCTATTTCGGACCCCCCCCCCCCCCACATGGTTAAAGTTCGAAGGCCGAGGGGGGTCCAAAATGTGTTAAAGACCGTCGAATGCATTAGGGTGAAGTAGAGGTGACAAAAATATGCAGAGGGCTTAGCGGTGATGGGATGTGCGAAGACCGAATGGAAATGGTGGAAGGAATGGTGGGACCTTCCCACATCGCAAATCAAAAACTTTAACATGAAGCAGTGGACCTAAACTCTAAACGGTGCGAAGTCTGAAGCATGTGAGGTTGGGGGGGGGGAGGTAAGTGACGTGGAGGGAAAGTGGGACCCAACCGCATCGCAAATTGAAAACTTTAACATGAATCAGTAGAGATAAACTCAAAATAGTGTGAAGTATGAAGCGCGGGAAGGTGGGAAGTGACATGGAGGGAAAGTGGGACCCGACCACATCGCAAATAGAAAACTTTAACATGTAGTAGTAGAGATAAACTATAAATGGTGCGAAGTGCGAAGTGCAAGAAGGTGGGAAGTGATGTGGAGGGAAAGTGGGACCCGACCGCAGCCCGCAGATTGCAATATTTAAGTTTTAGTTTATAGGAGTGGAGGTAAACTCGCAAAGCGCGTGGAGAAAGGAGGTCACATGGAGGGTAGAGCCCACTGCAATGGCAAATTTATAATACAAAAAATGGTTATGTGGTAAGTGTATGATGTTTCATATATTATACGACACGTATTGCAAGAAGCTAGAAGTGGGGGGTGGAGGTGCTATGGTGGGGCCAATCGCATCACAACTTACACAAAATACTTTGCAGGCACTTAAGCGGTGAGTTATAAATTGTGCAAAATGTAATATGTGACGTGCTAAACACTATAAAGTGCTAAGAGGAAAAAGTTAAGGAAAATGCAGAATACAAGGGTTTGCATGCAGATTTGGGTGATGTATAAATGTTGGATGGGTCCCGCTTCATCGCATTGGTGAAAAACAACGTTTGGCATAAGTCTTAAGAGGTTAGGTTAGAAACCTACGGGGTGTGAAGTGCGGGAAATATGTAAGGCTTATGTGCGTGCCACGAGTGAACGGGTCCCACCTCATTGCAAATCGAATTTCGCTCATTTTAAAATTTACCCTTGCAATTTGTGATTGCGATTTGGATCTCCATCGTTGATCGTTCCTTAGATCCAACGGTCCTCACAACTCGCTTGTTGTGATTTTCCAACCTTGTCTCTTTGGGTGCGCCTAGTCATTTCTTACTTGTTCGTTGAATACTTTCCTCGCGTTCACGACTTGACCTACTTTAGCGTTCATGGCTCGACCTGAATGTGTGCACGAATTGACCCAATATCGTTCAGGACTTTGCCCTTGTTGTTTTTATGTCTTAACTATTTCTCTGTTGCCTTTGTCTTTGCTAATAGTAACTGCTTATCTGCCTCTGGCATGTGTTTTCCTTATAGGGACTACTTATCCATGTTATGTGAGGTCACAAGCCAACAGGTACAAGGAGAAATTGTTTGATCAAAATGAGCTTTGACCCGCTTCTTCTGTGCTTATATGAGTAGAGCAGCAAACTGGCGAGTTTCATCAAGCCTCTCCAAATATAGAAGACCCTCTTCCTCTGGTGAGGTATTAGGCAATAATTCAATATCTATTTTGAGTGAAGGGATTTCACATTCAATCGGAAGGGTAGCTTCCAGATCAAAAACAAGTTGGAATGGAGTGAATCTGGTTGCATCCATCACTGAGGTTCGGTAGGCCCAGAGAGTTGAAAACATCATGAGATTCTAATTGGACTTGTGCATCCCAATAGTACGCTGAATCATGGTGACTAGAACCTTGTTCACGGCTTCAACCTGGCCATTGGCCTAAGGGTAGTACGACGTTGAGCTGTCGTGACAGAGACCCAACTTAGAAGTCAACTCAACCATCATGTAATGGAAAAAATGAGAGCCATGGTCAGTGACAATGGCTTGAGGGACACTAAACCTGGTAATGACATGATTGAATAGAAATTGTGCATCCATCTTACCGTCAGCTGTGAGTGTAGGCATTACTTCGACCCATTTAGTGAAGTAGTCTATGGCTATGATAATATAAGCATGCTCCCAATTCGAGTGAGGGTTACACGTCATAAAATCGATGCCCCACTTCGCAAAGGGACCAATGGTAATGACGGGATGGAGGTGAGTGGGTGGCGCATGCATCTTGCACTGGTAAATCTGACAATTGTGGGACTTGTTGATAGCAACAACGCAGTTTTTAAAAATGGTAGGCCAAAAATATCCAGCATGAATTATTTTTTGTGCAGTGGTATATCCAGACATGTGACTGCTACAGGCGCTAGAATGGAATTCATTGAGGATGCTTTCAGCATCCTCGAGGGTTAAACACTGGCGGAGAACATAATCAACTCTGATGTGGTATAGAGTATCTTCGACGATG
This sequence comes from Pinus albicaulis, assembly GCA_034641835.2. NCBI lineage: Eukaryota > Viridiplantae > Streptophyta > Pinopsida > Pinales > Pinaceae > Pinus > Pinus albicaulis. Next base: position 1,474,064,669 of record CM076579.1, on the reverse strand, counting down.
CGATAAGGTTGCGAATGATGAAGGATGTGTCGACGAGCATCCTTCGTCAAATCGGATCGGAAGGTGGAAGTTTGGAGATAGACGATGATATCACCATACCATGGATCGAGGGTGCTAATAAGAAAAAGGGTATCGTCTGGAATGCATTCCTCAGAACCAGAGGGAGTAGAGGCAGATGGTAAAGAGCAGATCAAATAAAAAAAAAATCAATGATTTCTTCGATTTTTCGGTAGTGAACTCTAAATCGAACTCCTGGAGGATAAATATCCATTTTGAGTACTTGCCCATATATATAGGTCATGGGGTTGCAATCAGAAATAACGGTTACTGTGTGAAGTAAAATATAATGGCGAAAAAGTTGGACGACATGAAAAGCAGCCAACGCTAATTTCTCGAGAAGATTGTGGCTCATATAATAAATGACATGCTCATCACCATCGTCGTCGTCCTATACCATAACCATGGAAATAGTGCTAAATGTGACAGCCAAGTAGAGGGAATAGTTGTGATGATAATTGGGTGGATGCAAAAGAGGAGCATTGATAATAAATGTCTTTATTGCATCAAAATATTTTTGGGCAATCTCATCCCAGAGGAACGGGATGCCCTACATAAGTAAGCGTGTGAATCCTTTGGCTACTTCAGCATAGTTCGGTATAAAATGGCGCAGGAAATTAGTTTTCCCTTGCAGACTCTAAAATTGACGTAAAGAGGAAGGGGAGGGGAGATTTACAATAGCTTCAACCTTAAGGGGGTCGAGATGAATTCCGTCTTTAGAAACGATAAACCCAAGGAGTCTATCGGAATCGACATAGAGGACACAATTATGCAGATTGAGCTGAATGTTATAGCACGTGCAATGAAGAAATTCTTATGAAGGTGATCAGGTAGGTTTGTACGCATAGCACAATGGGCTGGAAGGTCATATAGGTAAGGTTTAACAATGCGTTTAATATCATGGAAAGCGTACAAAATTGCTCGTTGAAATGTTGCCCCAAAATTCTTAAGACAAAAAGGGAGCTTCTTGTATGCGAAGGTACCCCACGAATAGATAAATGAGGTCTTGTGTTGATTATATAGAAGAATATTGATCTGGTTGTAACCAGAAAACCCATCCATAAAGGAAAATATCTCACTCCCAGCACATTCATCAATGATCTGGTCGATGAAAAGAGTGGGATATTTATCGTTAGGACAAGCGCGGTTGATGTCACGGTAATCCACACAAACAAGAATTGTACCCTATTTTTTATCCACAAGAACAATGTTAGAAACCCATTCTGTCAAGGGAAATGAATAAATGAAGCCAGCGTTAAGAAGTTTTCAACTTCTCCCTTAATGGTGGTAGCCTTTCTAGGGTCTATGGGATGGAGACGTTGGAAAACAGGCTTCGCGTTAGGATAAGTAGGGATCTCATGCACAACTATACTCAGATCGATGTTGGGCATTTCTTCGTAAGACATGTAGAAATTTATACAATATGCATGTATATTAATGGAATCCCCTGGTGTAACAATTAAATCCACTGTTAAATACATAATCCTTCTACTCAATTCTTGAAGAAATTAAATCGCCAATTGCAAAACATATGAAGAAAAATCAATCGCACATAACAAGATGTTCTTACCAAGAAAGCTTAAAGCTAATAACCACAACTATCATATGGTATGTATATCATGGAATCATGAAACAATCTCATACAAAGCTCAGATCATAGAGCTCTTAGTACAATATACAATTGTCTCACACTCTCATACAAAAATTGGTTCACACATGCACCAATTTACTGCCTCCTGATAGCCTGCCTCCACTGCGCAATCCCTGTTGAAGAAGATCCCTGAATGAATTCGATCTTGCCTTGCTTTGACTGTGCAATCCTCATTGGCAACTCCAATGTGTGTGTAGACGCATTGAATGAGTCACTATAGTCACAAATGATAGTCAAACACACCCTTTCACCTATCTCTCCATTGGGTCTCCACTGGATCTGACATGCAAGTAGTTAACTGTTGTATTTCTTCAGTTGCAAGTAAGACACTACTTGTGAATTAATTAAATAATTAATTCACTCATCTTTCACTAGTGTATGTTTAGTTAAAACTATCACTGGATCTTAACTCCCATAACTACTCTTCCAACTCTGTTACAATTGTGTCACACTTAGTTACAATGAATTCCATCATGCATGAGCCACCAACCAACCTTGCAACTCATAATTCCTTCAGATAACTAGTTTTCCACATGAGTTAACTGAAATCAAGTGCTCCAAGAGAATAAGTTATTATTTATTGTCTTATTATCATTAAGGGCTAATAATAATCAACATACATTCTATTTTTAGATATGCGATCTATAAATAGACTTCGCCCATGTTCTAAAAATAGAAACTCATATAAAGATAGAATTTTCTCAACCATGTAGAATCATCATCCTGCTAATGCTCACCACTATAAAATAGACATATGCCTAAAAATAACTTGTGGGCCCCACCTAGTGAAGGTGCTTAATTTTCACTAGGATCATCATCTTGTTGAATCTCAACACTCCCTCTCAATAAGAAAGGGATTATCCTTCACCCCGATCTTGTCTCTATGGTATTCAAATTTGCTCCTAGTGAGTGCCTTTGTCAGAATATCTGCATCCTGATCTTCCGTAGGAATGTACTGAAGCAACATGATCTTCCGTTGCACACAATATCTGATAAGATGATAGCAGATATCTATATGTTTAGATCTATCATGAAACACATGTTTAATCGAGAGTTTAATGCAACTCTAATTATCACAATGAATCACTGTAGGATCTAAATGAGAACCGAACAAACCGACCAGGATCTCCTCATCCAGATAGCCTCACATGCAGCTTGACTTGTTGCCATGTATTCTGCTTCCGCTAAACGGAGTGCCACAAATCTCTGTTTCCTGCTGTACCAAGAAACAAATATAGATCCGATACTGAAAACCCCTCCTGATGTGCTCTTTCTGTCCCTTGGGCTGCCTGCCCAATCTACATCCATGAAGCCATGCAACTTCACCTCATCCGTCTATGTGTACCATAAGCCATACTCATATGTTCCCCTGAGATATCTCACGACATGCTTGCTCGCCTTCCAAAAGAGCTTGGTAGGCTTAACCATCACTTGACTAAGCTGGTTTACCACATAACTTATGTCAAGTCTTGTATTAACTAAATACATCAACGAACCCATCAACTATCAATAGACAGTAGCATCCACTACCTCTGTCGATGTAGCATCCTCTTTCCTCAAGTTTCCTAGAAGAGGAGTATCCATGGGTGATGCAGGAGCATCAAGGGGTTTTTTTATTTTGTAAATATGTTAAAAGGGGGTGTGATAATTTTTATATTTTATTAATTAATTTGAATAAAATAGGAAAATGTGAGGATTTTTGTAAATATCTTTTTATTTAATAAAAGGATATGAGGGAATTTAATTAGTTGAAGGATTTTAGGGATAAAGAGCTATCCTTTAGGGATGTTGAGAGATTTAGGGGTTTGTTGAGGAATTGAAGGGATTGAGCATTTAATTAAATGATTTTTAAAATTGTATAAATAGGAGGAGTTTTGAGAGAAAAAATCATTGAGAATAGTGAGAAGAGTAGAGAGCTGGTTTGGAACAACCAAGGCTGTAAGCCTTTGGTAAATTGTAAGGGCCATCAATCTGGAATATCAGGCCAAACAAAGCTTGTAAGTAATCTGGTTTTGATTTCGGATTTTATATATATACATTTGGTGATTAGTTGTGAAAGTTATAGTTATTTCTGGTTAACTGTATATATGTGATTGAGGTATCGATTGTTGGGAAGGTTGACCAAAGGAAACCTGTAGTAAAAGTGAGATCGATTTATGTGTCCAAGCTAAAAGAATTGTTATTAATATAACAATTGTTATCTGTGCATGAGTTATGATTGGTTGTGTCATATCGATCTGTATTTGATTAATAGAAAATGAAAAGAGAAGGGCGCCAGCATTTTAATACATTTTAAGTCTGCAGTTTTGGAGTGAAATCCTGAGTGATCGATAGCAGAAGTGGCTATACATTAGAGCGTTGAGAGCACTGTTGCATTGAATGGTAAAGGATTATATATATTGAAACGTGAATGGTTCAAAAGATAATTGAATATGTTGACTCTATTATGGTAGATGTCATAGTTCAATTGCAGAAACAGTCTTTGACAAATGCGTGAAACAACAAAATATAATCTTATGCATAACTGAAATGAATGTTTGAGTTTGTGAGTTTAACTACAGATATAAGGAGTGATGGTATATACCTACAGCGTAAATGTATTCATGTTGACTGCCAAATGCTGAAAGAACAAGAAATACGTTGAATTCATAGTCCAAATGGTTTGCAGAAGACTGAATGCCGAGTTAATAGCTTTGAAAGTGCGCAGATCTGATTTGAAATGGTGACAGCATTGCAACATTGATGGAATTTGGGTTTTCAATTCGTTAAATCAAATGCGTAATCGATGGTAGAAGTCGATTTTGAGGCGTAAAGACAGAATAAATGTACGTGTCACATCTGCAGATCATACAATTGCCAAACGCTGGTGCAGAAGATGAAAGGGGTCAGAACAGTAAGCGCTGTAGAATTCAATGTATAACCGCGTTGAATTCCGAGTTGATGATGCGTGGAGAGGTAAGTTTATTTTTCAATTCAGAGTCTGGTTGAAAATTCAGAGTTTTGAATCGATTAACTAATAAATCGATGAGTACAGAAGAAACAATTGGAAATCGATTTACAGGAAGGTATTGAAGTTAAAAAGAGGCGGAATTGATAGCGTGGACAGAAGGTGGAAGACACAGGTTGCGGAATACTTGTAAAGAAGTTTCAAATGGAATGTTGGAAAACAGATGCCGAGTTGCATGAGCCAGATCGATCACCGTGGAGGTAAGTGAAAACGCAGATTAGATTGTTGTTTATAAGCGCTGGCAGAGTAACAGACTCTGTGAAAGATCGATTGCCTAAATCGATTTTGATTGGTGAATCTCCATACAAGGAAAGAGGCTAATTTGCGCTGAGGAATAGAGTTCATTTCTGGACAAAAACGCAGATAGAAAGGTATGAAAACTGGAATCATTATGTGGTCCTGAGCCTGGAGTAAGACGCTTATATAAATGGAAATTTTAAGTCCAAGGAATGTTAAATTGCAATGAAATTTGTAAACATGGAAAAATTGTAATATGTAGTTCCATTATGATAATAATGAAGACTGTGGCAAATTGAAGGGCGCAATTTAGTTGGTTGACTTCCAAATTAGTTGGTTGACTTCCAAATTGGAGTTTAAATAACTTTGTTAAGTTGTTATGATAACTCAAGGGCGCATTTAACTGAATCCAACACATGCAGGAAGAATTTATGATGGTGTATAAACACATGAGGAATGTTGGTGATGAAATGAATGAGGGACTTAAGGCATAGTTCTGGTGTTATGAAGCATCTACAATTTGATTGATAAATAATTTGATGTTTGAGAAATGATTATTGTGGATTTGGTTTTATAACCATAAATATGAAAGAAAGCTTCCGCATAAAGAGTGAATTTGAAAGAGATTGGTGTTTTTGAATTGGGAAAAATAGAGCATGTATGTTTATAAGCGTAGACATTTTGAAGATCCTGGTATTGCAGGCTAGTCTTGCGTCAATGGGTTTGCATCCCTCCATGTGAAACTTACTGAGTATCTCCCTTACATACTTGCCTTAAGACACAAACAATTCACCTTCTCGCTGCCATATTTCCAATTCAAGGAAATAATGAAGGAGGCCCATATCCTTCATATCAAACTCCTTTGCAAGGTCCTCCTTGCATGAGTGTATCGGTTGCTCATCACCAGTCAGTATTAAATCATCAACATAAAGAAAATTGATTAAAATCTTACACTCCACCACAATCTGGTATAGGTTTGCATCCTCCTCACTCTTGGTGAAGCCAAGTCCAGTGAAATAGTTGTCGATCCGAGTGTATCAAGCACGGGGTGCTTACTTTATCCCGTACAACACTCTTTTGAGTCTACACACATGTCACTCACTGCTGAAGATATCAAATCCTTCAAGCTGCTCAATTTACACTTCTTCCTCAATGATCCCATTAAGGAACACAATATTCACATCTATCTGATAAATGTTCCAACCCATCTGCGCTGAGAGAGAAAGGATGGTCATTATGGAAGAATACCATGGGACAGGTGCAAAGGTTTCTTCATAATCAATCCCCTTGATCTGTGAGAAGCCCCGAGCAAAAAATCTTGCCTTATACTTCTCAAAACTCCTATCAGTAGCTTGCTTTACCTTGTAGATCCATATTGAACCTACCACTGATTTATCAACCGGCCTTGGAACAATTTTCCAAGCACTATTTCTGACAATGGAGTCATACTCCTCCACCATTGCATCTACCCATGTGGGCTCCTACACCGCTTCCTAAAAATAAAATGGCTCTGTCACAATACATTTTCTCATGAGATCCATGTATCCAATGAATCAATCAGGACACTGTCTCTGTTTGCGCTATGAAGTAGGGGTTCCTACATTTTTTGCCGCATCAACCTTCAGCCTCTCAGCTTCTGTGGTATGCCTTCTACCAGTTCTGATGTTTTGCTCTGCGTGAATGGACTCCTCCACTCCATGATCCTCCCCCTGTGGCTGATCCACATCTTGAGGCTCATCTTTGGGAACAAATAGTTCCTCCTCTACATGTAAGTGTAGCTCCCTCTCAAGCGACAACTTCGTGGCTTTCTCCTCATTGAATTTTATATCCCGTCGCACCATAGTGATTCAAATGTTTGGAAAATACACATGATAATTATGGGGTGTTTCTGTGTACCCCAAAAATATCCCAACTTCTGCAGTCGGCTCCAGCTTCTTCCTAGCATTCTTGGTCACATGAACATAAAAAGATGAGCCAAAAATCTTAAAGTGAGAAACATATGGTTTCTTACCAGTAAAATATTCTTCAAGTGTACTTTATGAGGACAACAGTTTTGCACATAAACCAAAATGTTGCATGCTTCCGCCCACAAGTGCATTGGTAGGCCCTGATGATGCATAATAGTTCGTGTAGAACCCACGATCGTTCTATTCTTCCGCTCCGTGACCCCATTCTGTTGTGGGTTATGAGGCACTATGAGTTCTCTTCGAATTAATTCTTTTCTATAGAAATATTTGAATTCATTTGAAATATATTCACCACCATTATCACTCCGCAGAGCCTTCACTTGCTTCCCCGACTCTTTCTCCACCAATGCTTTAAACTCACAGAACTTTGAGAATGTTTGATCCTTCTTCTGCATGAAGAAGATCCAACATCTACGAGAATAGTCATCAACAAAAATAACATAATACCTATGTTTTGTTGTTGAAGCAACCGAGAATGGTCCACACACATCTGTGTGTGCTCTCTCTAGGATCCTCAAAGCACGGTTCTCCTTTTCATGAAAGGTGGTCCTCACAAACTTACCCATAGTACATCCCTTGCACTGATCTATCTGTGCAAGTGTACCCTTGGGAAGTCCAGTAGAAATATGTTTCAAAATATTCAGGGCGCCATGGTGAACATGGCCCAATCTCCTGTGCCATAATTCGCCCTCATCCCGGCTCACAACTCCTTCTTTGCCCACCATTGCAGCGCAACCATCTACCTCCAACTTGTATAGATTCTTAAATCGAATCCCTATCCTCTTGGTTTGACCCATTGTTTTATGTCACAAGAAGGCTTTTCCACTGCTGAAAACAATGTCATAACCTCTATCCTCCAACATCACGACTGAGACCAAGTTCTTCTTTAGACCTGGAACATGCATAACATCTTTCAACATAAATGGTTTACCTGACTCCCTCTCAAAGGTAATGGTACCTTATTCTAGTCAAACTGTATCGTCCATTGTCACCCATATCTATATGCATTTGGAGATATTTCTCCTCCAAGTCGCTGAAAATCTCCTTATCTCTCGTCATGTGGAAGGAAGCATCACTATCAAGATACCACATCGATCCCATTGCACTTGAAACCAAGCATGTGATCAAAGAGAAATCAAGTTCAAATTGTGAGTGTTACACCATTTTTTGGTCATCTAACCTACTATCATTAGATGGACCCAAGTACACCATGTAAGACCAATTTTACCCTAAGTAAAATTGCTTTCACTATATAAAATAACTTAATAAACCACATTTATTAGGCTGTTTATGGTCTAAACAAGAAACCCCAAAAGGAAATATTAAACAAATCTATATTTGTTTGATTTTCCTCATGGAATAATTAATTAAACAATAATTTAATTATTATTCCTCATCATGTTTAACCCAAAACAAAGAAATTAATTAGATAACTCTCTATTTATCTTATTATTTTCTAGGAATAATTATTTAAATCTTATTTAAATAATATTCCTTGTTAAATATGACTAAATCACCCACAAATAATTAAATAAATCATTATTTATTTGATTATCATTCAACCACTTCCTTAAAATTATAAATAAATCATTTATTTATTTATTATTTACAAATAAAGGTATTTGACCCAAGTCAAATACCTTTTCCCTCCAAAAAATATAATAAAATATTCCATAAAAGGTGGATCTAGATTTGGTTAACGTTATTTTAATCATGCACTAAGATCTAGAATGACCCAATATTTTGTTATAAATAGGAGAGTTTTCCCTACCATTCTTCACCTTTTGTTGCCTATTGGATCACTCTGGATCTAAACTCTTGGTCTGACTTTGAGCCATTATCATTTTCATATTTTCCATTATTTGCTGTGTGAGCTCCCTTTGAGTTCTATCTTTGTCTGGGTTTTCTACACCAACAGGAGAGAGAAATGCTAGATCTGAAGTGCCGAGGACTTCCAAGAACCCATCCCATTGAGGAGAATTGGAAACATCTTCTTGTTTTCCTCCCAGGTGCCCTTAATACAAAAAATTCTTTCAAAAATTGTTCTTGTCTTGTCTATTGGATATATGGAGCAAACCCTTGTTTTTACTGCTTAATGTCTTTTTATGCATAGATCTGGTTTTTGCAGCTCTTGTCTTGATCAACTAACTACAGAACTGAAGATATTGGCAGCCATATTTGATGTTAGGGCTATTATTTATGCGTAGCTAAAGTGTTCTTTTTTCGTACACTTCGACAAATGATTCATACTAACAATTGGAAACTCCACACAAGTTTTCAGTTACGACCGCTGTCGTTTTTCATATTCCTACATATCCAGCTACTTCAGACCCTAGGGTTTCTTTTCAGCTTTTTGTTTTTCCTATTTTCATGTTTTTTTTCACCTATAAAACCCTTAAACATTAAAATTTCTAACTTCCGCGTGTTTCTGGCCCTATTGCGCAGGTGACAGACATCAGCCGCAACTGAGACGACAACTTTTCCGCAAATCTGCCACCGGGACAACCAGAGTTGGAGGTCACACTTTTCAGCCCAAAAAATGCAACCTGGACTCCAGGTCGCACTTTTCAGCCCCTTTTCTGCGACCTAAACAGGAAAACAGGTCAGAACCTGTGACCTGTACTTTTTTCTGTTGTTTTTCTGCAATTTTTCTGGGTTTTTCTGAAGCTTCTGTTAGGGTTTTCCAGCCTCTGTCTCCGCCCCTTTGGACCTGTTTCTGATATGTTTTGCTCATCTAAGTGGGAACCTAGCCCCCTAGGGCTTCAGTACTCTTCACTTTTGGTGGAAGAGTTTTAGCTGTTTCAGGTGTCTGCTTTTTCAGAGTTTCAACCTTCCCTTTTCCAGATTTGATACCTCCTTTTCAGATCCCTTTTAATCAGCTCTCCTCCCTTTAAAATCACCTCCTGAAGATTTTTTTGGATCTACCTTTAGGGCCTCCTCCTTGCCCCTTCTGCTTTTTGCTGATTTCCTCCCTTTTTCCATCCACCTTGCCTCTGCCTCTTGGCTGTGATCTGCACCTCTTTTCAGCAGCTTTCTCCTTTAGATCCCTATCCCTCTTGACCCTAGATCTATTGGCCTCTTTTAGTGTGTTTTGACTAGATTTTTTCCCTCTCTTAGATTAGTTTTGAAAGGCCCGCCTTCTTGGGTTGGATCGATGCCCTAGTAGCTGTTAATTTTCTGTTATTTCAGCATTATATACTATTTTTGCAGCATTATTTTCAGTTACGCAGCACACTTTTTCTCTTGCTCTCAAAATGAAAAGGTTTTAAAAATTAAAATTAACGCACACCACACACTCACCCTAAGCGAAGAAGATCCTGGTTTACACCGCGAGGCAAAGACTTTAAAATCAATTTACACTGCAACTTTTTGCCATTGTTTCGACATTGTAATCACTTGATTGTGCACCTCCCTGCCTTTGTTAGTCGTTCTTCTTCCCCTTGTGCCATGTTTGTGTTGTCACCATTGCGCCCCCAAGACGCGCCTCCCAGAGACTTCTTAGCCTTCACCCTCAGTTTCCGGTCGATCGACCTGCTCCGTCCTGCCATCGTCAAGCCAGTCCTCCTCCGAGTCCGCACTCCGACTCCTCTTCTGATTCATTGGGTTCTCCTTTTCCTTCTGGTTCTCCCCCTATCACCTTCACTATGTCTGGTCCAGGGCCTAACACTAGCGGTAATCCCGGCCCTAATGCTGGGACTACTACCAGCGGAACCACCACAGGAACTACCTCGGCTGCACCTTTGCTCCCGTACATCGCAGGCCTTAGCCTCCCCGATTTAAATGAGTTGATCAATGACCCTATCCGCCACGATGTTGGTTGGCCTGCTATGCCAACCAAGCTCCCCTCCAACATCCCTAAGTTCAAAGGCCTTGCTGGAGAAGATCCGACCAACCATGTCCGATCTTTCCACATGTGGTGTTCCTCCAATTCCATTACTGATGATTCCATCCGTCTTCGGTTGTTCCAACGCATGCTTACCGGCGAAGCTTCTAAATGGTATGTTGACCAAGCCACCTCTTCCCATACCACCTTTGCAACCATTTCCCAAGCCTTTTTATCTTATTTCCAGCTCCCTCTCCGATACGATACTGGTACGGAGCTTTTGACTTCTTTCAAGCAAACCTCTTCAACCCGCCTTTCCACTCATGTTCAGGAATGGCGAAGAAGACGAAGCTTATGTCGAGCTCCCCCCTTCAAAGATCGGGTTTATATGGACTGGTTCCTTCGCACTCTCTTAGCTCCCATTGGCAAAGATGTCGCCTCCCACTTCCCTCAAACTGAAGAAGCCGCCCTCCAAATAGCCTTGAAATATGACCTGATCTACGGTTAGTCTGGTTATGTTTATACCGTCCTTCCTGACCTCCCCAGGCCCGGTGGCACTAATGCCCTGGGGGCATCTCATTCCACCGACGGTATCGTTGGAGCCCTTTCTCATCCGTATGCTCAACCTCCTATGGGCTATGGTCTCCCTTAGGGAGGGGCCAACACCTCTAGCACTTTTCCCCCTCCAGGTAGCATGTATCCAGGATACGGCTTGCCTCATTCTTTTGCCCAACCTCCTGCTTACCTCAATGTTGCCCAACCTAACCATTACCCTTATCCGCAGCCTGGTGCACCAGCTCCTCCAACATATGTGCTTCCACCTCCCTTGCCTCCTCGAACCCCACAACAGCACCTACAGCCCCCTCCAGAGAAAGTATTTGCACAGCAGGGCGCGACTAATCCCCCTTCTTAAAGAAGGCGGAGAGGCAATCCAAATCAATCCGCCCCTGGTATGCGTGGACCCAATCCTCAAAGTACTGACCCTAACACCGCTAACCAGCAACAAGGCACTCAGCCCAAGCCGGACAGGCCTCTCCGCACCAATAAGCCTTGTTCATGTTGCGGTGTTTACAGTCATTACACCCATGATTGTCCCCTCTAACCACAGATGCAGCAGATGTGGGAGTCTCAAGCCACATTGCGAGGACAACATGCCTCCCCTCATGCTCCCCCTAATGTGGCCACTACTCAACCAGCTGTGTTTACTCGATCTCTTCCCTCAAGATAAGGATTCTGTGGCTACCGAACCGCCCATTGTGTACCCAGCCGCCACTCAACCTTCCCCTTCTGGTTCTTCTGATTACCATATCCTTATGATGAACTCTGATCCCTCCCCAACCGTCGACCTTCACCTTCAAACTCGGTCTCGCCAGTACCCCAAGCCTTCCGCTCAGTCTGCCCCCGAGTCCCCTTCTTCAGGTTCTATAGAGCCTCTTTTGACACCCAATGGTCCCTTACATATCCCTCAACCCAAATTTGAGGTTCATACCAAGATTCCTAAGGGTCCATTACGTCGCAATGCTGCTCCTGGTCGAGCTGCTCATGCGTATAACATAGTAGATGATTTGGCGCAATCTCCTGCTGCCATTTCCACATTTGAACTCCTCCAGTCGTGCCCTTCGCAAAAGAAGGCTCTGCTATCTGCCGTGGGCACCGTAGATCCTGCCGATGACCAAATGATTATTTTCGACGCTCATCAATTATACCATCCTCCTCTTCCTGCTTTCGTCGCCTTCCAAATCCCAGTCAAAATCCGGAATGCCAACATTTCTTGGTGCATAATTGATGAGGGGGCATCCACCTATGTGATGTCCACTTCGGTTTGGAAGCAACTCGGATCTCCTGAGTTGGCCCCTTCCACGATCACCCTTCGAGCGTGGGACGGCCACGCCTCCTAGCCCATTGGCCTTTTCCGTAATTGTCCTATCACCCTTGCCGGTAAGACCGTTTGTGTTGACGTCGAAGTTACTTGAGCGCCCTAGGATTACAACATCATCAGCGAAGCTACACCTATGCCATGTCTACTGTCCCATCCGCGGTTTTTCGCAAGATGTCTTTTCCTCACAATGGAAAGATAGTCACCATCGACCAGTTGACTTACCATGAGCCGCCGTCTCAGACCTCCCCGGAGACGACCATCTCTTCTATAGCCAATAAGCAAACCGTCGATTCCTTGACCAGTGTCTCCCCCGACGTCTACAAAGACTCCTCCCTGCTTGGAAATTTTCCTGGTCCCCCCCTCCTCATATCTCTGATCCCAGCTTATCAAATGTTTGCATGATGCAATCGTCTCGGGCTGCCCTTAAGCAACCCGCTTCAGCTAGTCAACAACCTCAGACTCAACCTCACCCACCGCAACCTGCTCCTAGCCCTTCATCTCCGCCAGCCGGACCTCCTCCTTCTGGCCCTTCTCCTACAACTAGTATCCCTGAACCCCTTTATCCCCCTGGATCGGTTCCCCCTGGATTGGTTCCCCCAGGCCTTAACCATCTCAGAGCCATCCCTCCTGGTCATTACCCTGTTGGTCAGATACCTTTCCTGGCTCCCCCTCCCAGCGTCTATTCAGTCCCCGTCATGGCCACCCTCTCTCTCCCTAACCTGACCCTGGGTATACCCGTCTGGTACCTTGACCCTCCAGCCGCTACCCCTCTTGGTCACCCCAAACCCTATCTTGCATTGACACCGGTTCAACCGGTCCCCCTTGCTTCCTCCATTGCTACCATGCCCCCTGCACCTCCCCAAGACCCTACCCCTGTGGTGACAGCTCCGAGAAAGAAAGGCAAAGCTCGCAAGGGGGCATCCAAAGACAAGGTCACCCCGACTGACCCGGTCCCTCCTCCACCCGCAAAGCCTTGCGCCTTGTGTGATGTCGTCGGTCACGCCACCCATACCTGTCCTGAATTGCCCCGCATTCAACCCATGGTTAAAGTCACGTTCCCTGAGTCTACGGTCCCTGACCCCTCTCTCCCGTCCTCGTCTGTAACCAAGAACCAAAAAACTATTCACACCAGCAAAAACTGTGCTTTGTGTGGTGTCCATGGCCATTATTCCCACCATTTTCCTCACCTGACGCATTACCGCGCCTCTTTAGAAGTAGTTCGCGAGTATGAGGTTGAACAAAATCAGTCCGCCTCTCCCATACTTGCGCAATATGCTTCAGGACAGCTTGAGGATCCCCCCGCTCCCATTGACATCCCCTCCCCTGATGTCCCGATGACGGAGTCTACTACCACCATCCTCTACCTATCATCCTCTGTGATACCCTTGGAGAACATTCCCCTTGAATCCTCCCTTGTTGTTTCGCTCGATCCCCCTTCAGCGACCACCCTGGGCTCAACATCTTTTAACCATTCATTTCCCTGTTCTTCTGTCATTCCCCGTGACGATCTGTATGCGAGCCTTTCTTCCCCTACGGATGATTTAGGTAACTTTGCCGTGTCATGTGGTGTCTTTTCCACCTTTGACCCCCTCTTTTCCGCCCCTACACGAGATAACTCCACCCGTATCTCTGTTGACCTCCGCAGCCTGAGTCCCCGCCATACCTCCTATAGCCCTCATATACCACCCTCTAGTTTGTATATGAGTCATAGCCATCCTGCTCATCACACTCCCTCCCGCAGTTGTCGCTCAATGTCTTCTGTACACTCACGCTGCCCTCATTGTCCCTCCTCCCCCCATTTGTTGTCTTGTAACACTATTCCGCAGGACCTCCCGTCCCCACCCTATATCGGTTACGCCGATGGTGCAAGTCATTATTCCTGGAATCTAGCCTCGGCAGGTTGGGCCATTTTCACCCCCTTGCATGCCCTTGTGCTCTAAAACGGGGTCTGGATTCGTACTGCCACCAACAATCAGGCCGAATATGATGCAGTGCGTGGTCTCTTAGCCGATGCCCTCTTTCATCGCATCCTCCATCTGCATGTTCGTTTGGATTCCCTACTTCTTGTCATGCAACTAAATGGTGTTTATCGTGTGCGTAACCTTGTGCTGTTTAGACGAGATTTACGAGTGAAACTCTTGATACGTGAATTTGAAACCATAACTTATAACCATATACCTCGAGAACAGAATCACTATGTAGATAGTATTGCAAACCATGTTCTAGATTGGCATTTATCACACGCATTTCATACAAGACAATAACATTCATAATGATTAACAAAGATGCATATCCATAATATGTGTCGCAAAACATGTGTTTAGAGTCCATCTACTCTGATACATATGACATGCCCATTGCATGTTACAAAAACTCAAAACTGGGGGCACCACCTGCCCCTACATACAAACTAGGGGGCACCACATGCCCCACACCTACTCACTATCTGGCGGATCCCGAGCCAATGGCTTTGCTCCTGCAGCTCGTAGATCACGTATGCCTTGATTGGCCATCACCATGCGCCGCATGACACCTCGCCATTCCGAGGGTAGACCAATACATGGCTCCACGTACTGGTCGTCTAAGTCTTGCCACCCGCGCTCTGAAACTCCGGTCAGCAACCTCTCGCATCTACGACGGATGTCCTCTAGAAGGGCGGCCGCATCCTCATTACACGCTGCTCTCGACCCACTCGGCCCTGCAGCTCCAGATGCTGCCGGTCGTCCCATATATCCGGCCGGTTTTACCGGAGCTATATCTGCATACCAAAAGTACATGAATCAATACCCTATCTACTATTCAATAAATTTAACATGCCCATACAAGAATAGTAATTTTTCACTTACCATCAAGCCCCCATACTCAACCAGGCAGAAGTGGCAGGTCCGAATCTCCACAATAACTCATCCCACTATAGGGATAGTCGTCTATGTATAGCGGCATTTGATCCCAATAGGCAAAAAACTCAGGACGAAACACCCGTCCGACCGCCCCTCCTCCTCCTCTGCACAGTAGGCGCCCCCACCAGCGCATCCTAGCCTCCCTCGGGCTCCCATCTGGGAGCTGTATACGAGGTCGTAGGGTCAGGATCTTCTCAAAAAAGAAGGAACACAATAAAGTCCCATACGAGAAATCGTGGTTCACTTGCCGCTTGCAAAGCGACAGCTGTCGTTTTAACGACACCAACATCATTCGGGCCCACCCATAGTAGGTCCCACTCAACACACTCTCTACGATCATCATCTTCCCCCCAGTGATGTGATGGAACGCCTAGCTTCCCAGGATCCGCAGCACCGCTGCGGCCACTCCCCGGGTCTCCAGTCTCTCTAGGTCCCCGATCGGTATCCGCGTCCCTTTGACTTGGAGACTCGGTCAGCAATGCCGCTCCACATACTCCATGATGTTCCGCCCCTGCGGTAACACTGGCTACGTGTTTCCCACCATCCCAAGTGGCAGAAGACCTGTCAGGAAATACACATCCTGGACTGTCAGTTCGATCCTGTGCCCCTGCACTACAAAGACCTCATGCTCTGGATCCCAATAACTGATAATCCGGGCCAACAAGGGCTCTCCAGCTCTCATCAACGGGTTCTCCAAAAACTTTAGAACCCCAAACCTGGCCAACACACGACGGACACCCTGATCTGTCTGGATCTCTGCTCGTAGTGTACCCAGGTCTCTTTCTCTCTAGTTCACCCATATATCTGCCATATCTGCACAAAAACACCATCTTTTTCAACCTACAGATAGGGAATACTATAACCAAACACAAAAACCCAACTCTCAGCCATCAAACAGCACTAAAACCCCCTCATCTTCCAGGTCGCACTTTTCTTCCAAATCCTGAGACAGGTCGCACCTTTTGGCCCAAAACCTGCATCCCAGGTCGCAGATTTTGGCCCAAAAAGTGCGACCCGGCCGAAAATATGCAAGGGGGTCTGTTCCTGAGATTCTGGGCCCTAATCTGAACTTTCAATCCATCAAAATGAAAGAGTAAGGTTAGGCCTCTTACTTGCAACTGACGGATCTCGATTCCAACGGTCGGTTTGTCCGCTACGCTCGCCGCAAGATTTAGGGCCTTCTCTCCTCTCTACATTCACCACAGCAACACTAGAAAATGAGTGGATTTGGAGGGAAAACTGCCTTATTAAAAGAGAACCCTTGTTTCTTCTTTCGCCTGCTGCGACCATACCGTAGCTCCGTTTGACAAACCGTCTACACCGTTGGAAAGCTCTCACCGAGCCCTCAAATGGGTATCTGTTATTTTTTTGTGATTTGATACTTCACCAGGACACATTTTGTCCAAGATGGGTCACTTCACCTCTCCTTAAAATCGCATTTCTTCACTTACAACACTTGTACTTGGGGCACCACTTTGCCTCCTTACTTGTCTTTGTTCGTGTTGATTTTCGTCGTGAGTTACCATCTTATACTCATGTTTTCATGGTCCCCCATTGGACCTTTACTATGTGGCAGCACCATCAAGTCGCCCTTGTTTAGAGCATCCAAGTGGAGTCATCATCACATTCATGGAGTCTATCCCGAGTCCCTTTGTACCCCGCTATAGTCCTCCATCCCTCATTTCTTGGTTTCTCTCTTGTGTCGCACATTATGGCCTTCAGTCCCACTGTCCCTTATCCCTGATGATATTGTGTCAGTCGCTGCCATGTCATTCATGCCCTTTATGCTCTAGCAAGGGAAGTCGTCCATTCACTACTCAGTCCCCTCCATTCCACCATCATCATTGGTATTAGTCTGTCCGTCGCTCTACTATTTTCTCTCGTGCCTTAGTTGAGGATCTCTCATTGCCTCACCTATGGCAGACCTCCTTCTGTCGACATCAGCTCCTTCATTCTAGAAGACAGGTCTAGAGGGCGGTGTACCTTGGTTCCAGCTTCCACTCTTGTTCGGTGCCTCGGATCAGGCAAAAGGATCTCTCATTTCCCTTTGACTTGATTGTTTCTCCACTCCAGCTCCTTTCAGCATGAATGACATCCATATGCTTGATGGTCTAGTGATGCAGCATCCGCTTTTGGTGATTCCTGGGTGTGTGTGAGATGTCTCAGCCCTCATGAGGGGGTGGCCCTGCAGGTAGCCCCCCACATGCCTGGATGACCTCTTCATTGCAGCCTTCGATGCAACTCCATATATTTGATGATGTCGGCCTTAGCCGCTTGCAGCGCCTCTTTGATTTGCATGTATCAGTCAGATTTTGTGAGCCCTTCCTCGCTTATAGGGGGAATTTGGGTTGTATTTGTATCTCATGTACTCAGATATTATTGTATAAGTCCTGGCTGTTATCCCAGGCACAGCATGTATGTGGGATCCCTCATTGTATTTTTATCTGGCTTATGTTTATGTCGGCTGTACTCTATGGTTCGGTCCCTTGATTACTGGACACACTATTCTTTTTTACTTTGTCTCGGCGGGCATAGGTATGCCTTCCCCCGCTGCCTTTAGCACAGGTACCCTCTCATAAAAGAGACTTGTTGCACCTGCAAGTCTCATCTCCTCTGAGTCTAGTTCTTCAGCACATTAGTCTACCTTACATTTCTCTCTCTGGCTTCCCTTTTGATGTCTAGAGATTGAGTTCTTACAACGTACTTTGGTCATACGATTTGCTCCTAACACTCGCACGCTGGGGGGAAATCTGTTACACCATTTTTTGGTCATCTAACCTACTATCATTAGATGGACCCAAGTACACCATGTAAGACCAATTTTACCCTAAGTAAAATTGCTTTCACTATATAAAATAACTTAATAAACCACATTTATTAGGTTGTTTATGGTCTAAACAGGAAACCCCAAAAGGAAATATTAAACAAATCTATATTTGTTTGATTTCCCTCATGGAATAATTAATTAAACAATAATTTAATTATTATTCCTCATCATGTTTAACCCAAAACAAAGAAATTAATTAGATAAATCTCTATTTATCTTATTATTTTCTAGGAATAATTATTTAAATCTTATTTAAATAATATTCCTTGTTAAATATGACTAAATCACCCACAAATAATTAAATAAATCATTATTTATTTTATTATCATTCAAACACTTCCTTAAAATGATAAATAAATCATTTATTTATTTATTATTTACAAATAAAGGTATTTGACCCAAGTCAAATACCTTTTCCCTCCAACAAATATAATAAAATATTCCATAAAAGGTGGATCTAGATTTGGTTAACGTTATTTTAATCATGCACCAAGATCTAGAATGACCCAATATTTTGTTATAAATAGGAGGGTTTTCCCCTACCATTATTCACCTTTTGTTGCCTATTGGATCACTCTGGATCTAAACTCTTGGTTTGACTTTGAGCCATTATCATTGTCATATTTTCCATTATTTGCTGTGTGAGCTCCCTTTGAGTTCTATCTTTGTCTGGGTTTTCTACACCAACAGGAGAGAGAAATGCTAGATCTGAGGTGCTGAGGACTTCCAAGAACCCATCCCATTGAGGAGAATTGGAAACATCTTCTTGTTTTCCTCCCAGGTGCCCTTAATACAAAAAATTCTTTCAAAAATTGTTCTTGTCTTGTCTATTGGATATATGGAGCAAACCCTTCTTTTTACTGCTTAATGTATTTCTATGAATAGATCTGGTTTTTGCAGCTCTTGTCTTGATCAACTAACTACAGATCTGAAGATAATGGCAGCCATATTTGATGTTAGGGCTATTAGTTATGAGTAGCTAAAGTGGTCTTTTTTCGTACACTTCGAAAAAGGATTCATACTAACAGCGAGGCAAGGGCCTCACGAGCTGCAGCTCCAACATCCTTCTTGTTCTTCTTTTTCCTTTGGGCAGTTAGTGGCGAGATGCCCATGTTCGTGACTGTGAAAACACTTCACCTTAGACAAATCCAAATTCTTTCCTTTAGCCACAAATTTTGAATGGGATTTCTTCCCCTTCCCTTTCCTCACTTTGGTATCCAAAGCAAAATCCTCTTCATCATCATGCTTTGATGAAGAGCCATCCCTGGCATTCTGCCTTATCTCCTCCTGCACTAGATCCGACCAAAGTCGCTCCCAATATGGCAGTTTCTCCCGCCCATTGACAGAGTCTTGATAACTGTGCCAACTCTTTGGAAGTCCAATGATAGCCAAGATCACTAAGTCATCATCAGAAAATGTAATTCCCACACTCCCCATCTCATCCCTACATTGGAAAAACTTCGTGAGATACTTTGGAATACTTTTGGCCTTCTGCATTTTGATTTTTCTGAGTTTATCATTCAACGCCAACTTCCTATGGTCGCTACTGATTTGGAAAAGATCTGTCAAATCCTTCCACATTTCAAATGGAGTGGATTTCCCATGAAGGTTTGAAAAAATATGGTATTTCACACCTTCCAACATAATTCTTCTCATCTATTCTACTTTCTTTTTCCAGGCATCAAGTAATGCAGCATCCGTCGAAGTGGGCTTAGAAACATTGCTATCGATGAACTCCTTCAAGCCATTATCTTCAAGCACCGCCTCCATCCTGTCCTTCCAGGCTATGTAGTTTGAGCTGCCCTCAAGTGCATACTCCAACCACAACCCATTGAAAGCCATTTCAATGTTTACTCAACTGTCACACCAAGAAATTCTTGCAACAAATTCGAATTTTTCCACCAACACAACTCAGCACTACTTTAATATTGTAATCTTCAATGATTAACACTACTCTAATACCATGTATAAATTTATACAATATGCATGTATATTACTAGAATCCCTTGATCTAACAATTAAATCCACTGTTAAATACATAATCCTTCTACTCAATTCTTGCAGAAATTAAATCGCCAATTGCAAAACATATGAAGAAAAATCAATCACACATAACAAGATTTTTTTTACTGGGAAATCTTAAAGCTAAAAAACCTAGCTATCATATATTATGTATATCATGGAATCATGAAACAATCTCATACAAAGCTCAGCTCATAGAGCTTTCAGTACAATATACAATCATCTCACACTGTCATACAAAAATTGGTTCACACATGCACCAATTTACTGCCTCCTGACAGTCTTCCTCCACTGCGCAATCAATGTTGAAGAAGATCCATGAATGAATTTGATCTTGCCTTGATTTTACTGTGCAATCCTCATTGGCAACTCCAATGTGTGTGTAGATGCATTGAATGTATCACTATAGTCACAACGGATAGTCAAACACACCCTTTCACCTATCCCTCCACTGGGTCTCCACTGGATCTGACATGCAAGTAGTTAACTGCTGTATTTCTTCAGTTGCAAGTAAGACACTACTTGTGAATTAATTAAATAATTAATTCACTAATATTTCACTAGTGTATCTTTAGTTACAACTAGCACAACTGAGTTTAACTCACTTAACCGAGTTAAACCAAATAACAACTCCCATAACTACTCTTCCAACTCTGTTACAACTGTGTCACACTTAGTTAAAATGAAGTCCATCATGCATGAGTCACCAACCAACCTTGCAACTCGTAATTCCTTCAGCTAACTAGTCTGCCACATCAGTTAACTAAAATCAAGTGATCCAAGAGAATAAGTTATAATTTGTTGTATGATTATCATTAAGGGCTAATAATAATCGACATGCATTCTATTTTTAGATATGCGATCTATAAATAGACTTCGCCCATGTTCTAAAAATAGAAACTCATCTAAAGATAGAATTTTCTCAACCATCTAGAATCAGCATCATGCTAATTTTATAATATGCTCTCCATTCTAAAAGTAGACATACACCTAAAAATAGCATGTGGGCCCCACCTAGTGAAGGTGCTTATTTTTCACTAGGATCATCATGTTGTTGAATCTAAATAAGACCAAGCGAAAACATCTCTAAATCCTCGGAAGAGACTAGTATAGACCTCGATCTCATCAGGAGAATAGGTCATCCCAATGTGGATGTTCTTGAAAACCCCCGGTTTAATAGAGATGTCAATAAGCATTTTTTGCGTAGCGTTTCCCAGGTTACCTTCCGCGAAAATTTCATGTGTCAATATGGGCGTATGAAGCAAATGGGAAGGAGCTTGAGAAGTGAATTTCTAGAGATAATTAGACATGGCCCCAAGGCCAGGCATAAAGGAGGAACAATTATGACTATCATCCCAAGGAGGATCCTCAAGAGACATGGTTTCCAGGATGGCCTCATCAGTGGGAAATATCTCACTTAAGGGATCGGGAGAATCCGAAGCACCGAGTCAAGGGGATTGAGAATACGTGTCAAGAGACACTCAAAGGAGTATGATCAAAGGGAGGAGGAGCCAAAGCTGATATAAGTTCACAATAATCAATTTCTATTGGGCTTAACGGCATCATGCCACCAAATGAATCAACCTTCTCAGGCGAAGGGATGATCCATGGATCAGAAGATGGGGAAATCATGTTGACTTGAGAAGTGTTGGGCAGAAGAAGAGAAAAAAGACCCATAAGTTCAGGATCTTTGAAAATACCTGAGCCTATTCTCTCATAAGGCGTAGGAATATGATCGACATATGGAACATTGTTCTCGAAAGACGTGGAGGTGAAAAAGGACAACTGATCGACAGTGATAATCGTTCCTTCATGCGGAAATCGAAGAACATGAAAGAGAGTGGATGAGACGCATAACATGGAATGAGTCCAACTGCGACCAAGGAGAAGATTATAATTGAGTTTAGCGCCAATGAATTCAACCCCAACATTAACCGTTTTCTCTTCCAACGTAATAAGTAAACTGGCGAGAACACCAAGAGGGCGAGATTCCCTTTCGTCAAAAGCTTCTAAAGAGTTTGGAGATTGATTGAGGGCTGGAGAACTAATAGATTTCCAGCAGGCAGAAGACATGATGCAAGTAGATGCACCCTAGTTCATGACCACTCGATGGATATTCTTTCCATTAATCCCAACTTGGATAATTAGTGAAAGCTGGTGAGGGAGACGCGGGACAAAAATTTCCAAATCGAAAGTGATAAGGCTAGAATTGGTGGGGTAAACCCCTCCAATAGGAGACAACAAAGCCTTTAGTTTTGATGGACACCTCTGAAGTAATTCCAATGCAGGCATAGTGAATGCCGCCTGGGCCAAATCCTCAAAAATACTATAATGATGAGCGGTGCAAGCATTTGGGTTGTAGGAAGACTTTCGAAGTATGCCTTTAGAAGGTGGCCGTACAACAGGCTCAGGACTGGGCCTTTCAATGTGAAGAGGGCCAGAAGCAGGTAGGGGAGGAGTACCATAAATGATCTCTTTCTCTACTTCCTAACGTGGTTCAGTATAACCTTTCGATCGGGTAGCAATAGAGACGGGTGCAGGACCATTCATCATGAAAAATAGAGAGCCAAATGGGGCAGAGGATTGAGGTTGCTCCACTATCTGAGTTTGCTGTGATGGGAATGGTTCCTTAAGAACTGTCAGAGTGCCTTGAGTGCCTTTGCATAGTTGACTCACCTTGGCCCTTCGTGGATAGTCCTTGGTGTAATGCTCATCGTCACAAATCAGACAAGGGTACTTTGATTTACATTTCGAACCATCATTAGCATTAGGTTTCAGAGAATCCTATTTCTGGGCATCGACTTTGGCCTTACCTTTACCCCTTGTTTTAACTTTTTAAGCTTTATCCATTGGAGTGGATTGAACAAAATTCACTTCTGCGGCCTTACCAGGGTTCAGAGGCGGCTGAGAACTAGTATCAGTGGAAGAAGTAGAATTTTTCTTCCCAGGATTCGGGGAAGACTTACGAGAATTCTAAGACACATATCCAATGATACCGTCAACAGATGGCATCATCGGTGCTTTGGTATTTCTAGGTCGAGGAGCATCAGGAAAGAGTTCATACAATTTTCCAGATTGAGAGTTCACGAGGTCGAGTTACTGGGCACGAGCGATGGCTTGTTCCTTAGTAACACATGCCCCCATAGCGATGTCCTTAGCAATCAGACCGATAAAAGAGGTAGTGAACCAATTAGTTAAAAGTTGATTGGGAATATCAAACATGATTAAACGACGCTGCCTCCTCCATTCATGAATATGATTAGAGATAATAGTAGCTCGATCTTGTTTCAAGGATGTGAGGAGGTGTGTCCTAGTTTCATAACAAACTAGTAACTGAAAGTGCGTGAGAAATTCCATGGAAAGAGAGTTGAAATCCTGAAAGATGCCATGGGAGAGTTCAATATACCACTTGGAAACGACACCGGTGAGAGTTCTTTGGAAAAGACATAGTTGAATTGAGTCATCAACCCAAGAGTTAGAGGAGCACCAAAGATGGTATGTCATAACATGCACTTGTGGGTCTTCTCCGGACTTGCCTTCAAATTTGGGAAAATCGCCAGGGATTTTTGTCAGAACTAGGTTCAATATGGATTATGAAGGATAGGATCATTCATCAAATTTTACACATTGGGAAGCTCTAGCGTAGCAAGGAAGGGAAATTACAGATTGAAAGGCATTGCAGTCTTTTGATAGAGACTAGTATTGGGATTCCAACTAGGTTGGGAAAAATTATGACCCCATATGTTCTGTCCCAGAGGATTTTTTCCATAAGGGTTATAAGTCTGATAGTTCTGCCCATACACTAGTTGAGGACCAGGATATTGATTCTGAATGAACCACTGAGGTCCTATCTAAGCAACATACCGATTTTTTTGCGGAATTTAAGCAGTGACTTAGGGCGAACCTTGTACCATCGAAGATTGACCTTGAGGAATAAAAGGTGGGCCTTAAGGCTGTACAGGCTTCCCCTGGGGTGAAAGTTGACCTGAATACTGCGGTGGAATAGGCTGTCTCTGGGGTGCAGGTTGACCCAGATACTAATTTTGGACAAGATTTCCATGGGGTGCAGGTTGGCCTGGATGTTGAGATCCACCAGGGTGCCCCTGAAAACTAGGTTGGTCGGGCTGAGCGGTGGAGGGCTGACCTTGTTGTACAAAATTTGGGCCTTGCTGAATGTAAGGTTGGTTCTGTTGTGTTAGTGTCAGTCTTTGCAGCCTTCCTCCAGTGATAAAACATGCTCTTAAAAAGTTATTTTAAGATGTCAAGGTCAAATTTTTTCATTTCAGTGAGTCTTCAAGCAAAATTTGGTCACTAGGTATTAGGTCTAGGGTTTGCTAACACTCCTTTCAAAGTTGTCCAAATTTCGGTCCATGTCACCATTCAGATGAGTGTACCATCATTCATAGGTTTTCATCATCATTTCAGGTTCCAATGGGTCATTTTACACCTTGTTCATGCTTCAATTGTGCCTAGGTAAGGTTCATTTCCCTCTCCTAGGGTTTTGAAGGTAATTTTTCTTGGATGGTAAAATCATCAGCAAAACTTGTATCCTAATGTTCATACACCTTCCCCTATCCTTAATGTACCTTATTAAATGCTTCCCATCACTGATATCCCTCAAATTCCTCATTTTCACACAAACCCTAGTTTCTTGCTACAACTTGACAATTTTCTAGGCTAGGCCTGTGTTTTTCCCTTTTGGACCCCTTCCCCTCACTCAATATTTAAAATTCCAATTTCCCCTGCTTCCTAACATCCCTCCCTAATTCCAAAAATTTTCTCAAGAATTTATAAGCCCCTTATCCCCTTCATTTCACTTCATTTCGACAAATCCCTTGTTCCACACATCGAGATAGGTTTTACTCCAATGATGTTTTTGAGCAATAAAAGATGCATTTGGAAAAAATGAGAGAGGTTTTTGTCCAAAATAGGCCAAGGAAGACAAACCTCCTTAAAGTTTTACACAGGTGTCATTTTTTTAGGGAAATGTCAAAAATACAGTTGCCTCAGGAGAATTGATGCACCTCTGAAGTGACCTTGGGAAAAACAATATTTCTCCTAGATTGGTTGGCCTAATGACTTTCTTTATGAGTCAAATGATAACAAGACACAAAGATATTTCCAATGAGCTATCATGAGCTCAATTTGGAGTTGAGGAAGACCTTCAAAAGTTGACTACAACAACACTCTGCCTTGAGGCAGCCTCATTTTGCACTTTTTGACCAGTCTTGGGAGATTTGACTTTTGACAGGGCAAATGAACTCCAAATTGAAAAATTCAAGTTGGGTTGGAAATTAGACTCAATAAGCTTTCCAAAAATCTATCCCATGCCCAATTTGAACACCAGGGAAGGACTCCAAAAATTTTCTGCAAAAGGGCGCTATGCATTGAGATGGCGTGGCGCATTGGGCAGTGGTTTACAGTGTAATTTTATAACTGGCGCGACGCATTGAGATGGTGCGGCGCATTGGGCTAAAAAGCATGAAATCCATTCAAATATTCCTCCAAAGTCTCTCAAATTTCTAAATTCTTCATTTCCGAAGTAAGTTAACATCCCTCCATGACCAATGAATGAATTTCTCTCGGTGCTTATGGTGATTTAATGTATAAAAATTAAAACCCTACCTCCTTGCATTTTTTGTCAAAAAAAATTGCATAGGGTTTATGAGTTGTATTTCTTGCTGCTAATTCCACTCCTAGCCATTTCTCACTCCCTCACTCCTTCATTCCCTCAATCATTTTCTCCCTCTCTTTACATTCTCATCTACCCATTCCACATATCCCAAACCCTAGTCAAATATCCCCAAAACACTAATTGCCATCCCAAACCCTAGATAATATCCCCAAAACCCTACACTCCCTAAACCCTACTCACATCCCTAAAACCCTTACTCCCATCCCTAAACTATGTTCACACATACATTTTTACACTCTCTTCCATACACTCTACCCATTTCATTGCTCCACCATATTTTCACACTATTATCCACAAAACCATCCATGTACAACCACATTTTTCAAAACCAAAGGAAAACAATGGAAAGAGACAGTGATCATGGGTATGAGAAAGAGATTGAACATGATCGGGAATCTTGGCTTGAGAGAACAAACTTGCACTTGGGAAAGGATGCTAGAGAAGGCCAACAACGAGAAAAACATGTTGAGGAACATGGCATACCACTACTTGTCAATAAATATGGTGTGCAAAGCAAGAATCAAAATTTTGAAGGCCAAGTTGAAGAAGGCATCGAGGAGGTGAAAAGAGCAAGATAGGATTCAGACCTTGGCTGAGGCTTCCTTGGCCCAACACAACACTTGATGGAGAACACTCAGCCCAAATTTTAAAAAATTTGGGACACTTTTTGTAATTTTTGAATTTTTGGCTCAAAAAACAGACTTTTCTGCCCAAAGCGCCGCACCACCTAGCGCTCGCTTTTGATGGAGGCCTCCTTTTGAGGAAAAATGAGCATTTTTGGATTTTACATGGAAAAATATGCATGCTCACCAATGGCCAAGAAATTTTGACAGATTTTGAGCCCCCAAAAAGGTCAAAAACACCCCAAAATGACCTCTCTGCCCCTTTTTTGACACACAGGAAGCAGTATTGGGAGAACTCAGTTTTGGAGGGGCAAATGGAGGCCAAATTCAAAAATTCCACTTGTGCTGGAAAATAGGCAGGTAGAAATTTCCAACGAGCCCACTTGGAGAAAATGTGGACACTGGAAAGGCCTCCAAAAGCAGCTGCAAAAAGGTGCTACGCATAGGGAAATCAGCGCGGCGCATTGGAGGAAATTTTCTCAGTTTGACCAAAAATACTCTGTTTTTCGCCTAGTTTCTTGACAGTTTGAATTTTCTCCTTCTAATTGTCAAACTAATGATGTAATTCAATGTGACATGATCGATTTTGATGTAATTATGATAAATATTCACTCATAGAGGTAGATTCATCCATGAAAAGGTAGTTTACAACTGAATGAATCAGTTCCCTAGTTTTTAGAGGCAAGATGTTCCACTGCCTACTTTTTAGTTCTCAGTTTAGAATTTGTTGGAAAAGATCCTAAACTCATGAGCTCAATCCCTAGAGGCTAGGATGAGTTGTTGTTTGCCTATATCTTGTGATATTTTAGTCATTAGCATGGTTGGACTTTTGGGAAAGCTTGGAGCTTATTGTATACTCATTTCAGCAGTTTGGCTAAGGAATAGACCAGTGGTTTGTAGCACTTTATGGGATTCATGTGGCATCTTGCTTTGGTATTGTGTTTTCTTCTGTAATTGTAAGTCTACATGTGTTTTATGTATGCCATATCTCTCTTTATTTCATCTTAACTAAATCAAACAAAGATAAAGGTAGAATACATTGAAAGTGCAGTGCTCTACCTAAGGTTTGCTTAGTTATCTATGTTTTTAGCTGTTTGAAAAGGATCCTCGAGTTCTTCATGCCCTTTTCAACTCCTCATTTGTCTAAAACCTCTCCATATCACTCAATTTGAAGTATCAAATCACTTGCCTACCTTGCCCCATAGAGATCTCTGCAAAAATGAGCCTCATTCCCCAGACCCAAATCCGCCTTTCCATTTGAGCCAAAAAAACATCATTAAATTCAATAAAAATATTTTGCACACATACCTAACCTAAAATCAGTCTTCACATCAAGTCATCTCAACCCTCATTGATCATTTTTTTCTGAGATTGACAAGGAGAGAGCCCTCTCCCGACCTGGTAGGGCTAGCTACCAGGTTAAGCGTGGTTTGATGTTACCCTAGATTCTGCCTTTCTCAACCTGAGGTAGATTTAGGCATTAAAATGTTGCAAAAAAGGTTGACCTTGAGATGGATAGGTTCCCTTGAGGAGCATAGGGTGCTCCTTGCTAAACATAAGGTTGACCAGTAGGACCGTAGGGTTGTCCCTATTGGATTGAAAGTTGTCCCTGAGAGGGTTGTCCTTGTGGACCATAGGGTTGTCCTTGTAGGAACATAAACTAGTTGGGGTTAATCAGTATTTGTGGCATTTGAATATACAATGGACCGCGTGGAATGGACCCATGGTAATAGATGTGGCTTCCGTGCTCATCATAATAATGCAGAGGATTGATGGGAGCTTTAATCTATTGAGAATCCTGGGAGAAGTAATTTTGCTATTGAATGGACGTCATATATTGATCGTACGTCAAACCTCCAAGAATCGGATTAGAGGTGATAGGTGCGCTACCAGTGGGTTGATGGAGTCCCGATGCATGAGGCTGTGATCCACTCATGGCGGGCCCAAAAGGTATCGTGGAAACAATAGGAGTTGTCCCACGAACAACAGAATATGGCGGCATTGACGGAATCACACTAACAGATGGTGCGTGTTATCACTCCAAAATTTCCAAAGGTTGTTCTAAGTGTTAAAAATAAATATCAGAGGTAACTACAAACCACTTTTGGAGCTTAGGATCTAGCCTTCCTAAACTCAGATAGGGCTCTCTCTATATTATTTAACTTTCTTTATTTTATGGATTTTAGGCTAGTTATGTATATTTAATTGGATTGGTTTTGATTGGTTGGTGGAATCAATGATTTAGATGAATAGGTTCTTTTCCATTTTACATTGGGCTATGGAGTCAATATACTTTAAAAACATAACAAAATCAAATTAGAAAGTAAGTGTTATAGGAAAAGATAGGTGAGCGATATCACATCTCAAGGTTGAATGGTGAAGTGATTTTTCAATTGGGATTAAGGAGAAATTAAGAATTACTTAAACCAGATAATGAAGAAGGATGAAGAAGTCAATCAGGATCAGAGGGAAATTAAGAATTCTCTAAACCAGATATCAGAAGAAAACATAGAAATGTATAACAGTTAAAAGCATAGTGTAATGTTTAAGAAATTTCTATAGTAAAACTCTTGTTATAACATTTAAATTTAGAACACATATAATTTTATGGAATACTTAGAAAGAGAACATGAACAATTGAAATTTATACTTCACTGAGATAGCTCAACACATGAATCCTGTAATGAAATTACATTATAACTTGTTATGTTTGTCAACTGGAAGTTGGTACAATAACCCTCAGGCAAGAGATCAGTCAGCTATGAAAATGTTCAGAAATCCACCTTTGATACTTCGAATGATGAAGTATTTATAGAAAAAATTACAAAAAATATCCTATCAACTGATTAGGATTTATTTTAGGAAAATAAAATATCTTTATGCAAAAATATAGTGACACCTTTCAACTGACTGAGATTTGGCCCTAATTCTTTGATTTTTGTTACCTATTTGTTTCTTTCATCTGTGCGTTCTTTCACCCTTCATGTTCTTTCACCCCATTTCTCCCATGTTTCTTCATCTATGATCTTGATTTTCATCATCTTAGGGTAAATCTCATCTACCTCTGAATATTTGGAAAACATAGTCTTATTTACAAAAAGGTTATTTACCTCATGCTAGAAGTAAAAGAAGTTTCCTAGAGTTCAAAACTATTTTTCTTGGGCTAAAGGCTTTGTTAATGACAACTCCTTCTCTATTTCGAATTCCTGTCTTGTGGGTCTGGATTAAGCAGGATGGAACTAGTATCAATCTGCTCCTCCATATCTTGGTTTCATTAATCACCTGCACAACAAAAATAAAACTATCTATAATGAAAAAAATGGTTTGCAGGGAGGTGAATGGGCTTCATTGTTTTCCACAAGTTTGACAGAGATAGGGAAGTAATGGAATAGCAAGGTTTTCTTTATTTTTGAAACTTGGTGGTTTATCACATACTGAAAGGTGGTTTGGTGGTTTGGGAATTGGGGGTGGGGGGGTGGTGTGTATGATAAAACATGGAGGCACCACGTAGGAAAGGAGCGGGGAAATAAAACAACCCATTTCACACCCCCCCCTTAGTTTTAAACATCGGACGTTGGGGGTTGCAAAAAAGGTTGTAGGCTGTCCGATGTGATCAGCGATTATCAGACGGTAGGAGGAGTTAAGAGTTTTCAAAGGAGGTGGGTCGGGAAATAGTTTAGGTGGAAGGTTTAAAATGAAATGTGGGTTATGAAATATATTAAGCAGGTGGGTTAAATGAAAGTGGGGCCATTGAAATATATTAAGCGGGGAATTTAAATCAAAAGGGGCCTGATTGATATTTTTCGCTTTAAACTATTGAAAAAGTGGGTTTTTTCATTTTTATGAAAACATAAGGTTTTATTTTAAGGGGGAAAGGGGTTTTTAGCAAGGGAAAGGGGATTTTCAAAGGGGAAAAGGGGTTTTAGCAAGGGAAAGGGGATTTTCAAAGGGGAAAAAGGGTTAGAAAGATATTTTTGATAAGCGATAAAGAAAATGATGCTTCTATAACTTTTGAAAGTATTCTACCTACCCTTTTATTCATCCTAACATTTTTTCTTTCCTTTATTGGGTGCATTTGAGCTTGCTGACCCTTTTGTTTTCTTTTGATAAGCAAACTAACTTATTTCTAACCTTATATCTTCCAATGGCTCAAATTAAACTTATGAGCTCATTTTATTCTCTACCTAACTACTGATCTGCCAAGATTAAATGGTTTGATCAGATCTTTATTCACTAACTATCATAACATAAAATTTAAAGTCATGAATGATCAAGATTAGATTGCATGATCATCATGAATTGTGGCATTTTGAACAAGCTGCACACAATTTATTTGCAAAGGTAAAGTAAACTAATAGTAGTGGCATTTGAATGTGCAACACTTTCAGAATTTATTTTTTCTTATTTTTATGGGGTTCATATTTTATATCTTTTTGATATTTCTTTCTTTTCGTCCTTTGTTTATTCTTTTAGGACATACCCTCTTTTCATTTTTTAATATGGAAAACATTTGCAGAAATGAAAATGTATGTACACTTTTACAAGACTTAACATAGCCAATTAAAAATTATGATCCCTATTATTATAGGAACCTAACAGTGGCTCCACTTGGGGATGGCATCTCCTTTGACTTTGCTTTACTTGGAACCACTTTATGTGATCTCCTTTATTCAAACATATGATGTTATATCTTTGAAAGCTTCAGGATTTCCTCTTCAGGCTTCAACTTTAGAAGATAATCATTCACTCCTATCTAAACTTTGCTATGGTATTTACAATGAGTAAAATGGAACAAAAGAACTATTGATTATTCTGGTGAAAAATAGTGCTTCAGCATTCGACCATTGATTGGTCCACCTGGTAGGTATGTTCCATCTAATTCTTTCAAGAAAAAGGCATTGTTGCCTCTGTAACCATAAATAATGTATGGGCCTTTCCAGAGAAAATAAAATCTCCCATGTTTTTCTTTGTCTTCCCTTCTAGAATCCCATTTTAGTACTTGATCACCGATGAGTAAATCATCTGCTTTAGTTTTCTTATCGAATATATTCTTGATTTTGTCTTGAATTACTTGGGATTTGATATAAACTTCTTCCCTGTTTTGCTGTAAATGAGTTTTTTGGTTTATCCTCCTTTGGATGTCATTTGGTTCTACTTGTAGCTCTTGAATCATTTTCATTACTGGTACTCCTAATGAATATGGAAAAACAACATCCATCCCATATACTAATTAATGGGGAGATGTACCAATATATTTCTTAGTAGTTACTATGTTTTCCCATAGGGCATTCACTAACCTTTTATTCTAGGTTTTCTTGTTATCCTCTTATAACTTCTTGATGATATTGACTAGGATTGTATTTGAAGGTTCTGCTAGTCCATTACCTTGAGGGTAATAGGAAGTGGAATGGCCTAGGGTTATATGGTATCAGGTACACAAATATATAATTTTCTTGGTTTTGAAGGCATCAACATTATCAGTGATGAGATTTTATGGGCATACAAATCTAGAAAGGATGTTGTTCTCAAGAAATTAAATAATGACAGAGTCTTTGGCTTGTTTGGAAGGGATGGCTTCCATCCACTTGGTAAAGTAATCAATGGCTGTCAATATCCATTCATGTTGGGCATAGGAGGGTGGGTGAATTTCACCAATGAAGTATAAACCCATTGTTGAAATGGAATTTCTACTGAGATAGGTTTGAGGGGTAATGGTAAGAGTTTCTTCTTCCCTTCAAATATCTGACATTTGTGACAGGAGGTCACATACTTTCAGACATCTGCAAAAATGGTGGGCTAGTAAAAACCTGCCCTCAAAATTTTGTTAGCAGTTGTTTTCTAGTATAGGTGTCCTCCACAATCTCTTGCATGAAATTCCTGCATGACTTTGTCAACTTCATCTTTTAATAAAAAATTTAACAGGATGCCACCATGATCTTTCCAAAATAAAACATTATCTAAGATACAATATCTCATTTCTTTCATTTTTAAGAATCTACTTTTGGTTCTAGATAAACAAGGAGGAGCTTGTAAGTTTAGTAGAACAAATGTAAGGTCTGCATACCAGGTTGAATCTATGAAAGTTTCACTAATTTGTGGAGTCTCCATCTCTTCCTGATCATCTATGGAAACAATGAAATTTATGTCTAAGACTCGACAGTTCGATTCAGCCATGAGTTTGCCCAAACCTTGGCATTTAATTAATTTTGTAGGCTTGATCTCAATGTCATATTCCAGTATTATGGAAATCCATTTGCCTCTTTTTCCATCAGGCCCATTCTGATTTAGAATGTCCTTTACAACTGAGTTTAGAACATATGCTATTATGTGAGAGTATAGAATGTATACTCTGAAATATTTATGGCTTTCACTAAAGCAAAAGCTTATTTTTCCATGATATTATAATTTAGTGTTGCATCTCTCAAAGTTTTACAGAAGAAAGAAATGGGTTTTTCAAGGCCCTCATCGTTATTTTGCAACAAGATTGATGCGATGGTGTGCTCTGAAGAAAATGAAAAATTTATGAAATCTATGTTAAAATTAGGACTTATGAGAATAGGTGTTTTAGTAAGGGCTTATTTAACTGCTTCAAAAGACTATTTAGCCTCTACTGTCCACTTAAGTATTGAATATTTTTAACATGTTGTTTAAATTTTTAATTAGTTATGCTAAGTTAGGGATGAACCTTCTAAGAAAATTTATTTTGACTAAAAATTCTTGTAATTATTTGATGTTTCTAGGATGAATCATATTTAGGATTGCTTATATTCTAGCTAGATCAATTCTAATGCCCTCTTTTGAAATGATGTGTCCCAAAATTTTTCCTTCTTCTAATCCAAAAAGTGGCTTTTTAGGATTTAAGGATAGACCAAACTTTCTGCATTTTATGAATACTTTTCTTAGATGATCTAGATGTTCATTATCTGACTTGGAAAACACTGTGATATCATCTAGGTAAATGACTAAATAGTCATGGATTTAATTTGCAAAGGATATGTCCATGGCCCTTTGGAACGTTTCTCTAACATTCATCAGTCCAAAAGGCATTTTAAAATACATGAAAGTTCCCCAAGGAGTGGTGAATGCAGTCTTAGCTTGATCTTCAGGTTGGACTAGGATTTGGTTGTATCCAGAAAATCCATCTAGTAATGAAATTATGGATGACCCTACTACCCTCTGGAGAATGTGGTCCATTTTAGGGAGGGGATAGTTATCCTTCAATGATACTTTGTTCAAGTTTCTGAACTCAACACAGAGTCTGATTTCTTCTGTTTTCTTTCTAGTGGGGACTAAATTAGAGACCCAATCAGAATATCTATTGGATGTTATGATTTGAGCATCGCACATCCTTTTAACTTCTTTCTCTATTATTGGCATAAGAACAAGGTTAATTCTCCTTAGATTTTGTTTAAAGGGCTTCTGATTTTCCTTAATTGGTATCTTATGCTGGATAATGCTGATATCATAAGACTTTATTTTTTCATACTTCGAGGCAAATATGTCTTCAAATTATTTAAACAAGCTAATGTACTTCAGCTTTTTAGCTGGAGGTAATGTCTTAGATATCTTGATAAGCTTGGGATTTTATTTTTTTCCTATGTTGCATTCCTCTATATTTGACCTTAAAGGCTCCATTTTAGGTTTTCTAGATACATCATTGGAGTCAAGGAAGTCTTCTAGTGGGGCTAATCCCTTAGGCAAAATGTTGTCTTTGAGGTTAAAAACTTATGATTCATCATTGATTAATTCCTCAATTTCTACTGTTTCTAATTATTCTATTTCTAATTTAGTGAACACTAGTACAAAATGGCTAATTAGTTACTAAAAAAAAAACTAAAATTTTCATATAAACGACTATTTTTCAGTCGGTGACCAATAGCAGCTAATTTACAGTATCTTACAATGCGACCAACTTTTGGTCGTTTTTAGCTTAGTCATTAATTGGTTATCTCAATTTTGTTATCTAGTTGTATATTTTGTCATTGATTTAGTCACTGATTTAGTAATTCATTTAGTTATTCATTTGGTCATTCATTTGGTCATTGATTTGATCATTGATTTGGTCTTTGATTTGGTCATTAAATGTCACAATTAATGACCAAATATACAAAAAAAATATATTACTATATGATCACCTGAGAAAACCAATTAATGACCAAAGAAATATGACCAATATGTTGGTTGTGTTATAAGATACTGTAAATTAGCTACTAATAGTCATATATATGCAAATTTTAGTCATTGTTTGAAACGAATTAATGACCGAAGAAATATGACTAAATTTTAGTCGTGTTATAAGATACCGTAAATTAGCTACTAATAGTCGTATATATGCAAAATTTAGTCGTCCTTTGTAGTCAAATTTATCATTTGCAGTAGACATTTATTCATTATATAAATGACTAATTTAGTAGTTTATATTCATTTCATTTACTTTCATTAATAATCATTATAAATGACTAATTTAGTCGTATATTCATTTTATTTGTGTTCATTATTAATCAACATAAATTAATTTGTATGATTTAAAAAATGTCATACAACGTGCATGTTCATCTAATATGAAAAAAAAAAGTCGCATATTTTAATTACAATACTAAACAACATCAAGTGCAACTATAAATAATTTCAACCACAAAAATTATATTATATGAAATGTTAAAGTATTACAATATGAGTTTCCAACTTAATATTAGTTGGACTACAATTTACACATGAAATGATGTTTCATCACTTCAAAACATTATTGTTGTGTTGTCAAGGCATTACAGGTGAATTCACCAACTCTGAATACTTGATCATCAATCTTTATATGTGTGTCTTATGCGAGATATTGGCTCTAAGGGAATCACCAGACTAGTTCTCCTCTCTCTTTTTGCATTTGTCGCTCCAATGTTATTGCTCTCCTCTTTTTCAATTCATGCTTCTTACCATCAATACTGATTTCATTTTTTGAAAACAAAAGAAAATACAATGCAGTGTAAGAAACGAAAGACAATGAACACTAGAATATAACATAAATTAGACTATAAATAGTTTATAAAACATATACCTTAACATCAACAATGTCAAAGCAATTTTCCTTCAGCATCAATTTCTGCAAAATAAATGTCACGTTATTCTTTCCCGTTTCTCAACATGCTACATACAATAAATTGAAAATCACATAAAACCAATAGCAAACCCTTTTCTAACCAAAACAAACAAACAAACAGTGCCTCTAATAAAACTTCATTATAATATTAACAAATGAAAAGAGAGCTAGTGGACCATTTGTGTTGTTTGACTTTGCCTATTTTTGTTATAAAGTGCTCGAGCTTCGGGAACCAACAAATGTGAGCATGAGATAAAAACTAACCAACCATTCACTTGTCAACATGAGAGATCACCGATAAACCACAAAATTGATCAGGCATTAAAATTGTGAGCAGACTACCTTGAAATTTTATTCTTGAGAAATAC
Source organism: Pinus albicaulis (assembly GCA_034641835.2). Lineage (NCBI taxonomy): Eukaryota > Viridiplantae > Streptophyta > Pinopsida > Pinales > Pinaceae > Pinus > Pinus albicaulis. Next base: position 1,474,028,519 of record CM076579.1, on the reverse strand, counting down.
CTCAAAATCCCCCTCGTTTCTAATAAGCTTCTTGGCTATGTACCTTCATCCTTGATTTCCCTTGCTATATCTTGAATAAAGAATATCCCTTCAACAACTAGTTTTGCGAGAATCCTACCAAGTAGTATTGAAATAAAATCGAACTTTAATAAGAACAAACACAAAATTTCAATTTTGTGGTTTATATGATAGCCATTTGATAATAGCTCACTCAACATCCATGTTTCAGGCAGTATTTGATGTCTTTTTATGTGGAGAATTTTCCAATGGGGCTAGATGTTTTGACCTTTTATGTTTGGATCTAAGCTTAATATCAATATGTATTGGATTTTTGTTTTAAATGAAAACATAGGTTCTGCTTTTTCCTTTTCTGTTTTTCTCCCTTTACATATATGTTGTGAATTTGTGTAATTTTAAACAAAATAAACAGTCATGTTAATATGTTTTAACATATTGCAATTTTAAAAATAAATATACAATTTTAAAATTTATAGCTAGAGTTTTGGATTCAGTTCATTTTGAACCAAATAAGAGAGTGGCATTAGTCACAATTTTACTAATATACTAATTCTGATAACCATAAAAGTGTCTTTTTGAGTTGGCTATATCCAATGGCGGATAAAAGAATCCTTTACACAGGTATCACATAGGAATATTAACTAGAAATCATTTTTGTATAACATAGGAATGTTGATGACATTACAACATCTCTACCATGTTGATGATTGAATTATGTGAATGAGGATGGAAGGCAATCTGATATTTTTTTCGCCAAGGGTTTCTGAATGTCTCGGCGATCGGGGATGACGCAATATGGAGGGGGCTTTGACACACACTACAGCATCGCAGGCCTGCGGACGATCACATGTGTCAGACTTGGGGTACGGTTTCTACTGAGACCGCCTACACCTCCTATCGTAGCCTTTCGATTTTCACCCATCCCTTATTGCCTTTCACTGTCACACTTTCTACGGTTCGCGCTCTTCTTCAACCATCGATCGACCCACGTCAGATGCTATGGAGGATGAGATACTAGATTATTACCCAGACCCATTGGAGGAAGAGCTATTGGATTATTCCCTGGACCCATTAGAGGGCTTGTTGATCTGGTTCACTCCGCGACACTCCCCGTCTTTTTCGTCCGCACAGGCACCTCCTGCATCTGCTGTTTTTCCAGATGGATCTAGGGCTTCCACCTGGCCTCATTTTTATCTGGAGGGATCTTCTTCTCTAGCCTACCACTCTGATTCTCTGCCATATGCATTGCTAGAGTGCTTCCCCCCCCACCTTCCTGTAGCCGATTTGGTGCTATCTGTGTCATTATCCCCTGCATCTCACCATTTTATGACATCCCTCCTATTGTCACAGTCCTCCCCCCCTCCCCAGGATATCTCCTCCTCCCTATATCCTATACCTTTGTTGCCTGCTTTTTCACCCCCTTTACATCCTCCGAACGTGCCCCCCTCCATCTGGGTGTTTTGCGGGCACTCTCCCTATTGATCCACCCCCACATTCTGTAAGGATGATCGAGGAACCTACCTCAGACTCGGTAGGGGAGCAACTGTCCCTTGGATCTAAACCGTGCTCATCCAGGAAGTCAGGATGTGTTAAGAAAGGTAATAAGGGTATCGACCTCACATTCGGACACCAACACAGGATGGGCGATGTACTTACACGACAGAGAGGTTTTTGGTCGGACACATTTGGGGCCGGAAATACAACACAGAGTGAATTCGACTATGGAATACGGAGATCTAGGGACAGTTTATTGATGCTTTACCCTCTGTCATCATTCTCCCCAAAGGATGGTTCGCACTTAGTTTCAGTCGGTCGGAACACCTGCAATGGGTAGTTTCCCGTTATTGGCAAATAGAACAAGCCCCAGTCCTGTTGAAGAGATGGAGCCCTTTATTTGACCCTGAGTGAGAGCACTTGGGTGCTGGACCCATCTAGGTTCGATTACCTAGGCTACCTATTCACTTTTGGTCTGAGGATACCTTCACACACATTGGAAATGCTCTTGGGTCCTATCTTGATCATGACAAATCTGTTATTGCAACTGGTATCATGACCATGGCTCAGATTTTGGTACATTTGGACACTAGAGAGGGCTTGGAAGAGCCCACTAAATTGCGATGGAAGCAATTTACCCAGATCCAACCCCTGGATTACAAAGGTGTGCCTTACCGATGTAGAATATGTCACGAGGTCGGGCATCTCTACAAGGACTGCCCACTCCTGCAGAGAAGGCTCCACAGTCCCTGCCAACTGAATTTATTCCTGCATCAACTCAACAGGCATAGGTACCCACTCAGAAGACTTCTTAGCGTGGTCGACCCCCTCGGGCCAGTGTTCTGAATGAAGCCCCTACTTCTCATCCACCTCGGCCCCCTTCGTCGCACATTACCTGCTCCAGAGCAACTACTGCACAACCATCTGCGGGTATTACTTCACTCCCTTTTCTTCTAATTTTTCTGCTATATCTACCATTATTCAATCATTGGTCCTCTCTGTATCTAGGTAGAAATTTCCCTCCTCTCCTCTCCCTTTTTCCGTGACCCCTCCATCTATACCTTCTCCCACTCTCCCCCTCTCCTTTGAGGCCTCATATGAATCTGCGGGTAGCCACTCATACTTTCTCAAATCCCTGTACAAGCTATCTGCATCCCCCCCCTGCCGATTAGCTATTATTCCCCCCCTCCCAAGATCGGGGTATCTTCTCGTGGTCGCAAATCATATATTTCTAAAGCCATTCTCCAAGCTGGTCAGGAGGTGGCTGATGGACATCAACACACTCTTGATCGGGTCCTTAGAGCACAGAAAACCCATGCATCTATTCCCTCATGATTATTCTCTCCTTCAATTGACCCCTTGTGATATTATTTTCCTCCAAGAGACCCTAGGCCCTGAATCATCGATTGTCAATATTCTTCAAGGCATGCACCCTGGATATAACTTTCATGCCATGGATGCTCGTGGCTGATTGGGCAGCATTTCACTAGGCATCAATGCCCGGTTGATAAATCTCCTTAATATCTGGGGAGGAGAGGGATACTTGGGGGCCGACATACAGTCGACTGAATTCAGATCTCCATTTTGAATCTTCAACATATATGGGTCGTGCTCTAATCGACTCACATTTTGGGATAATTTCCTCAACCTCCCCCTCATGAATCATGACAATCTCATACTCGGTGGTGACCTCAATTTCTCTCTCGGTTAGGCTAAATCATGGGGACATTCCGCTCAATTCGATCCCCTATCTGAACAATTTCAGACCCTCATTGAAATGCACCAGCTTGTGGACATCTCGTCCCCCAAACTATAACCTACTTGGCATAATAAGAGGACAGGACAAGCCTCCCTTGCGAGACAATTGGATAGATTCTTATTCCATGAGGACATTCTTGCCCACATCCCCAACTATCGGTAGTGGGTTGGATAGGGGGGGAATCTCTGATCACTCTCCCATTTTTATGGAGCTTGTTGGATGCACACCAAAGCCAAGGGCACCCTTCAAATTCAATGCTACATGGCTTGAGGATGCATTCTATGTTGAATTTGTCACTCAGTACTGGACTACCCATATAGGACCACCAGACCTAGACCCCTCTACTCTCTTTTCCTACAATATTGATCCGGATTTATGCAGGAATGCAACAGAATAAACATATAACCATAAATATAGAGATGCAACGGAAATAACACTTCATTTCATTAATATCAAAGAACTGAAATTTGCTTACAGACAGAATGGAAATAAAACTAGCTAGGGCGCTGGTAGCTATCTCTGAGAAGAGATGTGGCGGCTACAGGCCTCTGAACTGAGTTACAATGAAGCTCGAGGGCCTATTTATCATTTAGAAACAATGGGAAATCATAAACAGCCAAAACCCTAACCCTAGGAGATGAAGCGCCAAAACTATGGGCCCCGTTTGGGTAAATTGGTGTTTCAACTTCCCAGGGGCGTAACTTTGGCATACGATCTCCGTTTGACGCGTACCATACCTCGTTAGAAAGATCTATCCGAGGACTACAAATTTGGGATGAGAAACATGGTCCATGGACGCATGCTGCTCTCTATTTTCCCAAAAAAATGTTGTTTAGGGCCTCAAAATGGCTCCGGAAGTTTAGGACCTGAAAAACTGCTAAAAATAGTAAACTGTGCCGAAACTGAAAAACTGAAAGAGACAATGGTGGAGCCCCAAGTGGAATAGGTGGGTGACCACCAATATCCACCCCACAGATCATTCCTCCCCCCTTAGGAAGAAATGGTCCCCATTGCGTTAAGTTCCTCCATGAGATGAGGAAATTTCTGTTGAACTTGGTCCCTGGTGAACCACTTTCCTTGGTGTAGGAGTTGGCCAGCTTTGATAACTCGATATAGTTGGATCTTCTGTTGGTGAGTGTTTTTGATTTACATGTCCATGATACAATCTGTGGTGGCCTGTTCCATGCAGTCTGGATTTAACTCTGTTGGGGTGAGTTGTTCTGCAGTGTCCAAGGTGTCCAGTAGAGGTGGGAAGTAAGGACGAAGGCGATCCACATTGAAGACTGGGTGCAGACCAAGGAATGGTGGAATATTGAGCTTGAAGGTATTGTTCCCTATAGCCTTGGTGATGGTGTACAACCCGTATCGGAGTGGGCGAAGCTTGCGGTGGGGTCCAGTGAGGCGCTCCTTCTGCAAATGTAGCCATACTTTGTCGCCCACCTGGAAGTTGTGTGGCACCCGGTGTTGATCATGGCGTTTCTTGTACTTGGCATTGGCTCTGTCCAATATATCATGAACCTGTTGGCGGATGTGTTGAATGCGCTCGATGAAGCTACTGGCTTTGTCAACTTCAGACTGGACATGAGCTGAATTGGCCTGAGCAGCTGCAAATGGCATGGCTACGCCAATGGGACATAGTGGCTGGAATCCCAAGCCCACCTGAAAGGGGCTATGGCCGATTGAACTGTGGAGAGCCCGATTATAACTATGTTGTACATAGGGGAGGCTCTCGTCCCATGTGCGTGGATGCTTTGAATTGTACATGCGCAGAATGTGTACAATCATTTTGTTGACGACCTCTGTCTGGCCATTTGTTTGGGGATGGAAAGCTGTGGACTTGGTGAGCTTGGTATCCAACATCGACCAGAGGCTGGACCAAAATGTGTTGAGGAACCTGCTATCCCGATCTGATATGATAGACTGTGGGATCCCAAAGTGCACCCACACTCGTTCAAAGAAGAGTTTAGCAGTGGCTTCTGCTGTGATATTCTTCTTGCGGGCCGCCATAATGGCCATCTTCGAGAATCTGTCGACGACCACGAAAACACAGTCATTTCCCTGCTTAGTAGAAGGCAGGCCCGACATGTAATCCATGGAGATGGATTCCCAAGGTCGAATAGGGGTAGGTAGAGGAGTATATAGGCCTTACTTCTTGATGGTCGGTTTGGCAATGGCACAAGCAGTGCAGGATCTGATGTGCTTCTCGAAATCCTTTCGAAGGTTCGGCCAATAGAAATACTTCTGCAGGATTGCTACTGTTTTCTCGACCCCGAAATGCCCAGCGACTCGACTGTAGTGTGCTTCCCATATCATCTTGGCACGCTCGCTTGAAGGAACACAAAGGTGTCCCATGTGACATAAAAATGCATCTTGGAGGTGAAAATTTGGAACTTGCGTACCCCCCAAGAGTGCCTTGTAAGTGTGGCTGAATTCTGGGTCACTCTCATAGAGAAGCGGCCAATCAGAAGTCTCGTGCCCACAAGAGCATAGTGGTGAGCGCCACGATCGGTGGTCGGTTGAGGCAGTCTGCAACATGATTAGTGCTACCCTTCTTGTACTTGATGTTCAAATGAAACTGTTGCAGATATGTGGATCACTTATGATGGCGATCATTCTGCAACTTCCCTTGTGTCTGTATGAACTACAGGGGCCGGTGGTCTATGTGGATGATTGTTTCCTTCCCCAAAATGTAATGCTTCCATTGTCGACAGGCTTGCACAATGGAATACATTTCTTTGTCATAGGTGGGATACTTGCGAACTGTCTCAGACAATGTCTCGCTGTGATATGCCACTGGATGTCCCTGTTGAGTAAGAACTGCCCCAATAGCATAGTCGGAGGCATCTGTCTCGATCTCAAATGGCTGTTGCAAGTCTGGTAAAGTGAGCACTGGGGCAGAACAGAGGCGGTTTTTCAGTTCTGTGAACGCCTTCTGTTGAGGTTCCGACCAAAAAAATTTTTCTCTCGCTCCTCCCTTGGTGACTTGACTCAAGGGCCAAGTGATATGAGAGAATCCCAACACGAACCTCCGATAGAAATTAGCAAGACCCAGAAAGCTGCGAAGTTCTGTTATAGTGGTTGGGGCTGGCCAATCCCGAATGACTTGGATCTTGGCTGGATCCACATGCACCCCCTTTCATCAATAATGTATCCCAGATATTGAACCTGGGTCATGCCAAAAGTGCACTTCTCCAAATTGGCACACAACTTGTGTTGCCGCTGTGTTTGGAGGACTTGTCGGATGTGGTAAAGGTGCTCTTCCCAAGTCTGGCTGAAGATCAGAATATCATCCAAGTACACCACTACAAATGAGTTGGTGAATGGCTGCAAGATGTCATCCATCATCCTCATGAAGGTGGTGGGAGCATTCGTCAACCCGAAAGGCATGACCAGCCATTCGAAAAGGCCTTCCTTGGCTTTGAAGGCAGTCTTCCACACATCGGAGGGTTCAATTGGTACCTGGTGATACCCAGACTTTAGGTCGATCTTGCTAAAATATTTTGCACCTTTGAGTTGGTCTAGAAGGTCATCAATCCGTGGGATTGGGTACCTATTCCGGACAGTGATCTTGTTCAGCGCCCGATAGTCAATACAGAGTCTCCACGTCCCATCCTTCTTCTTTACCAACACGATCGGGCTCCCACAGGGCGATGAACTTGGTCTGATGTGACCTTTCTGCAACAGCTCCTGAATATGCCTCTTGATTTCATCATTCTCCAGAACAGAGCGCCGATAGATCGGTCCATTAGGTAGCGGCGCACCGGGGGTCAGATCAATCGGGTGCTTGACCTGACAGTGCAGAGGAACCCCTGTGGGTGAGGTGAATATGTCCCCATACTCCTCCACAACCTTATCCATTTGTTGTTGTTGTGTAGAGGAGCCCTGTCTGGAGGTCGTGGCCACAGTCTTCTTCTTGCCCTGGGGGCGGATCATCAGGAAAATGAATTTCCTGGTTTGGGAAATGAGCTTACTGCATTGTTTTGCAGTAACCAAAGAGATAGCGGCAGGAGGTGGTACCTCTGGTATCCTGTACAACTTATTTCCAAAAGTAACAATAACAACACGAGATCGAGACTCATACACAGCATGTCGCTTCCACAAGTATGGTTGTCCTAATAATACATCAGAAACATCAATAGGAGCAACGTCACATAATACCTCATCTGTGAAGGGCTTGATGCTATAGGGAAGGCGACACTGCCGGCTGACGCGGAGTTCTCGTCCTTGGTGAAGCCACCTGATGGTGTATGGATGTGGGTGAGCTGTGGTCGGCAAGCCCAACTGTTTCACAGCGTCTGCTGAAATGAGGTTCTTTTGGCTCCCATTTTCGACAATGAACTGTACCCGGGAGCCCTTTACCCACATCTGGGAGTGGAAGAGACGTTCCTCCTCCTCTGGATCTTCCGGTTCCTCCTTCTGGATCTTTGTAGTGGCAACAGTGGCGTTGGGCTCCACATAAATAATCTGTTTCCCTTTTTCATTCCCCTTTTCAGGCTCTGATTCGGAGTCAGAGCATGCATCTGACTCAGAAGCCCTCATCTCGGCCACTAGCGACTGCTTGGTCCGACACTCACTTGTGTTGTGAGTGGAGCTCTTATGGAACTCACACCACTTTCCTGTGTCCTTCTTTGGCTTTGTGGTGCTGTTCTTTTCTTGTGGCTTTGACGGGTTGTCTTTAGCCACCATGCCTTGTTTTTTTCCTTTGTTCTGCGATTTGGAATCACCTTTCCCTTGCTTTTGATTCGCAGATCCAAAGTCTCGCTTCTTATGCTTGAATTTATGCTCAATCTTGGCAGCATACCGGTATGTCGTAATAAGCGAGGAGATGTCAAGGAACTCCATTTCCTCCTAAATGTATTTGTGCAGACAGCTGCGATACTTTAGCACCAAATGTTTCTCTAAATATTTGATACCCAACTTTGTGCGCAAGGTATGGAACAGATTCGTTAGCTCATGCACATCTTGATCCCTTTGTTGTCGCAGCGTGGTCCATTGTATGTACTTGTCTTCATAGCTCCCCACAAAGAAAGTACTGTTCCTTGACGGCGTCTCGAAAAGAATTCCAAGTTGGTACGGCCGAGAACAAAGAGGGTTATGTCTGGTCCTTGTTCTCACAGTAGGTTTCCCACCAGTCCTTAACATGGGGGGTAGCTTTGAGGAGTGCAAAAATAATCTTCTCCCGGTCTGAAAAGTCATGAACCGAGAAATATCCCTCTAACAGATTCAACCATTTATCTACAGCATCTGCGTCTATTTGACCCTCAAATATGGGAATGTCAAAATTTACTTGTACCTTAAAAGGAGTCGCGCCTCCAGAGTGGCTGCTGGATGCAGATGCGCCGCCGGTGGGTAGCCGTTGAAGGATCTAAGCAAAGTTATCCATCATCGCGTTCCTTTGTTTTTCGAGGGCCTCCTCGAGCAATATTTTGATAGGATCTCCTGCTCCCTCATATTTCTTTTCATCCCCCATGGGCGTCCGTCGAGGTTTGCGAGGCTGATCTTGCAAAGGTTCCACCAGATCAAGCCCTAGCTCCTTATACCCCGACCTCGTTGGGGACATGCAAAGAAGGATCGAGAAAAAGTAGACCGCTTTGATACCACTGATCCGGATTTATGCAAGAACGCAACAGAATAAACATATAACCATAAATACAGAGATGCAGTGGAAATAACACTTCATTTCATTAATATCAAAGAACTGAAATTTGCTTACAGACAGAATGGAAATAAAACTAGCTAGGGCGCCGGTAGCTATCTCTGAGAAGAGATGTGGCGGCTACAGGCCTCTGAACTGAGTTACAATGAGGCTCGAGGGCCTATTTATTATTTAGAAACAATGGGAAATCCTAAACAACCAAACCCCTAACCCTAGGAGATGAAGCGCCAAAACTATGGGCCCCGTTTGGGTAAATTGGTGTTTCAACTTCCCAGGGGCGTAACTTTGGCATACGATCTCTGTTTGACACGTACCATACCTCGTTAGAAATATCTATCCGAGGAATACAAATTTGGGATGAGCAACATCGGTCCATGGACCCATGTTGCTCTCTATTTTCCCAAAAAACGTCGTTTAGGGCCTCAAAACGGCTCCGGAAGTTTAGGACTCGAAAAACTGCTAAAAACAGTAAACTGTGCCGAAACTGAAAAACTGAAAGAGACAATGGTGGAGCCCCAAGTGGAATAGGTGGGTGACCACCAATATCCACCTGGATCAAATATGAAAGAGGTAAAGAGGTTCACCAGGGTTTGGGAAAAGGAGAAGAGCATTCAGGATGAACAAACTCTGCAATCTATTGAAGAGGAACTTGTTGCAATGAGTTCGTCTGACCATCAAGGATTTGAAACAGATGAATCAAAGGCACACATCTACTTGCTAGAATCTGAGAACACTAAGATCCTGAAAGCCCGCGAAGAGACATGGCGCCTCCAAAGCGTAGAAATTAGTATACACTAAGCATGCATACATCCAGATTCCCCTGATCTCATAATATTTAACTTCTTGCAAAATATAGAATCATTCCATTGTTAATAGTTTGCGGAAAATTAATTGCAAACACATGTGAAGCATAAATAAAAACAATTGCAGATAACACAGTTGTTTAACGGGAAAGCCTGAAGTTGAAAACCCCAACTATCATATATTATGTATCATGGAGATCATGTAACAATCTCATACAAATATTAGTACATCAAGCTCTTGTTGGGAAAAATATTGAGAGGGGGGGGGGGGTTAATCAGTATTTAGAACTCATATCAGTAAATTCAACCTTTTCTTTTGCAAAATTTCATATGCGACTTTTATGAACCGAACTCGTGTATATACGCGGATATGCTGAAATAAACTCGTGTATACTGATATAAATTTGTAGTTTAGAAAGCTTCTCAGAAACAAACTTTAAATCAGATTTACTAGTTATGCATCAGGTTAGATAATTAGTAAATATGTGCAGTAACAATAGTATAAAACATAACACAAGAGGAACACACATGAACACCAATATTTAAGATGGAAACCTAATTCAGGAGAAAACCACCGCTACTGTCGTCTCTGTCTTCAATATTTATTATATGGAAAACCGTTTACAACATTGTACTGATGCAGACTCATATCAGTACGCAAGCTTCTACCTGCAGAAGGCTACAACCTTCACTCGTTTTCCAACTACTACTGGAATGGAGCTCCAACCCCCTTTCTTCTTGTTTACCAGCCACTCCTAGAAGGGAGCTTCAACCCCCTGAACATAACACCAGCTTCTACTGGCAGGAAGCTTCTACTTCCATACTGAAGGCTTCAACATTCAGACCTACTGCAAACCACGTTTCATCAAATTTCATACTGGATCAAACAGCATCAACGCAGTGCTTTTTCATCAATCATAAACTTTTCCCAATACTTCAATTAGAACAGTGAAAAACATTGTAACCAGAACTTCAGAAATAACCCAGACTTCAAAAATAGATATGCAGATACAAACTCAACCCTGAACAGTCATTAATGCAAATATCATATGCTACTTTGCTTTACTGAAGCCGCATACATACACACTTTTTTGCACACCAACCTGCGTATACTTCTGTGTATATTATTCTTCAGAAAACCCTAACTTCCATACGTGCTTTTCATGAAGTGAACCCGCGTATATACGTGCTTTTACTGAAACCAACTAGCGTATAGAGCTATAAATGTAAATTTTGCAGAACAGATCAGATCTATAAAACTTACACAGATTTCTTCATTTTCTTCAGCAAACTTGCACCAGTTCTTCATCATTTCTTCAGTAGATCATACTAGAGATTCATCATCTTCGGATCTAGAGATATTGAACCATCATTATATCCATGGGTGCATCATAGATTCAGATCTATCAATTAAAAGCAGAGTTCACCCATACAGATATTCCTTAGAGAATTTTGTTCAATAATAACCCTTACACATGCACACTTTGCACAATGATCTTCCTCTCCTTAAATAGATTTAGCTTTTACCAATACCATGAGTCAAAACCACTCAACTGCTGATGGTATTATTGGACAGAATCAAATAGACAATACAACGCTCAATATTGAGGGCTAATACCATGGTAATTCCTCTTGGTATTATAATTTTAGAGCACAAAAGGCATACACAACTTGGAGCATTCGTTTCCACATGTATACGCAACTTCTCTTGATAAGAACTGCGTATATGCTAACCCTGAATGTATACGCGAGTTTCCTTCACAAAAGTAGCGTATACATTGCATCCATACCTCGGTTGCCTTCACAAAAGTAGTGTATACATTGTGACATATTATATTTATCATTTCTTTGGCACTTACTAGAATTCTTTTCTCTGTCACATCTGAACTAATCTGTAGCTACATCATTCTTACATATTTAACACATAGGTTGCTTATCATAGGCAACTCATCAAGTAGGTTTCCATCAAGGACAACACATTACATCATATTTCCAACAATCTCCCCCTTTGGACTTGATGGCAACCACAATGGTGTTTGATCACCACAACAGATAGATACATTAATCATGACCATCATTCAAACACCGTGATACTCTACCGCTTTGACATCAAGGGCAAAGGGCGGATCAAAACCAAAACAAGGTTTCTCTTCCCTTGTAGAAATATGAGCTCTGTAGATCTGAAGTGCACTGAATTTACCATGCTCCCCCTGAGTTCATGCTAAATATTTAGACAGATTTTTTTAATGAAGTACATGACTCTATAACTCAACCAAGTATGACCATTCCTATCACCAAGGACTCATACTTACATCAATGATCCAACCAAGTGGAATTACATATTTTATTGAACTACCCAACCAAGTGGGTTTACAAATTTTGAATCAACTACCCAACCAAGTGGGTTTACAAATTTGACCAAGTCCTTACATGAATGAATATAACAATTTTACATCTTAGGTCTCAACATGACCTTTTCATCAAATTACAGATATGAATTTTTATAAACAAGACCAATGAATCTCAATCATGAGATCAGACCACAACAAATACTTAGAATGCCAACAATGCATCCTTTCCCATAGGAAAAGTGCTCCCCCTTAGCTTGTGCACCCTGAACACTTTCAACAACAAATCATCAAGGCATCTTCATAAAAAATATATTAGAGAAAAAATAAATGTAAGAATTGGAACATCACCAGAGATACCCAACAACACCGCAACTGTTTTGAAAATGTTGACCCAGAAAATTATGCCAACAAAAACCCATATGCGATTTTCTGTATATAAACTCGCGTATATACGCGACTGTCCTTGATGAAATCAGCGTACCTAGTTTAATCTTCTGAATTTAAGCAGATCTGATCTTCTGAACAGTAGAGAAAATTCCCAGCTTTTTTCTAAGATATTTGAATGCTTCCCTGGGAAGAGGTTTAGTTAATATATCAACAATTTTTTCTTTGGAGGGAACATACTCCAATTTTACCTTTTGTTCAAGCACTTGTTCACGTAAGAAGTGATACTTGATAGGAATGTGCTTGGTCTTGGAATGCATAAAAATATTCTTTGAGATACTGATAGCACTTGTATTATCACACATAATGGATATGGGAGGTGAAAATTTGATTTGAATGTCTTGTAAAGTCTGCATCATCCAAAGAAGTTGTGTGCAACATGATGCGGTAGCCACATATTCTGCTTCTGCTGTCAATAAGGAAATAGAGCTTTGCTTCTTGCTAAACCAAGATACTAATTGGGTCCCCATATATAATGCACCACCACTAGTGCTCTTCCGATCATCAACATTTCCAACCCAATCTGCATCTGTATAAGCATGAAGAGTGAGGTCAGCATTCTTTGGATACCATAGTCCAAAGTCTTGAGTTCCTTGTAGATATTTGAATATTCTTTTGACAGCCTGAAGGTGAGACTCTTTTGGATTAGCTTGGAATCGTCCAACAATCCCAACTTCATGAATAATGTTTGGTCTTGTCCTGGTTAGATAAAGTAGACTTCCAATCATGGATCTGTATTCTAGTTGATTCACTGTGGGAGAATCATCATGAGAACTGAGGTTACACCCGGTTATCATTGGTGTACTTATAGGTTTGCGATCTTCCATCCCATACTTCTTCAGAATTTGGTTAAGATACTTTGCTTGTGATAAGAATATGCCATATGTTTCTTGTTGCACTTGTAAGACAATAAAAAATGTTAGCTCCCCAAGTAAAGACATTTCAAATTCTTGCTGCATAACAGAAGAAAATTTCTGACTCATGGAATCTTCATTACTTCCAAAAATGATATCATCAACATATACAACCACAATCAATAGTTTATCATTTTCATTTTTTGTGTATAAGTTACTATCAACAGATCCCTTTGAAAATCCTTGTTGATGAAGATATTTTTCAAGACAATAATACCATGCTCTAGGAGCTTGTTTGATACCATATAAATCCTTTTTAAGTTTACAAACAAGTTTTTCATCATTTCCCAAAATGAATCCTTCTGGTTGTTCTATATAAACTTCTTCTTCTAGATCACCATTGAGGAAAGTAGATTTAACATCCATTTGATAAACTTCGATTTGTTGAAAGCTTGAAAAAGCAAGAAACATTCTGATGGATTCAAGTCTAGCTACAGGAGCAAATGTTTCTTCAAAGTCTATACCTTCTTGTTCAGCATACCCTTTACAAACAAGTCTAGCCTTGTTTCTAATAGCATCTCCATTTTCATTTAACTTGTTTTTGAATATCCATTTTGTTCCAATAACATTTTTATCAAAAGGTCTTGGAAATAGTTCCCAGGTATGATTCTTTTCAATTCGATCAAGTTCTTCATTCATGGCTTGAATCCAACATTCATCTTTGCTAGCTTGACCGACATTTTGTGGTTCAATAGTGGATAAAAATGCTAGATAGCTAGTAGACCCTACAAGAGTTCTTCTTGTTTGGACACCTGATCCCTTTTCTCCCAAAATTTGAGATTCTGGATTATTCTTTTGAACATACCTAGATGGAGCCTTTTCAGATAGATCTTCTTCTGTTGCTTCATTGGGTTCACTTTCTATATTATCTCTATTAGATGCAGGAAGATATACATCATCATCATCTTCATTTGTTGTTTGTATTTCCCCTTTTGGATTTGAGAGAGATTCATCAATATTTTATTGTAGCATTTATATGCTTTACTTCTAGAAGAGTAACCAAGAAATATTCCTTCATCTTCCCTAGGTTCAAACTTGACAAGTTTTTCATCATTGCTCTTGATAAAACATTTGCTTCCAAAAACTTTAAAATTATTTACAGTGGGAAGATTACCATACCAGAGCTCATATGGAGTTTTATCACTGTTTACACGAATATGTGCTTTGTTAAGAATATTTATAGTAGTATGTGCTGCTTCTCCCCAAAATGTATCAGGTGTTCCTGAATCATCAAGCATAGCCCGAGCCATCTGTTGAACCGTTCTATTCATTCTTTTTGCTACGCCATTTTGTTGTGGGGTACCCGCTACAGAAAACTGTCTTTTTATGCCATGTTGTTCACAAAAATCAAAGAATTCATCTGATATATATTCACCTCCTCGATCAGATCTAAGACACTTGATTTTTAGATCTAATTCATTTTCAACCAGTGCTTTAAAGATCTGAAATTTTTCAAAATCTTCATCTTCGTGTTTTAGCAACCCAATCCAACAAATTCTAGAGAAATCATCAATAAAAAGAATATAGTATTGTTCTCCACGGGGTGACCTTTTTCTCATAGGTCCACATATATCACTATGAATGAGTTAAAGAGGCTTACTTGCTGATCCTTCTTTGGCATTAAATTGCACTCTGGTTTGCTTACCGAATTGGCAATATTTCCATATGGTCCTCTCAGGCAGAGTAATATTTGGAAGATCATGAAGAACTTTGAGTCTGCTAGATTTGTTGATTTGAGAGAAGCTCAAATGCCCCAATCTTCTATGCCATAACCAATTTTCTGAATATTTACCCAAGTAACATTGTTCTTTACAGCTTTTCAATACATACAAATTTCTTGGTGTTCTATTTCCTTTTATAATTGTTTTTCTTGTATCAAGATCATGTACCACACATTCTTTTGAGCTAAAAACAACTTCAGTTCCTTGATCACACATTTGAATTACACTTAACAGGTTATGCTTTAATCCATCCACATACATAGCATTGTTAGCTTTCACCTTTTCCTTTAGAAAAACATAACCTTTTCCCTTAATGACAACAGGAGTATCATTTCCAAAAGTAACATTCTTTTCTCTTTCTAGAGCATTGTATGCAAGAAATTTATTTCTGTCACCTGTCATGTGTTTTGAGAATCCACTATCAATGTACCATTGATTTTCTTCTCCTTCTGCAAATAGAGCTATGCCACAGTTCTCAACCTGTAATATCTTCATTCTACATACTTTGGAAATTGAAGGTATATGTTCTTTTGGCTGAAGTTTGCTCCTGCATTCATTTTCTTCATGACCAAAGTTATTGCAATAAGCACATTCAATTTCATTTTGAAGAGGAGAAAATTTGTTATATGCATTCTTCTTTATTCCAGTATAAATTATTTTCTTTCTTGCTTCTCTAGTCATGATGGTTTTGTATGCAACACATTGAACGGATTTATGACCAAAATTATGACATGAGAAACATTGTCCATTGAAGAAAAAATTTCTGCGATCATAGAACCTTTTATTTGTGTTTACCTATTGGTTGGTATTTCTATGAAAGTTATTCCTATTAGTGTTCTTTGTATTGAGGTGGTCATGCTTTACCTGTAAAGTTTCTTTGTTTCCTTGCTGAGTGGCAGAATGTTGTAGGCTGGCTGTAGCTGCTTTTAGATAGTTTGGTGCTGAAGATTGAGAAGATTCTCCAACATATCCAGGACCTATTTGCATAAGAGGAGAACGTTGTACCTTGATAATTTCATCTAAGGTTTCAGATCCTTTAGCAAATCTAAGATTCAAAGTCTTTACTTTCTCAATTTCTTTTCTTAGACTTACTATTTCACATTCTAATTTCTCATTGTGTTTCTCCTTTTCTTCAAGCTGATTTTTTAGAGTTTCTATGGATATTTTGTTTTCTTCCAAACGTATTTTGAGCTGATTGATTTCTTCAAGAAAATCATTGTCTTCTAGAGCATCCATAAAGGTATCATTTTCTTCCCTAGACTCTTTTTCAAATGCCATGAGAAGTCTAAGATCTTGATCAGATTCTTCCTCACTGTCGGATAACCCATCACTATCTTCATGAGTATAATAACTTTTTCTAGTACTAAACCGATTCTTATTTATTCTTTCTACTTCCTTTCCTTTTTCATGTGTTTCTTTATGAGGACACTTAGCAGCATAATGAAAAACTCTTCCACAATAAAAACATTTGAAAGGAAGCTTACCTCTAAACCTTCCAGTGCCAAGTTGGAGCTTCTTTACAAAATTTACCTCATCTTCTTCTGAAACATACCCTGATCCTTCTATTTCTTGTACTTCTTTTCCTTTTGTAGAAGCTCTAAAGATGACTTATTTGACTTCAGATGATCCTCCTTTTCTCATTTCACATGCAGTTAGAATGCCATGAAGTTGAACAATAGTAAGACTTTGAAGATCCTGCTTCTCTTCAATAGCAGACACTTTTGACTCAAATTTTGAAGTTAGAGATCTTAAAACTTTTTCAACCAGAGTAGTGCCAGTTATGGTTTCACCCAAATTTATCATACGATTTACAATACCATCTAGACATAAAAATAAACTATCAATGCTGTCCTCATTATGCATCCTTAGATTTTCATACTGAATTCTGAGAGTTTGGAGTTCAGCACTTTTTACCTTTATATCACCTTCATAGCTTTGAATGATTTTGTCCCATATTTCCTTTTCTGTATTCAACTGCATGACCTTGACTAATTCTGATTCCGTTAGACTCCCCAATAGTGCATTGACTGCCTTTGATTTGTTTCATAGTTCTTTCTTGCCATTGCATTTGTTGGAATTGAGGCTGGATATTGATAACCTCCTTCAACAATAGCCCATACATCTGCTCCAAGAGACTGAAGATAAGATCTTGTCCATGTTTTCCAGAATATTAAATTGTTTTTGTTGAAGAGTGGAGGCCTGATAGATGCTATCCCATCTTGATTGCTCATCTTGGCTGATCTTCCTTCTAGCGGCTAAGCTTCTTCAGAAGGACCTGCTTTGATACCAATTGTTGGGAAAAATACTGAGAGAGTGGGGGGGTGAATCAGTATTTAGAACTCATATCATTAAATTTAACCTTTTCTTTTGAAGAATTTCATACGTGGCTTTTATGAACCGAACTAGCGTATATACGTGGATATGCTGAAATAAACTCGCGTATATTGATATAAGTTTCTAGTTTATGAAGCTTCTCAGAATCAAACTTTAAATAAAATTTACCAGTTATGCATCAGGTTAGATAATCATTAAATATGTGCAGTAATAGCAGTATAAAACATCACACAATAAGAACACACATGAACACCAATATTTAAGGTGGAAACCCAATTCGGGAGAAAACGACCACTGCTTTCGTCTCTGTATTCAATATTTATTATATGGAAAAATGTTTACAACATTGTACTGATGCAGACTCATATCAATACACAGGCTTCTACCTGCAGAAGGCTGCAACCTTCACTTGTTTAACAACTGCTACTGGAAGGGAGCTCCAACCCCCTTTCTTCTTGTTCACCAGCCACTCCTGGAAGGGAGCTTCAAGCCCCTGAACATAACACCAGCTTCTACTAACAGGAAGATTATACTTCCATACTGAAGGCTTCAACCCTCAGACCTATTGTAGACCACGTTTCATCAATTTCCATACTGGATCAAACAACATCAACACAACCCTTTTTCATCAATCATAAACTTTTCCCAATACTTCAATTAGAACAGTGAAAAACACTGTAACCAGAACTTCAGAAATAACCCAGACTTCAGAAATAGATATGCAGATACAAACTCAACCCTGAACAGTCATTAATTCAAATAGAACACACTACTTTGCTTTACTGAAGCCGCGTACATACGCGCTTTTCTGCACACCAACCTGTGTATACTTCTGTGTATATTATTCTTCAGAAAACCCTAATTGCCATACGCGCTTTTCATGAAGCGAACCCGCATATATACGCACTTTTACTGAAACCAACTCGCGTATAGATCTGTAAATGTAAATTTTGTAGAATATACTAGATCTATAAAACTTACCCAGATTTCTTCATTTTCTTCAGCAGACTTGCGCCAGTTCTTCATCATTTCTTCAGCAGATCATACTAGAGATTCCTCATCTTCAGATCTAGATATCTTGAAACATCATTATCCATGGGTGCATCATAGATTCAGATCTATCAATTAAAAGCAGAGTTCATCCATACAGATATTCCTTAGAGATTTTTATTCAATAATAACCCTTACACATGCACACTTTGCACTATGATCTTATTCTCCTTAAATAGATTTAGCTTTTACCAATACCATGAGTCAAAACCACTCAACTGCTGATGGTATTCTTGGATGAAATAAAATAGACAATACATCGCTCAATATTGTGGGCTAATACCATGGTAATGCCTCTTGGTATTATAATTTTAGAGCGCAAAAGGCATATGCGACTTGGAGCGTTCGTTTCCGTGTGTATACAAAACTTCTCTTCATAAGAACTGCGTATATGCTAACCCTGAATGTATACGTGGGTTTCCTTCACAAAAATAGCGTATAGATTGTGACATATTATATTTATCATTTCTCTGGCACTTATTGGAATTATTTTCTCTGTCACATCTGAACTAATCTATAGCTACATCATTCTTACATCTTTAACACATAGGTTTCTTATCATAGGCTACTCATCAAGTAGGTTTCCATGAAGGAAAACTTCATCAAGTAGGTTTCCATCAAGGACAAAACATTACATCATATTTCCAACAGCTATCAGTACAATATAGATTCATTACACACTGTCATGCAGAAATTTGCATCTCTATGCACCAATTTCTTGCCTCCTGATAGCCTTCCTCCACTGTGCAATCCCTGCTGAAGAATAGCTCTGAATGAATTCGAATTACCCTTGCCTTGACTGCACAATCGTCATTGGAAACTCCAATGTGTGTGTGGTGCAATCAATGCATCACTATAGTCACAACAGATAGTCCATCTTTCCCTTTTACCTATCTCTCCACTGGGTCTCCACTGGAACTGCCATGCACTGTAGTTAACTGCTGTATTGTTTAGTTGATTAATGAGTTATTATTTGTGAATTGATTAACTAATTAATTCAATCCACTTTCACTAGTGTATCATTCATTTAGACTAGATACAACTAGCTCAACTGAGTTTAACTCCATTAACTAAGGTAAACTAAATAACAACTCCATGAGCTACTCTTCCAACTCTATCATAACTTTGCCACTTTAGTTCTAACTGAGTCCTCCATGCATGAACCACCAGTAAACCCTAGGAATTGCGTAATTTCTTCATCCCCCTGATTGCCAAATCTGTGCACTGAAATTAAGTGCTCCAAGAGAATAAGTTGTTGTTTATTGTCGGATTATTATTAAGAGCTAATAATAATCGACACTTCTATTTTTAGATCGACGATCTATAAATAGACTTTGCCCAATATGCTAAAAATAGAATTTCATCTATTTTTCCAACTTGACCAACCATCCATAAATAGCATCCTGCAACTTCTGAAATATTATCACCATGTCTAAAAATAGACATAGTCTAAAACTAGACCTGCGCCAAAAATAGCCCGCGGGCCCACTTAGTGAAGGCAACTCTTTTCACTATGCTCATCATCTTGTGAATCTCAACACTCCCTCTCAACAAGATAGGGATTATCCTTCAGCCCTATCCTGCCTCTATGGTATTCGAATTTTCTCTTGGTGAGCACCTTCGTCAGAATATCTGCATCCTGATCTTCCGTAGGAATGTACTTAAGAAACATGATCTTCTGCTGCAAAAAATCTCTGATATGATGATACCAGATATCAATATTTTTAGATCTATCATGAAACACAGGATTAATCGAGAGTTTAATGCAACTTTGATTATCACAATGTATCACTGTAGGATCTAAATGTGAACCGAATAAACCAACCAAGATATTCCTCATCCAGATAGCCTCACATGCAGCTTGACTTGCTGCCATATATTCTTCTTTTGCTAAAATGAGTGCCATGGATCTTTGTTTCCTGCTATACCAAGAAACTACTGTAGATCCGATACTAAAAATCCCTCCTGATGTGCTCTTTCTATCTGTTGGGCTGCCTGCCCAATCCGCATCTGTGAAGCCATGCAACTTCACCTCATCCATCTGTATGTACCATAAACGATACTCAGATGTGCCCCTGAGATACCTCAGGACATGCTTGCCTACCTTCCAAAATAGCTTGGTAGGCTTAACCATCGCTTGTGAAAGTTGGTTCACCGCATAGCATATGCCCGATCTTGTATTAACTAAATACATGAGCGAACCCACCAATTGTCGATAAACAGTGGCATCCACTACCTCTGTCGATGTAGCATCCTCTTTCCTCCAATTTCCTGGAAGAGGAGTGTCGATAGGCTTGCAGCCTTGCATGTGAAACTTCTCTAGTATCTCTCGGGCATACTTTCCTTGAGACACAAACAGTTCACCTTCCCGCTGCCATATTTCCAATCCAAGGAAATAATGAATGAGGCCCAAATCCTTCATCTCAAACTCCTTTGCATGAGTGTATCAACTGCTCATCACCTATTAGTATTAAATCATCAACATAAAGAACAATGATTAAAAGCTTACCCTCCACCAAAATTTGATACAGGTTTGCATCCGCCTCACTCTTGGTGAAGCCTAGTCCAATGAAATAGCTGTCAATCCGTGTGTACCAAACATGAGGTGCTTGCTTCAGCCCATACAATGCTCTTTTGAGTCTGCACACATGCGACTCGCTGCTAAAGATCTCAAATCCTTCAGGCTGCTCAATGTACACCTCTTCCTCAATGATCCCATTAAGGAACACAGTATTCACATCCATCTGATGAATGTGCCAACCCATCTGCGCTGAGAGAGAAAGGATGGTACTTATGGAAGAATACTGTGCGACAGGTGCAAAGGTTTCTTCATAATCAATCCCCTCGATCTGTGAGAATCCCCATGCAACAAATCTTGCCTTATAATTCTCGACGCTCCCATCAACAACTTGCTTTACCTTGTAGATCCATCTTGATCCTACAACTGATTTTCCCACCAGACTTGGAACAATATCCCAAGCACTGTTTTTGACAATGGAGTCATACTCCTCCACCATGGCATCTACCCATGTGGGCTCCTGCACTGCTTCTTCAAAATAAGATGGCTCTGTCATGATACACTTTCTCATAAGAGCCATGTATCTAGTAAATCAGTCAGGTGACTATATTTGTGTGTGATGTGATGTAGGGACTCCTATATTCTATGCTGCATCAAGCTTCAGTCTCTCAGCTTCTGTGGTCCGCTTTCTGCCTTGTCTGATGTTTGGTTCTGCATGAGTGGACTCCTCCACTCCATGAATCTCCTCTTGTGGCTGATCCACATTTGGAGGCTGATATTTTGGAACAAGAAGTTCCTTCACTGCATGCAAGTCTAGCTCCCTCTCAAGCATAGCTCGTGCAACACCCATGATTGTTTTGTTCTTCCTCTCCGCGACCCCATTCTTCTGTGGGTTATGAGGCGCTATGAGTTTTCTTCGAATTCCTTCTTTGCTACATAAGTATTTGAATTCGCCCAAGATGTATTCACCATCATTATCGCTCCGTAGAGATTTCACTTGCTTCCCCGACTCCTTCTCCACTAATGCTTTAAACTCACAAAACTTTGAGAATGTTTCTCTCTTCTTCTGCATGAATAAGATCCATCATCTATGAGAATAGTCATCAACAAATATAACATAATACCTATGTTTTTCTATTGAAGCAACTGAGAAAGGTCCACACACTTCTGTGTGAATTCTCTCTAGGATCATCGAAGCATGGTTATCCTTCTCATGAAAGGTGGTCTTCACAAACTTACCCATAGTACATCCCTTGCACTGATCTGAATCTGCAAGAGTACCCTTGGGAAGTCCAATAGAAATCTACTGCAAAATATTCAAAGCGCCATGGTGAAGATGGCCCAATCTCTTGTGCCATAATTCGCCCTCATCTCGGCTCACCACTTCTTCTGATTTTCCCACCATTGCAACGCAGCCATCTACCTCCAGCTTGTAGATATTCTTAACTCGAATCCCTATCTTCTTGGTTTGACCCGTTTTTTTATGTCGAAGGAATGGTTTTCCCTCACTGAAAACAACATCATAACCTTTGTCCTCCAACATTGCGACTGAGACCAAGTTCTTCTTCAGATTTGGAACATGCATAACATCCTTCAACAAGAATGGATTACCGAACTCCCTATAAAAGGTAATGGTCCCAATATCGGTCGCATTGTATCGACCATCATCGCCCATCTCTATATGCATCTAGAGGTCCTTCTCCTCCAAGTCACTAAACAACTCCTTGTCTCCCATCATATGGAAAGACGCACCACTATTAAGAAACCACATCGATGCCATATAGCTTGAAACCAAGCATGCGATCAAAGAGAAATAAATTTCAAATTTCAAGGCTAAGGCCTCTCCATCTGTAGCTCCAACAACCTTCTTTTTCTTCTTCTTTTGTGGGCAGTTAGTGGTGAAATTCCCATGTTCGTGACAGTGAAAACACTTCACTTTGGACAAATCCTGCTTCTTATCTTTTGCTTCGGATTTTGAAGGAAATTTCTTCCCCTTTCCTTTCCTTGCTTTGGCAGCCAAAGTGAAATTCTCTTCATCTTCATTCTTCAATGAAGAGCCATCCCTGGTACCCTGCCTTATCTTCTCCTGCGCAAGATCCGACCAAAGTCGCTCCCATCTCGGCAGTTTCTCCCGTCCATTGATAGAGTCTTCGTAGCTATGCCAACTCTTCAGAAGCCCAAGGAGAGCCAAGCTCACCAAGTATTCATCATAAAAAATAATCCCCACACTTCCCATTTCATCTCTACAGTGGACAAACTTCATGATATATTTTGCAATACTGTCACCCTTCATTTTAATTTTTCTGAGCTTGTCTTTCAGTGCCAACTTCATTTGGTTGCTACTGCTTTGGAACAAATCTGTCATAGCCTTCCACATTAAGAATGGAGTGGCTTTCCCATGAAGGCTGGAAACAATATGGTCCTTCACACCTTCCAAAAAAATTCTTCTTGTTTTTGCTATCTTCTTTTGCCATGCATCAGGTAATGCAGCATCGCTAGATCCCGGCTTTGGAACATCGCTATCGATGAACTCCTTCAGTCCATTATCCTCCAACACCGCCTCCATCCTATCCTTCCAGGCTATGTAATTCGAGCTCCCATCAAGGGCATACTCCAATCGCAACCCATTGAAAGACATTTCAATGTATACTCAACTTCTGCACCAAGAATTTTCTGTAGCAAATTCGAATTGTCCACCAACACAAACTCAAAAATTCTTCACAATTGCAATCTTCAAGAATTAACACTGCTATGATATGATGTAGAAATTAGTATACACTGAGCATGCATACATCTAGATTCCCCTGATCTCACAATATTTAACTTCTTGCAAAATACAGAATCATTCCACTGTTAATATTTCACGGAAAATTAATTGCACACACATGCGAAGCATAAATAAAAACAGTCGCACATAACACAATTGTTGAACGGGAAAGCCTGAAGCTGAAAACCCCAAATATAATTTATTATGTATCATGGCTATCATGTAACAATCTCATACAAATCTTAATACATCAAGCTCTCAGTACAATATAGATTCATTACACACTGTGATGCAGAAATTTGCATCTCTATGCACCAATTTATTTCCTCCTAAAAACCTACCTCCACTGCACAATCCCTGCTGAAGAATAGCTCTGAATGAATTCGAATTACCCTTGCCTTGACTACACAATCCTCATTGGAAACTCCAATGTGTGTGTGGTGCAATCAATGCATCACTATAGTCACAACAGATAGTCCATCTTGCCCTTTCACCTATCTCTCCACTGGGTCTCCACTGGAATTTCCATGCACTGTAGTTAACTACTGTATTTTTCAGTTGATTAATGAGTTATTATTTGTGAATAAATTACCTAATGAATTCACTCCACTCTCACTAGTGTATCATTCAGTTAGACTAGATACAACTAGCTCAACTGAGTTTAACTCCATTAACTGAGTTAAACTGAATAACAACTCCATGAACTACTCTTCCAACTCTGTCATAAATTTTCCACTTCAGTTCTAACTGCATCCTCCATGCATGAACCACCAGTAAACCTTAAGAATTGTGTAATTCCTTCATCCCACTAATTTTCCAAATCTGTGCACTGAAATTAAGTGCTCCAAGAGAATAAGTTGATGTTTATTGTCAGATTATTATTAAGAGCTAATAATAATCGACACTTCTATTTTTAGATCGACGATCTATAAATAGATTTTGCCCAATATTCTAAAAATATAATTTCATCAATTTTCCAACTTGACCAACCATCCAAAAATAGCATCCTGAAACTTTTGAAATACAATCACCATGTCTAAAAATAGACATAGTCTAAAAATAGGCTTGCGCCAAAAATAGCTTGCGGGCCCACTTAGTGAAGGAAACTCTTTTCACTAAGCTCATCATCTTTTTGAATATCAACACGAAGTAGGGCCCTCTAGCTGAAAGCTGGGGATTAGAACACTAACCAACCATTCACTTGTCAACATGAGAGATCACAGATAAACCACAAAATTGATCAGACATTAAAATTGTGAGCGAGACTACCTTGAAATTTTCTTCTTGAGAATTACCTCAAAATACCCTCGTTTCTAATAAGCTTCCTGGATATTTACCTCCATCCTTGATTTCCTTTGCTATATCTTGAATAAAGAATGTCCCTTCAACAACCAGTTTTGCAAGAATCCTACCAAGTAACTCAAGCGCCTTGTGCGCATCAATAGTAGCATCCTCCAATGAAAATAATACAGTCTCCAACCTAGAAACATCAAAATTATATGAAGTTATAATTCATAGTCGCACATGACCATAGGCTGTAGTAGTCTTGAAATAAACTCAAACTTGAATAAGAACAAACAAAAAATTTCAAACTACCCTTCAGTAAGTAGTCCCTGATTTAGCAAGAAAGGCTCGAACTTGCATAAATATGTATGTAGATTCCCCAGAAAATAAATTTCAACATATTTCTTAACAAAATAATCTAATATCCAAAGTGAAATCTCCTCTATGAATCCACATAGCAAAAGATGCAGGATATCCAATAGAGGAAGCATGATAATTCTACCTACTTTAGCCAGCATTCTTGATGCTTATGTTGATATATATCTGGAGAATAGCAACCAGGTTCAAATGGACAATAAACCCAAATGTTACACTTCCTTTCACCTTTTTCTTGGTCTAAGCAAGCCTGACAACAATCTGCAACACTTTCTTTATGGTGCATCAAACCCCATTTAACTGTAGCTCCGTCATAGTCTGTATGTGGTTCTGCATGGAATTCAGAAGGAAGTGGCCTACCAGGTATGGTTCCATCTTCTGCAGAAATAATATCAAACTATGAATTAGGCTTTAATTGTGCCATTTTAAGCTAGGATTCTCCAAACCCTTGCTACCCTTGGACAAATTGAAGTAACAAAGAAACAATATAACTCATTCAAATATAACACCCTTGGGGAAAGGTAGAAACGAAAACAGATGTTAAAACAAAATAGTTTGAATTTTAACAGTTCTTCACTGCAAAATGCTAAATTCCATTCTCCCGCACATAAGTAATCAAATTTTTAAATTTAGCAACATAACAATAACCTTAAATATGCTAAAAAAAGGAACCTAGAGAAATTGTGAGGAAACTATAATCCTCAAGTCATAAAATTAAAAATACATAAGATTGCTATATGAATACTTTGTAAAACACGCTCTCAAGACATAATGCAGTGAAGAGGAAAAAATAATTTTGTGATGCTAACCTAGTAGTCAAAATCCCAAGAAATCAAAAGTGAAAACACCAAACTAAGATTACCCATATATTCATTACCGATCTCAGGTCCATCCTCTAGCATATTTCCACTATCCTCACTGGAAGCTTCAGGAGGTAATGAGAATCCAGCTTCCTCCAACACAGGGCCCCAGTGAGTCTCCAATAATTTTGCCACCATCTCTGTTCATGGGAACCCAAATACATAATGTATAAACACACACCCAAATTTGGGAGCTGTGGACCAAAAGGAGTAGGGAGGAAAATAATTTGATGTCACAAAAAAATATTATGCCATCACAACTAATGGAAAATCCATCAATTGAAGTCACACATAAGCTGAATAGAAAAAATGCATACTAGTATCTTTGGCTTATGTGGAGGAATTCACACTGGATTTCATTGCTTCGCATTTCTTAGCTTCTTCAAGATTTTTCGTCCACCATTCTTCAAGGGATATCACTTAAAAAAATGTAAGCATTAACAACATATTGATGTAACTGCCAAATTCTAAAATAGTAAATATTTAACAGTCAATAGTTTGCATTGTTATTGAACTCGGTAACACTTTAATTTTACATTATTACTCAACTAGTGGGTTAACAATTTATAACTTTTGAGGAATCTAGAGCTAAAAATTTCCTGAGTTTTATATAATGAGCAAATGTATGAGCACCCACATGTCAATTGTTAGAAGCTATGTGAATGGTGGAATATATGCTAGAGCACTCATAGCATATGGTAGAGGGCATTCATGATGTTATATTCCCAAGGGTGAATGATATTTATCCTTTAATTTGATTATGTGAGGTCTCTAAGCACTTCAATGATTTATAATTCTCTAGTACCTCTGCAGGAATTTCCCCTGATATATGATTGCCCTGAAATTCAAGGCAAAGCTCTGAAATCTCTATTATGAAGCAAAAAGGGAGCTACAAATATTTCCTAAAAATTGGCTGTCATTTAATAATAATCCATCAGATGGTTGTTATTTCATTATCCCTTCATCTATTAGTGGTGGAGAAAGCAAACCAGTTAAGTTGTTACTGTTTGAAATCATGAAGCACTGTCAGACCCTTAGATAGAATGGAAGTGACTAGATTGCTTCCCCAAAGACCACACATAAAGATATTAGATAGAATGGAAGTATTTGGGTTGTTTCCCCAAGACCACACATAAAGAGAGATGAATAAAGAGTAGCAAAGGTGACATGAGCTTGCGAACTATTGAAAAACTCATTTATTGAAAGCAGTGGTGGTTTGGTGAAGCTATTATTAAAGCAAGTTGAAATGTTGCTAGATAATTTGTTTCCACTAACATTAAAGTAAAGAATAAAAGAAACTGGAAATTCAGGAATCATCCCTCTAATTTGATTTCTCTCAAGCAAGAAAATACAAGTTCCTGCATCTACCCAAAACTATAAGAATTCGACTAGTTAAAAGATTGACCCAAATTAAGGATCTCCAAGCTACTAAATTCACCCCAACCCTCAGGGAGGGTTCCATTTTGAGTTTTCTGTAGAGCCCAAATAATATTAAATCGAGGAAGTGTGATAATATTGGCAAGAATATCTCCTTGAAAATAGTTGAGCTCCAATTTTTCGCTGTTTGATAAACCACTAGCAGGCTCAGAATCAATATAATTTTTTCCAACAGTATAGTCCAGCGGATTTGTGAACACAAGTACATAATGCTCATGGAAATTTCCCAGCTCCTTGTCAATCTCATGAGTGAGGGAGTTCCTTAAAACATCTAGCATTTCAAGCATGGATTGTTTTCCAATCTCTATTGGGATAACTCCATCTAAAATATTTGGAAATAGGGAAATGAAACTAAGTCTAGAACTATTCACCAACTGTGGAGGAATTTCACCAATCAATGAGTTACTCGATAGATGGAAATATGCCAGGGATTAGCATGTTCTCAATAGATCTAATTCTATTGCTACAGAGAGTTGATTTAAAGATGAGGATAAAAAATTTAGCTCCATAAAAGCATTAACAACATATTGATGTAACTGCCAAATTATAAAACAATCAATAGTTTTCATTGTTACTAAACTGGGTAACACTTTAATTTTATACTATTACTCTACTAGTGGGTTAATAATTTATAACTTTTGAGGAATATAGAGCTAAAATGTTCCTGAGTTTTATATAATGA
Organism: Pinus albicaulis; assembly: GCA_034641835.2. NCBI lineage: Eukaryota > Viridiplantae > Streptophyta > Pinopsida > Pinales > Pinaceae > Pinus > Pinus albicaulis. The sequence continues at coordinate 1,474,000,052 of CM076579.1, read as the reverse complement.
GAAAATGTATGAGCTCCCACATTTCAATTTTTAGAAGCTATGTGAATGGTGGAATATATGCTAGAGCACTCATAGCATATGGCAGAGGGAATTCATGATGTTATATTCCCAAGGGTGAATGATATTAATCCTTTAATTTGGTTATATGAGGTCTCTAAGCACTTCAATGATTTATAATTCCCTAGTACCTCTGCAGGAATTTCCCCTGATATCTGATTGCCCTGAAATCCAAGGCAAAGCTCTGAAATATCTATTATGAAGGAAAAAGGGAGCTATAAATATTCCCTAAAAATTGGCTATAATTTAATAATAATCCATAAGATGGTTGTTCTTTCATTATCCCTTCATCTATTAGTGGTGGAGAAAGCAAACTAGTGAAGTTGTTATTGTTTGAAATCATGAAGCACTATCAGACCCTTAGATAGAATGGAAGTGAATAGATTGCTTCCCCAAAGACCACACATAAAGATATTAGATAGAATGGAAGTATCTGGATTGCTTCCTCAAGACCACACATAAAGAGAGATGAATAAAGAGCAGCAAAGGTGATCTAAGCTTGTGAACTATCAAAAAACTCATTTATTGAAAGCAATGGTGGTTTGGTGAAGCTATTATTCGAGCAAGTTGAAATGTTGCTAGATAATTTGTTTCCACTAACATTAAAGAAAAGCATAAAAGAAACTGGAAATTCGGGAATCATCTCTCTAAGTTGATTGCCTCTCAAGCAAGAAAATACAAGTTCCTACATCTACCCAAAACTATAAGAATTCGACTAGTCAAAATATTTACCCAAATTAAGGATCTCCAAGCTACTACATTCACCCCAAACCTTAGGGAAGGTTCCATTTTGAGTTTTCTGTAGAGCCCAAATAATCTTAACCTGAGGAAGTGTGATAAGATCAACAGGAATATCTCCTTGAAAATAGTTGAGCTCCAATTTCTCACTGTTTGATAAACCACTAGTAGGATGAGAATCAATATAATTTTTTCCCGGGGTGTAGTTCAGCGGATTTGTGAACACAAGTACATAATTCTCATGGAAATTGCTCAGCTCCTTGTGAATCTCATGAGTGAGGGAGTTCCTTAAAACATCTAGCATTTCAAGCATGGATTGTTTGCCAATCTCTATTGGGATAACTCCATCTAAAATATTTGGAAACAGGGAAATGAAACTAAGTCTAGGAAAATTCCCCAACTGTGCAGGAATTTCACCAATCAATGAGTTACTTGATAGATGGAAATACTCTAGGGATTAGCATGTTCTCAATAGATCTACTTCTATCACTCTAGAGAGTTGATTGAAAGATGAAGATAAAAAATTTAGCTCCATAAAAGCGTTAACAACATATTGATGTAACTGCCAAATTCTAAAACAATACATATTTAACAGTGAATAGTTTGCATTGTTACTGAACTAGGTAACACTTTAATTTTACATTATTACTCAACTAGTGGGTTAAAAATTTATAAATTTTGAGGAATCCAGAGCTAAAAATTTCCTAAGTTTTATATAATGAGAAAATGTATGAGCTCCCACATTTCAATGTTTAGAAGCTATGTGAATGGTGGAATATATGATAGAGCACTCATAGCATATGGCAGAGGGTGTTCATGATGTTATATTCCCAAGGGTGAATGGTATTGAGCCTTTAATTTGATTATGTGAGGTCTCTAAGCACTTCAATGATTTATAATTCCATAGTACCTCTGCAGGAATTTCCCCTGATATCTGATTACCTTGAAATTCAAGGCAAAGCTATGAAATATTTATTATGAAGCAAAAAGGGAGCTATAAATATTCCCTAAAAATTGGATGTCATTTAATAATAATCCATAATATGGTTATGCTTTCATTATCCCTCCATCTATTAGTGGTGGAGAAAGCAAACTAGTGAAGTTGTTACTGTTTGAAATCATGAAGCGTCGTCAAACCCTTAGATAGAATGGAAGTGAATGGATTGCTTCCCCAAAGACCACACATAAAGATATTAGATAGAATGGAAGTATATGGATTGCTTCCCCAAGATCATACATAAAGAGAGATGAATAAAGAGCAACAAAGGTGACCTGAGCTTGCGAATTATCGAAAAACTCATTTATTGAAAGCAGTGATGGTTTGGTGAAGCTATTATTCGAGCAAGTTGAAATGTTGCTAGATAATTTGTTTCCACCAAAATTAAAGAAAAGCATAAAAGAAACTGGAAATTCAGGAATCATCCCTTTAAGTTGATTTCCTATCAAGCAAGAAAATACAAGTTCTTGCATCTACCCAAAACTACAAGAATTCGACTAGTCAAAATATTTTGACCCAAATTAAGGATCTCCAAGCTACTACATTCACCCCAACCCTCAGGGAAGGTTCCATTTTGAGTTGTCTGTACAGCCCAAATAATATTAACCCAAGGAAGTGTGATAATATCGGCAGGAACATCTCCTTGAAAATAGTTGAGCTCCAATTTTTCACTGTTTGATAAACCACTAGTAGGCTCAGAATCAATATATTTTTTTCCAGGGGTGTAGTCCAGCGGATTTGTGAACACAAGTACATAATGCTCATGGAAATTTCCCAGCTCCTTGTGAATCTCATGGATTTTTTTCCAATCTCTATTGGGATAACTCCATCTAAAATATTGGGAAACAGGGAAATGAAACTAAGTCTAGAACAATTCCCCAACTGTGCAAGATTTTCACCAATCAATGAGTTACTCGATAGATTGAAATACTCCAGGGATTAGCACATTATCAATAGATCTACTTATATCGCTCCATAGATTTGATTGAAATATGAAGATAAAAAATTTAGCTCCATAAAAGCATTAATAACATATTGATGTAACTGCCAAATTCTAAAACAGTCAATAGTTTGCATTGTTACTGAACTGGGTAACACTTTAATTTTACATTATTACTCAACTAGTTGGTTAACAATTTATAACTTTTGAGGAATCCAGAGATAAAAATTTCCTGAGTTTTATATAATGAGCAAATGTATGAGCTCCCACATGTCAATTGTTAGAAGCTATGTGAATGGTGGAATATATGCTAGAGCACTCATAGCATATGGCAGAGGGCATTCATGATGTTATATTCCCAAGGGTGAATGATATTGATCCTTTAATTTGATTATGTGAGGTCTCTAAGCACTTCAATGATTTATAATTCCCTAGTACCTCTGCAGGAATTTCCCCTGATATTCGATTGCCCTAAAGTTCAAGGAAAAGCTCTGAAATCTCTATTATGAAGCAAAAAGGGAGCTATAAATATTCCCTAAAAATTGGTTGTCATTTAATAATAATCCATAAGATGGTTGTTCTTTCATTATCCCTTCATCTATTAGTGGTGGAGAAAGCAAACCAGTGAAGTTGTTATTGTTTGAAATCATGAAGCACCGTCAGACCCTTAGATAGAATGGAAGTGACTGCATTTCTTTTTCAAAGGCCACACATAAAGAGATTAGATAGAATGGAGGTATTTGGATTGCTTCCCCAAGACCACACATAAAGAGAGAGGGATAAAGAGCAGCAAAGGTGACCTGAGCTTGCAAACTATCGAAAAACTCATTTATTGAAAGCAGTGGTGGTTTGGTGAAGCTATTATTCGAGAAAGTTGAAATGTTGCTAGATAATTTGTTTCCGCTAACATTAAAGAAAAGCATAAAAGAAACTGGAAATTCAGGAATCATCCCTCTAATTTGATTGCCTCTCAAGCAAGAAAATACAAGTTCCTACATCTACCCAAAACTATAAGAATTCCACTAGTCAAAATATTTTGACCCAAATTAAGGATCTCCAAGCTACTACATTCACCCCAACCCTCAGGGAAGGTTCCATTTTGAGTTGTCTGTAGAGCCCAAATAATCTTAACCTGAGGAAGTGTGATAATATCGACAGGAATATCTCCTTGAAAATAGTTGAGATCCAATTTTTCACTGTTTGATAAACCACTAGTAGGCTCAGAATCAATATAATTTTTTCCAGGGGTGTAGTCCAGCGGATTTGTGAACACAAGTACATATTTCTCATGGAAATTTCCCAGCTCCTTGTGAGTGAGGGAGTTCCTTAAAACATCTAACATTTCAAGCATGGATTGTTTTCCAATATCTATTCGGATAACTCCATCAAAAATATTTGGAAATAGGGAAATGAAACTAAGACTAGAACAATTCCCCAACTGTGTAGGAATTTCACCAATCAATGAGTTACTCGATAGATGGAAATACTCCAGTGATTAGCACATTCTCAATAGATCTAATTCTATCGATCTAGAGAGTTGAATGAAAGATGAAGATAAAAAAATTATCTCCATAAAATCCCCAAGACTTGGGGGAATTGACCCATTTTACATGTTTCCTGCTAGATTAAATATTTTCAATTTGTGACATATGCCAAGCTCCATAGGAATGATTCCACTAAGGAAATTATACCCAAGGCTAAGTGCACATAAGGTAATTAATTAATTTAATTCCAACAAAATTTATCCAGGAAAAGAATTGCCCTGAAGTTGAAGTACTTCTAGAGCCCTTAGTTTTGTGATCTCCCTTGTAATCTCTCCAAAGATTTCATTATAAGGTAGCAATAAAATGTGCAACTCTATCAAATTTCCAAAAAATGGAGACAATTTCCTTGTAAGCCTAAAATCCACCTGATTTCCTCCTCGGTAACCAACCAAAGAATCCAGAATACTCCCTTTTTTACCACAAAGTTATGAAGCAAAAGACAATGCAACTGGAGGGATCGATTCCGGAAAAATCCCAGCTCTTGAACAACTTGTTGAAAGTTCTATTCTAGATGTGGAAAAGTGTAAAAACCTATAGCATGGCTCAACATGGTTGTTATTCCCATACCCCATTATTCCCATCCAAGCTATTGCTAATGTTGAGGCCCACAACTCTTCCTAAGCCATCACTTGTAAGCCTACTCCATGAGCAAGGGTAGTTGTCATTTTCATTCCAATCAGAGATAATGCCAATAGGATCTTGGCTTATGGATTTATTCAACTCGAGTAGAGCCATAGTATCCAATGATAGAGAAAATGCAATGATCACAAAAGCCAATAAAAAATGCAGTAGGCAAGCAAAACCAAAACCCTTGCAAACTAGTATTCTCCCTTACTGCCTCTCTACCTCATGCATTATTAATGTTTGTCAAAGTCAAAATGCAGGGCGCTCTATGCTTCCTACACAATCTAGTACATGGTCACCCAAGACTTAAGGGTAACAAAATCTCAGAGCATGTAAACAACAGTGTGCAACAAAAATAAGAACAAGATTGAAATCAAAAGCGAAAAAAACAAAGTAAGAGTGCCCATATATTCATTACCAATCTCAAGACCATCCTCCAGCATCTTTCCACTATCCTCGCTTGAAGCTTCGGGAGGTAATGAGAATCCAGCTTCCTCCAACACAGGGCCACAGTGAGTCTCCAATACTTTTTCCACCATCTCTGCTACACTTCTTTTCACCTTCTTCAACATTTTTTGCTTGGTCTAAGCAAGCCTGACAACAATCTGCTGCACTTTCTTTATGGTGCATCAGATCCCATTTAACTGCAGCTCCAACATAGTATGTATGTGGTTATGCATGGAATTCAGAAGGAAGTGACCTGCCTGGTATGATTCCATATTCTGCATAAATAATATCAAACTATGCATCAGGCTTTAATTGCACCATTTTAAGCTAGGATTCTCAAAACCCTTGTTGCCCTTGGACAAATTGAAGTAACAAAGAAACAAAATAACTCATTCAAAAATAATGCACCTGGGGAAAGGTGGAAAAGAAAACAGATGTTAACACAAAATACTTTGAATTTTAAAAGTTCTTCACTGCAAAATGCTAAATTCCATTCTCCAGCACGTAAGTAATCAAATTGTTAAATTTAGCAACGTAAAAATAACCTTAAATATGCTGAAAAAAGGAACCCAGAGAAATTGTTAGGAAACCATAATCCTCAAGTCATAAACTTAAAAATAGATAAGACTGCTATATGAATAATTTGTAAAACACGCTCAGTTCAAGACATAATTTAGTGAAGAGGACAAAATAATTTGGTGATGCTAACCTAGTAGTCAAAACCCCAAGAAATCAAAAGTGAAAACATAAAACTAAGATTTCCCATATATTCATTACCGATCTTAGGTCCATCCTCCAGCATCTTTCCACTATCCTCGCTTGAACTTTCGGGAGGTAATGAGAATCCAGCTTCCTCCAACACAGGGCCCCAGTGAGTCGCCAATACTTTTACCACCATATTTGTTCATGGGAACCCCAATATATAATGTATAAACAAGCACCCAAATTTGGGAGCTATGGACCAAACGGAGTAGGGAGGAAAAGAACCCGATGTCACAAAAAAATAGCATGCCACCACAACTAATGGACAAGCCATCAGTTGAAGTCACACATAAGCTGAATAGAAAAAATGCATACTCGTATTTTTGGCTTGTGTGGAGGAATTCACACTGGCATTCATTGCTTCACGTTTCTTAGCTTCTTCAATATTTTTCGTCTGCCATTCTTCAACGGCTATCACTTAAAAAAATGTAAGCATTAACAACATATTGATGTAATTGCAAATTTCTAAAACAACCAATATTTAGCAGTCAATAGTTTGCATTGTTACTGAATTGGGTAACACTTTAATTTTACAATATTACTCAACTAGTGGGTTAACAATTTATAGCTTTTGAGAAACCAGAGCTAAAAATTTCTTGAGTTTTACCTTGTTAGAAAACTTGAAGGCGTGCCTAAAATGGGTCAGAGTATCAACCAATGTTCTCTTCTCCATCGTAAGACTCAACAACTCATGAATTACTGCACAGGCATGCTTCTCAGTGTTGGGAAAAATACTGAGAGGGGGGGTGAATCAGTATTTACTGCAAATTCAAAACTTTTACTTTTTCTTGCATCTAAAACCCATACGCTACTTTCCTGAAACAGACTCACCTATATACGTGGATACCCTTTATGAAACTCGTGTATACATAGATATCTAATTATGTCATTAGTTCTTCACTTAAATCATTCCATCATTCAATCATCAGATGTTTAATAAACAGTAAACATGTGCAGTAAGAACATAGTAAACCATCACACAAAGCATCACACATGAACACCAGGATTTTTAGGTGGAAACCCAAGTCGGGAGAAAACCACCGCTGCAGTTGCTCAGCCTTCAATATTTTATTATAGAGAAAACATCTTACAACATATGTGCCGGTGCAGACTCCTACCAGCACGCAGGCACCCACCTGCGCTCGTTTACCAGCCTCTCCTGGAAGGGAGCTCCAACCCCCTGACTCGTTTACCAGCCTCTCCTGGAAGGGAGCTACGACCCGCTGATCTCGTTTACCAGCCTCACCTGGAAGGGAGCTACAACCCCCTGACTGAAGGCTACAACCCTCAGCACCTCTATGGACCACGTTTCATCAATTTTCACACTGGATCCAAAGCTTCCACTAGGACACCACTTGCAGGCCACGTTTCATCATATTTTCAGACTGGACCCACTCCATACTTTTAAGCACAGTCAACCATCAAACAGATACATATAACTCACTGACAGATATCAGTAAACCAGCAGAACAGATCAGACATTTCTTACCACAGACTTCAGCAAACCCTAGTTTGCATACGCGCTTCCCTTTCACTGATGTCGCGTATATACGCGCTTCCGTTCACATAAACCAGCGTATACTTCTGTACATATTACAGATCCAATTTCATTGCGCATACGCGCTTTCTCTTCAGCGAAGCCGTGTATATACGCGCTTCCTCTTCGGCGAACTAGCGTATGGTTCTTCAGACTTTTATGTCATTGCAATTCTTCACAATAGATACATCACTTCAGATTTTACCCTTTACCTCAGACAGATGTTCGCCTCATCACAGATCTAATCATTCCATAAACAGATCTAGCAAATACAAGTATATTTCAGATCTAGATCCCCTTCTTCATCATTGGTGCATCATACATTCAGATCTATCATTCAACTGTAACCCTTTCCATTCAGATATACTTCAGAGAGAAGTATTCATTCAAGCTCATACATCTTGCACCCACACTCATGATTTGCACAATGAATTTCTTCTCTTTATATAGGTTTACCCTTTTTCAATACCATGAGCCAAAACCACATTACATCCGATGGTATTCCTGGACGGGGTCATTTAGACGAATCATTACCCAATACAATGGGTCAATACCATGGTGGTTACCCCTAGTTTTGCACTTTATGAGCGCTTTTGCCCATACGCGACTTGGAACGTTGTTTCCCGCGTGCATACGCGACTTCCCCTAGACAGATCCGCGTATGCCTTGAGACATACTCTTTTCACCATAGATTTAGCACAAGCTGAATTCCTTTCTCCATTTTTTTCTGTACTCACTGTAGATACATCATATTTAGTTCATCAAAACATATTCTATCAAGCACAATTTTGTCATCATCTTCATCAAGAGGGTTGCCATTCAAGGACAACACTTAGCATCATATTGTCAACAAATATCATATCACATCAGATTTACATCATTTACCAAGTCCATCAAGTCAAGAATAACTTCATCAGGTGTATTTCCATCAAGGACAACACATGCCAACAATCTCATGTCTTCATCTTCATTCAGTGGGTTGCCATCAAGGACAACACTCGGCATCATATTGCCAACAATCTCCCCCTTTGGACTTGATGGCAACCACGATGGTGTTTGGTTACCACAACAGATAGGTACATTAAGAATACAATGACACCATGTCACTTTCTCCATTTTTGACACCATTCTTTCTCTTCATTCAAACACCATGTCACTCTCCCCCTTTGACATCAAGGGCAAAGGGCGGATCAAAAACCAACATACTCTTCCCCTTTTCTCCTCATGTGGAAGAAGCATTCTGCAGATCTGATATGTACTGAAGTGGCCAAGCTCCCCCTGAGTTCATGCTGAATCTTCAAACATATTTTTCAATGAAGTACATGACTCTATGAACTTCCTATCACTTATCCATCCAAGTGGATTTACATATGAGACTCAACTACCCAACCAAGTGGGTTTACAAAATTTGACTCAGCTACCCAACCAAGTGGGTTTACAAATTTGACAAGTCCTTACATGACTGAAAATTACAAATTTTACATCATGGGTCTCAACATGACCTTTTCATCAAATTACAAATATGACTTTAATACCAACACCAGAAAGTCCTCAAGAAAGAGAACATATTTCAGAACTATCATATTGCCAATAATGCATTATACTTAGCAACGCTAATGCTCCCCCTGAATATGTGCATCCAAGCATCCTTTTCATATGAATAAGGCTCCCCCTTAGTTTGTGCATCCTGAACACTTTCACCAAAAAATCATCAAGGCATCTTCATCAAAACATTAGAAACAGAATTATGAGAACTGGAACACCACCAGAGATATCAAACAGTATCAGAGATACCAAACAGCACTGCAGCTGTGCTGAAAAGAGCTGACTCCAAGAAAAAATTTGTCAGCAATCAGACATACACGGTTTTCTGTGCATGAACTCGCGTATATACGCGACTGTGTTTCAGGAAACCCGCGTATCCAATACCATCTTCTATATTTTAACCAGATCTGATCCTCTATGAGAAAAAGACAGTGTTCAGCTTCTTTCTGAGATATTTGAATGCTTCCCTGGACTGCAGATAGATAGAATAGTGTAGTTGTGTTTTCAAGCGTCATCCAACGGTTGTAGCATAGGCACATTAGTAACCAAGCCTTCAGATTCTTTGCAGCATCAATACACTCTTTCCAAGAGATATTATCATACCAGAACAACATCTTCACACAAGTGTCAAGCAGTCATTCAAGTGGTCCACCACCATCCTACATCACCATGACCTTTAAGATTTAACATGAAGTAACATATGTAGGAAAAGATCTCAGCCATAGTAACAAACTATGCATGAATTATTCTTATCTCTGAATCATAAGACTTCCAATTTCATCCAACAGATAAACTTCAGCAAGTAGTAAACACAGCTCATTCAACGTCTCATCATCATAAACCATGTACCAAGCCATCATCATTTGAGTATGAGTATCAAAGAGTAAGCAGTCATATTGCCAACAATGCAATCATTAGTATTCAACCTGCTGCTCCCCCTAAACCAGTGCTCTTCCTTAACTTGTGCAATCTGAAACACCTTCAACAACAAGTCATCAACAACAATCTCTGCATGATCTGTCCTTGTCTCTCAATTATAAGACTTTCATCTCATCTATGAATACTCAAGTAGACAGGACTCATCCATAGTTTTCAACATAAGAAACCATGTATCCTCATTATTTAGAACTGAGAAACTAAGCTGAAATACAGTTATTAACAGTCAGACTGATGCTCCCCCTGAACTTCTGCTCCAGATCTTCAGCTATCATATAAATTTTCTTATCCTTAATGCATACGCGACTGTGTCTGCTGGAACTCGCGTGTATACGCGACTTTTGTTAATAGAACCCGCGTATGGAAAGTGAAGCATAGAAATTTTTCACATTCCTTCATCTCCCCCTGAACTTGTACTTCCTGTACCTGTCTTCTTCATATCATATGCTCTGTCAGAAATACATATAACCAGAATAATAAAATCAACCATGAGAGACATCATACATTGCTCCTCCTGTGACGATACATTACTAGATCTGATAATGTATCCCACATCATTCCTGCAGTCAATAAGAGAAGTAAGCTTTAGAAGCGGATGACTGCAGTAGGGTCAGAATTCCCTACGTTTCTGATCGGTCCTCCATGTTTTTCCAAATTTGTTTGATCTTTCTCTTTGTGTGCTGGAAGTTATCCAATTTCTCATATATGTTCAACCTGCATTCCTTTTCTACATGTCCATACTTGTTACAAGAATAACATCTCATATGTCCAGAGAAATAAGCATAAGAATCATAATGAGTATTTCTAATCTTCCTCCTTTTACAATTAGCTGCTTTATGTCCATACTTGTTACATGAAAAACAATATCCCTTGAAGAAACCAGAGTACCTTTCTATGTAGGAACTGTTTGATTGAGGCTGAAAAGTTCTGCTTCTGCAATTTGCTGCAACATGCCCATAGTTATGACATTTAAAACATTCAACGTTCTTGAATGAATTCCTTTGAAAATTCATGATTGTTGGTTGATCTTTTGTCTCTTTCAACACTTCAGGTTTTGCAATGACATCCTCTGAATTTTTAGCACTTCCTTGTGAGCTAGATTCTCCTTTAACAGTTTCATGGAAACCAAGACCAAGTTTGATAGCAGGAGACCTTTGATTACTCAGAATATTGTCCAAAATATTAGTACTATCTTGGAACCTCAAAAGTTTAACTTTTTCTTCTAATCTACCTTTGAGAATGTTTACCTCAACCTCCAAGGCTTGACATTGTTTTGTCATGCTTTCTTCTTTCCTTCTTCCATCTTCTACTTGATCCTTCAGATTTAGAATCTCTTCTTTCAACCAATTTTCGTTTTCTTCACATGTTTGTTCCAGCTCTTCATTCTTCTTATTTGATTTTTTCAAATCTTCTTTGAGAGAAATGATTTCTGCTTCAAGGCCTTCTTTTTCAAATGACAGAGATGTTTCAAGATCTATTTGCAGAGAGATGATTTCAGCTTCAAGTCCTTCATTCTTCTTGCTTGATTTTTCAAGATCAGCATTTTGATCGTTGATTTCTGCTTCTAGTTCTTTGATTCGATTGGATGCATAAGTATGAAACCTTTGATACTTGTCCACCTGTCCATTCAGCATTTCTATTTGATCTTTCATTTGAGAGATCATCTCTTTGTAAATAGAATCTTTCTTATCAATTTCCTTTTGTTGTTCTTCAACTTTGATCTTGATAGCTTCTTCTAGATCCACAACTTTACTTTCGCTATCTTCACTATTGTTTGCACAAATAAGAGTATTACAAGTGGCCTTCTTCTTTTCCTTCTTTGCCATGTGTACTTGTAGAGCTTCGTCAGAAACTTCTGGATCCATACTGTCACTTTCACTATCATAATATTTGCACATGCAGTTAAGTAAAAGACAAGAACAATGATTAATACCTGGTTCATCTTCTTCAATTTTTTCTATACATGATTTCTGCGGTATCTTCTTGTTTCGAGTAGCCTTCTTCTTTAGCTTCTTAGCCATGAGCACTTTCAGATCTTGGTCAGAATCTTCTTCATCTTCACTGGACACTTCATCATCATCTTCTTTTGCATAATAACTCTTTCTCTTTTCAAATTGTTTCCCTTTACCATGCTTTTCTCTATAAGGACATTTAGCATCATAATGACCAACTTTTCCACACTCAAAACATTTGAAGGGAAGCTTACCTTTGAATCTTCCAGTACCTAGTTGGAGCTTTCTCACGAAATTTGCTTCTTCTTCATCGGATATATAGCTGGATTCTTTGACAACTTCCTTTTCCTTCCCTTTTGTAGATGCCTTAAAAGAAACTTCTCTTATTTGAGAAGGACCTCCTTGTCTCATTTCAAAAGCAGTCAGAGTACCATGTAATTGAACAATAGTAAGCATTTGCAGATCTTGCCTTTCTTCAATAGCTGAAACTTTAGAGTCAAATTTTGAAGTCAAGGATCTTAAGACCTTTTCAACCAGAGTAGTATCAGTTATGGTTTCACCCAAATTTCTCATTCGATTTACAATATCATCCAGACGAAGGAAGAAACTAGCAACACTCTCATCACTATGCATCTTCAAATTTTCATATTCAATTCTAAGAGTTTGGAGTTTTGCACTTTTTACCTTTGTGTCTCCTTCATAGCTTAGAATGATTTTGTCCCATATTTCTTTTGCTGAATGTAGCTGCATCACTTTAGCAAATTCTGATTCATACATGCTTCCTAATAAGACATTGACTGCTTTGGCATTGATTTCATACTTCTTCCTTTCAACCGCATTAGTAGGAATACTTGCCGGATATTGATAGCCTTCTTCCACGATTGCCCATACATCTGCACCAAGACTTTGCAGATATGCTTTTGTTCGTACCTTCCAGAATATCAGATTGCTTCCATTGAATAGAGGTGGCTTTATACACATTACTCCTTCTTGACTTCCCATTGCGACGGATCTCCTTCAAGCGATCAAGCTTCTGCAGAAGGACCTGCTCTGATACCAATTGTTGGGAAAAATACTGAGAGGGGGGGTGAATCAGTATTTACTGCATATTCAAAACTTTTAATTTTTCTTGCTTCTAAAACCCATACGCTACTTTCCTGAAACAGACTCGCGTATATACGCGGATACCCTTTATGAAACTCGCGTATACACAGATATCTAATTATGTCATTAGTTCTTCACTTAAATCATTCCATCATTCAATCATCAGATGTTTAATAAACAGTAAACATGTGCAGTAAGAACAGAGTAAACCATCACACAAAGCATCACACATGAACACCAGGATTTTTAGGTGGAAAACCAAGTCGGGAGAAAACCACCGCTGCAGTTGCTCAGCCTTCAATATTTTATTATAGAGAAAACATCTTACAACATATGTGCTGGCGCAGACTTGACCAGCACGCAGGCACCCACCTGCGCTCGTTTACCAGCCTCTCCTGGAAGGGAGCTCCAACCCCCTGACTCGTTTACCAGCCTCTCCTGGAAGGGAGCTACGACCCCCGGATCTCGTTTACCAGCCTCACCTGGAAGGGAGCTACAACCCCCTGACTGAAGGCTACAACCCTCGCATCTCTGCGGGACTAATTTTCCATCAATTTTCACACTGGATCCAAAGCTTCCACTAGGACACAACTTGCAGGCCTCGTTTCATCATATTTTCAGACTGGACCCTTTCCATACTTTTAAGCTCAGTCAACCATCAAAAAGATACATATAACTTACTGACAGATATCATTAAACCAGCAGAACAGATCAGACATTTCTTACCACAGACTTCAGCAAACCCTAGTTTGCATACGCGCTTTCCTTTCACTGATGTCGCGTATATACGCGCTTCCGTTCACATAAACCAACGTATACCTCTGTACATATTTCATTGCGCATACGCGCTTTCTCTTCAGCGAAGCCGTGTATATACGCGCTTCCTCTTCGGCGAAGTAGCGTATAGATCTTCAACCATCATAGAGTAGCATACTTCTTCAGATCAGACATTCAGTTCAGATTTACCCTTTTACTTCAGACAGATGTTCGCCTCATTTCAGATCTAAGCCTTCCATAAACAGATCTAGAAAATACAAGTACATTTCAGATCTAGATCCCCTTATTCATCATTGGTGCATCTTACATTTAAATCTATCATTCAATTGTAGCCCTTTCCATTCAGATCTACTTCAGAGAGAAGTATTCATTCAAGCTCAGACATCTTGCACGCACACTCATGATTTGCATAATGAATTTCTTCTCCTTATATAGGTTTACCCTTTTTCAATACCATGAGTCAAAACCACATTACATCCGATGGTATTCCTGGACGGGGTCAATTAGGCGAATCATTACCCAATACAATGGGTCAATACCATGGTGGTTACCCATGGTTTTGTACTTTTTGAGCGCTTTTTCCCATACGCAACTTCTCACGTTCTTTCCCGCGTGCATACGCGACTTCCCCTAGGCAAATCCGCGTATGCCTAGAGACATACTCTTTTTATCATAGATTTAGCACATGCTGAATTCCTTTCTTCATTGTCTTCTGTACTCACTGTAGATACATCATATTTAGTTCATCAGGACATAATCTATCAAGCACAACTTCATCAAATAAGTTGTCATCATCTTCATCAAGAGGGTTGCCTTTCAAGAACAACTCTCAGCATCATATAGTCAACAAACATCATATCACATCATCTACCAAATCCATAAAGTCAAGAATAACTTCATCAGGTGGTTTGCCATCAAGGACAACACATGTCAACAGTCGCATGTCTTCATCTTCATTTAGTGGGTTGCCATCAAGGACAACACTCTGCATCATATTTCCAACACTCAGCCCATCGAATTCTGAGATAGAGCGAGCTTGTCGAATTTAAATTACTTGTAGGCTCATGCAATCGAATAGAGCTTGACTGATATTATAGAATATAAATTAGTTGAAACTTGAAACTTTTTTTTATAAGTGGAGTAAAGCCTGCCAATTTTCATAGATTCTTGGGAGTTTGAGTAGAAATAAATCGTTAATATAGGTGACACGATGATTCATTCAATGTATATGGAGTAGAAGATCAATGTCCAGAAAAGGATGAATGTGAGAAGAAATTCCAAGATTGTCTGGTTAGCATAATATTACAGGCCTTCAAGCGATGTAAAAAATTTGTCCTTTGTGCACGCATATTTGTCAAGTGGGTGCATAGGATCCTCGAAAACTTATCCATTCCATCAAAGTTGGCCCTGCATTGTATTTTGTGTCTCTCTTTTCTACTTCGTCGGGCCAATGTTTCAGGATCACACCTTTGGTGGGAATGCCATATGGGCCATATTGGCTATGGTGTTGGTCTTTGAATTCACTGTATGTGATTATCTATTAAAATATTTCTTCTCAAGTTTATCTGAATTCGAAATATTTTAGATTTTATAGTATTTTCTATAAAAGAGACTTCAAGAGTAGGATCCCATGAAGTTAACTCCAATGCAAGCCCATAATCTGTATCAACAACCTCAAAATATTTAGGATACTTTTTTCATAAATTATTTCTGAAATCCATGGGGAGACCCATATTAGTAGCTAAGTGGGAAATCTTCTCCAACAATACCCTCTTTCTCATAGACATCATTAAAAGCTTCTTGATATTCTCAACAAAGAGGCCCTTCATTTGAGATTTAATCTGCACTTCTTCCCAGTGCAGCTGTTGTGCCTGGGGGGTCAATGTGAAATAGAATCAGTATCCCGGACTTTTTCATTGTATATTTCAATCATTTGAACAAAAACCTCATATATAAAGATATCCTTTCTTTGTTTTGATATTTGGAATAAGTCATTCAAGGCTCAATAGTTCACACGCCAACTCTGCTCTGTAGAATCCTTGAATTAACAATGATCAAAGCCTGCTTTGGCTATTAGAATAATCATAATAGAAAAGTTATGGAAGTAAAGGCACTTATATTATCCACCTCTTTCTAATAATACTAGTAATTTGTAACCTTCACAAATTACAAGACAATCCTCCAAGAATATCCTATCCAACGTCTCTTCCAATCCTGTAGAGCCACATTATTTTGGAAATGTGATATCAAGCACTTTTCTATACCAACCTCAGTGATTAATTTTTTTAATTGGTTATGTTTCCTCAATGGAAAGAAGAGGAGATTTAAGAGAAATTATATGGAACTGATTCTCACTAGTTTTTGTAAGGTCCCCTTCTGGACCGATCATGCATTCCATTAAGGTGACAATTGCTTTATGAATTGGATCAATAGGAGGGTCTGTCAATTGAGAAAACATCTGCTTTAAGTACTCAAATATTATTTTTAGTCTATTTGACCTCATAGCTAAAGGTGTATCATTCCCCATGGAACCAAGAGATTTTGTTCCATATTTTTCCATAGGAAGCAACAACATTTCCAAAGCCTTAATTGTTTGTCTAGACATTGAAATGCATATTTAAAAAAATAGTTCATAAATGAAAACATACATTCAAAAATACCTCATAGCATATTTACATACAAATCACGTACCCATAAGCCTTCATTAGTGACAACAAGCCATATATTCCCATGTTTTCCATTGTATCATCCAAACTATCAACTTGTAAACCAATACAATCAACAAGCTATGGAAAATTTATAGTTGACATCCAGGGTGACCAAGTCCTTCCATACGATATGTGTGATCATTTAGTCAACATTTTATTTGCAATAAAATCCAAATGAGGAGTTTCAAAACTGAGTCCAAATATTAAGAAAATAAATGTTTTGTTCTGTATCTGAGTTATCAAAAAAGAGTGGTTGGATTTGAGAAGCTATATATGAACAACCACATGAAGACCATCTCAGATCGATGAATTTTCCAAATACTTCTTTGGCCACCAAGTGAAACTATTTACCTTCTCCTTCAAATGAACACATCCATCTATTTTATCTTCATATGGAAGGGGGATGTTACTTGTGACATTAATGAAATTTACATTTGCGTCTTCTGGACCAACTAGCACTCCATGTATGATAGAAATTGACTGAATTCATCCAATGCCAACAATAACACTATCATATGGATCTAATATATTCACTTTTTCTCCTAATTTGAGTAGGTCATGCCCTACCGGAGTTAATAAGCACTGTCAAAAACAAAAAAAGTATACATAGATATTAGGAAAATAACAATTACAATTAAATTGCAAAAACATACATAGATATTTAATTAACTGAATAATATGCACTCACTGAGTTAATATCTAAAATACCAACATGATTTGGCACTAATTGGGAATGTGCAGGTGCATCAATTTCGTCATATTTTAGAACTCTCGAGGTAACCATTTTTCCATTAACATCCTATATGTGATTTCATTATGCACAAATCAAATATTACATTAAAACATAATAAGTTATAACATAGCAGAAAACAGTAAATATAATATTAAAACATTAAAATCTTAATAACACTAAAATAGAATCATATAGGTCTTGTAGATATCTACAGTAACATACCTTCACATGTTCATGGACCTTTTTTGAGTCATTTAGCATTCTTGCACCACCCAAATTTACATTTTCTTCCTGTGATTGACAGGAATTTCCAATAAAAGAAGGCTTCATGAGTGAAGGGAAATGGTACCAAAACATTAACATATTACAAACTCAAGTGAATCACTGTTGCAATGGAATTATAATTTTCTTACCTCATCTAAATCAATGTTAAATTCCTTCTTTTCCATGCAGCAACAAGAGGTTCAATGGAGGAGGATATGGTTAACATTGTCTTTGTCAAACCAGTTATACATTGCATTGCATGATTATAATTCTTACTATGGTTTTCAACAGTAGATAAAGCTCCTATTTTTCTACTCTTGACGTCAATAGATGGAAAAGAACTTTCTATTGTATTTTCTGACATATAATTATGTTTGGAATTTTCCAAGTCTTCCATATAATGAGCCATTTCACTCACCACTGGTTCTCTTTTAACTTCTTCAACCTACAAATAATTTTCAATGCACAACTAGTTGGATATTAAGAAAAATCAAAACACATAACACAATGTACAATATTCAACAAAAAAATTGTATACTTACAAACAATTCTTGTTTGGCTCGCAACCTACCCCGACCCAAAAAATATCGAGCCTTCACTTTCTATCTTGCTTTCTTCACTCTTGTACTCTTTGAAAAATACTCTTTAGCACACATACATTCCTTCAAATCTTCCCATTGTTTGGGAGTCAAGCTACTCTCCATATCTTTTCCATCCAAGATTAATTTTCTACATTTATGCCTAAAGTTATTCATAAAAATTCTCATTTTGTGCTGATAATATTTACTAGAAATTCTTCCAACAATAGTCTCAAAAAAAATTTCCATTTGTTGGATGACTTGATCAACATTTCTTGGATCTTGATCTGCAAAGTTGGATTTGGTAACATCCAAATGAGACCTTATTCTTGTGCCCAACTCTGTGGCCCACCTTGACGCATTTGGTTCAATAGGCTCACCATATTTTATGAGATGAGGATGATGCTTCATATCCATTGCTGTGCGAGTTGGCAGTGATATGTCTTTTCTTGCTTTTTGTTTTTCTCATTGTCTATGGGATCCAAGTTTCCCCTATAAAAAAAAAAAACTTATCAAATAATGGCCTACATCATCAAATATATTATATACAAATTTCATTAAATATGCATAAAAATAAGAAGTGATGAAGAGTAACTACTTACTTATTCACCAAACCAAGAGATGAGAAATATTATTCAATTTTTGTGAAGCGTTCTTTATGAACACACTTGTATTATATCATATTTTCATCACTGCTAAGATCATTTTTATGTTTCAACCCCTTCTTCATAGTATTTATGTCCTACATTTCACATTTAAAGAAAAAATATTAGTGCATGGACAAATAACAATTATAAAATATATCTATTATACGATCATGCATTTTGATCAATGAGGATGAATTAACCTTAAATTGATATAAGGAACACTTTAATCAGTATCAATGCCTTATCTAGAATTATGGATTCTATTTTTTTAATTGCAAAAAAATTGTAATATTTGCATAAATTTATCACATAATAAAAACATAGCATATTTCAATTGAGAATGCAGATTGGTTGTCCCAGCCATTGTAACATTATTGAATCTATTATATGTGTACTAGTGTCAGTACCGTACAACTTTGGTGAAGAGCTCCTGAACCATATTAAGACTTTGAGCCCTTAGTAAAGAAACTCCAGAGACTTACATTTAGCTTCGAGGTTTGCAAGCTGAAAATTAAATATCTCACAATAAAAAGATACGCATCCCCCAATTTAACAACTAAAATAACATTAGAAGAATCTAGATTTTCCTGAGGAAAAAAAAACAACTATAGAAGTTACAAAATAAATATTAAAGTTAGCATAACTTCATGTAGGCAATTTCATTTATGGATCTAGTAACCCTCTTTAAGATAAATTGAATCACTTCATGCTACAATAGAGTTACTAGAATGAGACAAAGTTCACACAAAGTGAAAAATGAATTATAAATTTCACACATAATTTAATACAACCATCTGGCTAATCCCATGGCCAAAACAATTAAATCCATTTTCATAGTGAAAATTTATGCCATAAATTCAAGGTGATAATCATCATCGTGATCATTTGCGTGGTCATCAAGATCACAATCCTGATCACTTGCGTATACATATACTTGATTTCCCTCATTGTCCTCGTACATTATATTGTCCTGGCCATGAATTATGTTTTCCATCTCGATCTCTTCATTGGGAATCAATGCTTCATCTTCAAATACTCTATTTCCATCTTTAGATTCCTCCTCCAATGTTTCTTGTAAATTATTATATTTCCCATCAACCATTATACCAACATATTCCATGAATTTCATTTTTGAGCGGGGCTCTATTTGAATGACATACGACCATCCTGAGCTTGTCACATCACCAATTAAAAATGACTAGTTAATTTGAATAGGGGAAACATATGGCTCATTTGTCTTTAGTAAAGTTTGGCGTGTATTTTCACGTACAAATATGTACTCATGTTGTATTGCAGATGGTTTGATCCATTTACATTTTAATAATATAGGACTAGTTTCACCATAATCAACTTGAATAATTTCTTGTATGAATCCAACATACAAGTTATTTTCAGCATTGTGATGAAATTCAATGCTAACAATACAATCACAATTTGCCTTTCCTGTGTCCCTTTCATCCACTCTTAAATGAGTACCATAGGCCCACATCCCACTGAAAGAAGAAGCCCATATACTTGGAGGTTGTGAAAGCTGAATTTCCTCCTTCATCATATCTTGACCTTCTTGTTGTGCATCATTAGTTGCATCAACAATCCAATCATCAAATTTTGGAAAGAACAATCTCTAAGGTTCAAATATTGAAGTGTACGCTTTCAAGATGGATGCATCCATTTTTGAATCTCTTCTTCGTATTTTCTGCATAGAATACGAAAAGTAAGAGTGATAATAATTTAGCTATTAAATAAAATTAAATAAATAAATTATCATGTAAATAATATTTTACCTATGCCAATTATCGAATGATGATCTGTTTTGAAGAACATAGGCATGTATGGCAATTCTTTCCTCATTTGATAGCTTGAAGCGACATCCATTTCCTTCTAATAATTCACCTGCAACTCTCTGGTTGTCATCATCATCCCATAAATGCCGATTCACATTGCTAAAATCCTTCATATATTCTGTGCAAAACCCTATGGCCTCTTGCATTAAATATCCTTCACAAATGCTACCTTCTGTTTTTTCCTTATTACAATTTTTTTTTTTCAAAATTTTCATGTATCGCTCTATAGGATACATCCATATTGTTCTTATTGGGCCACAATGCTCTAGTTCATGTTCTAGATGTATAAGAAGATTCATAGAAATATTGAATATTGTTGGTGGAAATTCTCGTTCCAATAAGTAGAGGACTTCAACAACCTCTCCCCTCAAATTATCAAAGTTTGAAGGATCTAGCACATGCAAACTCATTCTTTTTAAGATTAGGCCCAACCTTATAATTGCCAATATTGGTCCCTTTTCCAAACTTGATATGACTGCAATAGGTAAAATATCCTCAATTATGACATGATAGTCATGGGTCTTGAGGCTTCTTAAGCTATTATTTTCAGTTTGGCTTCTAATATTACCACTTACACATCCAGTAGGAAATCGAGTTTGAGACATCAACTTTAAGAATTGTGCACGTTGATCCTTTTTCCACACATAAGGCACAATATGTTTTCTGTATTTTCCATTACCATATTTTGAAACCTAAAGATTTCGACGAATCTTTAGTTCTTTAAGGTCTAGGCATGATGACACTGTATCATATGCACCAAAAAGAGTTTCTATAATAGCAAAAGCTATGTTTTTCTTAGTATGCATAAAGTCAATAGTATACCTAATGGTTATATGCTTAAAGTATGGAAATTTATAGAATATGCACACTCTTTTTACACCACTATCGTAAAGTGGATCATTTTTACCACCACAAATGCCACCATTTTCAATAAATTGCATTCTTTTTTCTCCATTCTCAATAATGTAATCACTTGTTATTGCCAGTGGTGCTTCACAATTCTCTTCCTTACCATTGAAACGTAACTTTTGTCGACGATATGGATGCTCCATTTTGAGGTAAGCACGATGTCCACAATAAATACACTTGTGCAAACTACTTGAGTGCCTCACAAAACCCTTAAAGATGCAAGCTGGACATCCATTGATCCATGAACATTGAGACCAGTCAAAGTTCCATATGCAGGAAGATCATGGATTGTAAATAGTAAAGAAGCTCTTAAAGTGAATTGAATTGAATTACCATCCCTTAAAATTTGAATTTCTTCAATTCCTTTCCAAAATTCCACTAGCTCATCAAATAATGGTTCTAAATAAACATCAATTGTATCTGAAGTCACACTTTTTTCCCCGGTATGATCAATGAAAACATCAAGAAAAATGGCTTGGTTTCTAACCATGGAGGCAAGTTATAATTTATTAAAAAACACTGGCCAAGTTGACTATTTAGTGCTTTGATCTGAGAAAGGGTTCACCCCATCTAGAGCTAAACCCAGTCTTATATTGCGAGGATCTTGGGAAAAATCAAGGGATTTATTGTCAAATTCCTTCCAAATCTTAGAATCAGCCACAAATCGTTGTTTTCCATCGATGCTCTTATTTTGGGCATGCCGTTGCATTAGCTCGAAAATGTCTCGACATTTGTACATTCAAAGCAACCGTGGGATTAGTGGAAAGTGGCGAAGAACCCTTCTCGGAGTTGAATTTGATTTCAACCCTGGTCTATACCTCTCTTCTTTACATTTTGGACATTCAGTCTCACTTGCAAGATTTTTGCAAAATAATACATAACCATTCACACATGTGTGGATGTTTTCATACCCTAAGCCTAGCTTAGTGATTTGCACTTTACATGCTCTTCGTTTTGTTGGTAGTGTGGAGTCGGGTGGTAACAATCGTTGTAAAAATGCCAATAACTCATCAACACTCTCATTTGTCCAACCATGCACCACTTGCAAGTTAAGAATTAAAAGGATTTTTGTTAAATGAATTAAATTGCAAGTACCATACACAGGTTTTAAAGCATCCTCCATCAACTTCTGCCATTCATCCTTGAGACCCTCATTCAATATTCTATCAACTTCAATCCCTTCATCAAAGGTTCCTACCTTTTCATTTGTGTTTTTTGCCTCTTCATCTATGTCCAGTGCCTCTACATCTCTCATGCTATGCAATTCTATCCTATCTGGATAACAATTTTGAGGGAAATGGCTTATACCGCTATGCCCATATTTTAGCTTATGTTGAAAAATCACAATTCTTTTTCTCATCTTCCCACCACGACAATCATTACATGGAAATGCATATTTAAGCAAGCTCTTCTTATCAGCTATTCTCTCATCACGTGCATGGTATTCATCCATTGTCAAAATTGGGCATTGACTCATCTTCAATTTTTTGCATTCAAAGATGAAACTAATATGTTAACTCTTTACTTTCAACTCTTTTCAGAACTTGATTTGTAAAAGAGAAGTTTCAGCTCCTATTTGAGCACAAATGTCAATTGCGAAATTTTTTTAGAAACAACATATAGGAAGAGAAGACTACACATTTTTTACCAGTATGAACACACCCATACACAACAATCACACAATTAAACAACAAAATAAAGTCATATTTGAGAGAAATCTTTTGGATCAGCACTTGTTTGAGGAGATATTTTTGTTGTATTTACACTTTCTGAATGCTGATCTATCATCATGACATCAAAAATTTTTGGTTTTGAACACAGATCTATCAGCATGACAACAAAATGTTTTGGTAAATATATTAGCATTCTTAAGGGCACAACCCTTGTGGTCATTTTTAAACATTCATTACATCAGCATTGACGAGAAGAACACACCAATGGGAGTTTCCTTAGCAGCAAATAGGATGCATCACTCAGCTAAAGGGGAGGCACTTGGAAATGATGAAGTCATAGTTACCAGTAGTGAACTCTCTCCTTTAAAGCCTATTTCTGACATGTTCCTAGTGCTCATTCCTAGAAAATGAGGGCACTCCAATTGAGGGAGTCACTTACCTATTCATGGCAGAATGACGAGTTACAAATTATCACCCTTTTGACACTTGAAGGGAATACATTTTGTTTTTTTCCACTTGCATGGAGGGCACATTAATGAAGGATTCACACCACATTCTCTCCTTATTCCTCGCATGAAAGAGGGTACATTATTTTGAGATTTACATTACTTTTCTAAGCTTGAAGAAGTTCACCCTAGTAGAAATTATGCCTTTGGAGTCATATTTGTTATTCCTATCTTCATCTATAATTATGTGACTGATCTTTGATACTCATTCAAGACCTTCACAAGTTGTAATAATATTACCTAGGATAAAATGTATCTTAATAAACTCTAGTTGATCAAGAAAAATGATTCAGGCTGCCATATTGCTACCATATTCTTGATTATAAGACACATTACAAAGTGTGATAGGCCGACAATTTCTCACTATGTTTATCTTGTTGTCTATCTTGAAACTTGTGTAGTTTATCTTGTTGTTGAAGTGAGACACCTTGTATGTGTCTTAAATAATTGATTTGTCACAATATACTCAAAATTATCCCACATTTCCTTCAAAAGATGTGTGAATATTCATCGAGGAAATTTTCCTCCAATTACCATTATGGCAGAATCATATATGAACAAACAGTCATATTATGTAAATGCAAAGACAATCCCAAACCTTCCTCTCAAAGAAGAAACACAGTTTTGTGGAGGATACAAGGTAGATGATATTGGAAAGCATCCAATATTGTCAAATCCATGTTTTTTTGAAATAATTTGATGACTAAGAAGCCACAAAAATAATTTTGATGCTAGTTGGCCCACAATAGCTTGGACTAGATTTGTAACATCTAGAGATGAGTCATAGACACATTTAGCAAATTCAGGCATAGCCCAAGACAGTGTAAGACTAGATAGAGATTTTTTGTTATAGAGAACACTCATGTATCTCAACTAGACATTTTGAAGTGGATTGATGAACAATGTGTAACAAAGATGGATTTGATGTTTCGCTTGCTTTAGCCATGGCCTTCAAGCTTGTTAGAACATGATAGAGAAGATCTATCTATATTGTCAAGAATATTCTCATGTCCTGACTGCTCTTCTTCCACTAACTTTACCTCCAACATCATTGCACAAGAAATTAATTTCCAATGTGCTAGCAGTTTCTATGCTTACAAAGATGAATGGTCATAGTTGAACTATTTCTGATTTGAATGAAATTAAAACTTAAACATAAGATAATATAATCATTATATATCATTTGGAGAATTTAACTTTTCATAAGTAAAATTTTCTTCCAAGATCTCATGAGTATGCTAGAATATACCTCAATCATTGCCAACTTCTTTGCAAATCCCATATTGGAAAAAATGTTCGATGTGACTAAGGATAGGTATAACTTACAATTTATGGTTCTCTTCTAGTGTTAAATGTGATTATTAGATGAGAAAAATTATTCTAGTAAATATAGGGGCTTTGGGCCTGTCATATAACTTCAATGGAGTTATGATTATAGCACAAGACTTGATACAGATCACTAAACACTAGACATCTTGATGCGTAGGCTATTAGGAGAGAATGAGAGCTCTATTATGCTTTTACCAGTGTTTTCTTAACACATTAGAGGAAGATATATTTTTGAGGAGGAACTAAAGGCACACTATGATATGAAGAGAATTACTTTCTCAAGCAAGATATCAAGAACTTGTGAAGTAACATCTTGTATTCAGACAATTAGAAAAAATAATTGTTGACAGACTAAAGGCAGGAAACTTAGAGTTAATACAATCAATGCCCGTATTTAAGCTTCAGTTTCCACCACACTCCTAACCACAAAGGACCAATGAGGATATCACTGTAAAGAACTTAAGAGTAGATCCCTGTTATGATAAGATGGGTCTGCCTAGGGAAAAATAATGAGAACAAGACAACTGACAAATCATACAATAGGAAAGGACAACCTTAAAGTAACTAACCTGTTTCATGCAATATATTTAATATGCTACCAGAAGTTCAAGGAATAAGTATTAGTATCAAATTCTAAGGTAAAATAAAAATAGTTGCATCATTATAAAGGTCTCTTGTGGGAGTTTCACACTTTCTTGTAGTTGTCTATAGTAGTAACATATCTGATCTATTAATATTCAATATTCTAGAGTTTTCTGATATATATTGACTACAGTACCTGTAGATACTCAAATGAGACCAATGCATATCATGACATGACATCCTCTTTATGCATTTGAGAAGATTTTTTTACTCTGCCAATGGCAGCCTAAGTGTTGGTTTATAGGCCAGAAGCTCGGGAAGTCTTTGCTGCACCTACAGTTTGCTATGAGAGCATGATCAATCACTAATGAAGTAAAACTAAGTGAAAATTCCGTGATTCTATAGGTGATTATTTAAAAGTTTAGTATTGAAGCTTGCGACAACTGGAAAAAGGTGCCAAGGTTAGGATCATAGAACTTAGGAAACAAAAATTATTAAATCACAAACAAAAAAAATGTTAAAATCCCATATGTTTGATGTAAATTAGAAAACCCATAGAAAAAACTAAGAATGAAGGCTTCATTTACTACTAGTGGATAGCGGTAGCCACCAATCATCACAATCCAAAATTCCATTGGGCCATTGCACTTGCAAACACTGTAAAAAAATAAGGTGTGCTACAACAGAAACATGGCCACTCAAGCTTGGAAAGTTAACTAGTTAAGACAAACTGCACAAGTGCCCAACTTCCCATAATATGATGACGAAAAGTAATGCAAACAAAAAATACAACATATTAGCCACAATGTATTTAACACCATGGTTCCATGACAATGTCTGATATGCCCATATTGTGGGATTTATATGGTGGCTTATGATAATCTAGTGAAACCTTAGCCACATCATATAGTTTCCATGACAATGTATGATGTGCCCAAATTGTGGGATTTATATGGTGGCTTATGATAGTGTGGTCAAACCTTAGCCCAATTGTTGAGGCAAGTGCTAACTATTATCCAAAGGCCCATGCAAAATAACCATACGAGAACCTGGCAATGTTGGTAGCCTAGCCTTCTTCAACTTTGAATTCATTATGGAAAAGAAAGTACTGAATGTAGAAGTGGTTTAAATGAACAGTTGAAATTTAGGTATTACTAGAAAGGCATAATAGAGGATGTTTCAAATTGGCCTTTGCAGAGTCTCCTCACAAAACAAGCTAGAGGGAGGAGTCTCTTTTCACAGAGAAGGCTTTTGTTAAAGAAGCAACGGGAAACTATGATGTTTAATTCTACAATCATGAAGAACTATTTGTGAACAGTGAATGATTTTGCACCAATGTCGTCAGAATTTAGATTCTATAGTAGTGAAATGGAACTCAATGTGATACATTATTTTCTATTGAACCATTCAGTGTACATTGTTGATATAAGGAAATATGAAGATAGTGCCAAGTCATAAATAGTACCTTTCTTAGATCGAAATAGACATATACAGTGAGCGAATAAGGGTAATAGAAATTGGTTTGGAGGCTTATAAATAAGTGAAAATATCAGTTCTGAAGGAAGAAGTGGAATAGCGTTGACCCCTTGAATTATGAGCTTAATGTCTGGAGTACAACCAGCTCTTCCTCATTGTACAAACTCAACAGCATTTATGGCTCCCTTTTTCTCCTAAATGACATCCTCTGCACACATGTAATTAAGGCATCTCCATAACCCACGCACATATATTGTGATAGTAGCCAGAACATGTTAAATCAACCCATAATAATTCTATAGCCAGCAAGGAAATTTGACTAGCAACTCGTCCTTCAACACAATGTCACTCTCAGGAGGTACGAACTTCAGAAAATGAGAAAAATATCAATCCTGCCTTCCAAAAACACACCCACAAGACAAAGACTAGATTCAAGCTCCCTTGTGACTGGTTATTATACTTCCTTTGTTAAAGAATTCGACCAAATGAGTGTAAGAGTGAATACGACCCTCTTGAGTGGTGAACTCAACTCCTTGGAAAAACTGAACTTGACCCACGGAACAGAGGATTTTAGCCTCTTTCACAATACTAAACTTGTTCTTCCTTGAGATGAACTTGACCAGAAATGAATAGGATGAACTCAACCCTAAATGCAATGTTCACTTCCTTTCTAAGCATTATTGAGAGGTTGGGGACTTAGAGGTTGATGTCAAGAATCCCAGCTACATTGATCCACACTTGATGCTAATGCCCAAAGATATCCTTGCCAGCAACAAGGAAGCTCTTTGTACGTAGAACTGTCAAATCAAGCACAAACTAGCATATATGGTAATTGATAATGGAAACCAAAATAACCTTCTCTTGCTTCAATTGGAAATGGAACTCCAGTTACCAAACTCAAATCATCCCAACTCACATTGGCTTGGATGGGTCAAAGATGCACATTAGCTTGTGCTAATCACTTGAAAATAGATGAGAATGTGCTAGAAGATGGCAAGATTATTCCTAATATCTTATATGTTCTTACAAAAAAAGATGAGAAGACTTACGAAAATAAGATGATGATAACAAGTGTGACTAATTGCATAAAGCAAGGGCTTCTAGGTTCAACCTTAGGCATGTGCCCTCTTTCAATCCTAATATTACTTGGAATTATTTCTATTGTGCATGTCAAATGTTGGGTGATTATGTTACTGGTATTGTCCTTTATTACAGTTATGATCATTAATTATAACTCAAGATTGGAGCTGGTAGTGGTACTAATATTCGTGCAAGGTCAGTAGCCCTTTGGGCCGTATTAAAATTTGTTATGGTTAAAGGTGTTCACAATATTCAGGTTGCTGGAGACTCGAAAGTGGTAATGAGAGTTTTAAAGGTTCTCTACCATTGGATAGTCTGGTTCTCTCTCACTGGCAGCAATAAGTTAAGGAACTTTAGGAAGCTTTTCATTTAGTTTCTATTCAGCATGTTCACAGAGAATATAATTCTCAGGTAGATCATCTTTCAAAGGATACAATTGCAATCAGAAAAAGGATTATGCATGGAAAATCAGAGGGAGGGTTTTGGTTTCAGCTTTCACAGAAATATTGTTTTAAAAGTATTTTACAGGAAGTTTTAAGATATTATTTTGGGTTCTCTGCAATGTTAGCACTATAGTTTTTAATGTCATTTTGATGTTCAATGTTTATTAGAAGGGTGTTTTGCAGAATCTGATGGTAATCAGGAAGTTTTCGAAAGGAGCTCTTATGGGTAGGCACAATCAATGTATACTTTAATTTCTACTTGAAATAACAGATGCCAAATATACATTGGTTTTCTTGGAAGAAAAAAGACATAGAAATGAGGAAAATTTTATGTGGAAGAAGATAAAGAAATTTTCTGTTGGTTTCCATTTTCAAACAACTCTTTTTCATTTACAAACTTGGCTCCTTTCGCCATGGTTCTTTGGATCACTGTAAAGACAGAATTTTATAGGCATACTATTTTTATTTGAGTATGGGTGGCTGAATGTGGGGAATGGGTGCTACCACCTAAAACTCTATCCTATAGTGGAAACTTGTAATGGGTGGCTGAATGTGGGGAATAGGTGCTACCACCTAAAAAAAGAGATCTACAGAACTATTAACTTGATGTTTTATTTTTGATTTCTCAAACACATCATTTAGTTCAGACAAATAATTTCATTAGTCTACAAGTCCAACCACTTATTCTATATTTTTCTTCAGATGTGAGCCTAGACACTGAATAGGATAAGATAAATATGGATGATCCCATCAAAGGAATCTTAGCCAACAACATTAATAACTATTTCTCGATCATACTCCTCAGTTGGACAGGACCTATTAAAGTCATTTTTTTATCCGAACTCGCTCATGTTGAACCAACTAAAGAGGTTTCAAATGGGAAGGCCTAACCTATGAATGACGAGAAAGCTCAACCATAATTTGGGGCAGATTTAATTGAAAAATATGGTGAGAATATTTCCTGATTGAACTCATTAAAAGAATCACGGGTGGAAAGGTTTATTTCTTCAATTATAGAAATAGAAACACTTATATTTTCATGGGGTTTGAGCTGATATAGTTGTATAAAAATATAGTGTAACACTAGTTGCAATGCATGTGCGAAGAATGAACAACACCCATCGGATGTCTCTCGAATCCATCACACCCACGCCTATTGTCTTGAGAAGGTAGCAAGGTTTACAACTGGAAATGAGATAAGGACTATAGAACACTAGACCAAGAGGGCCTGGGATTTCTTTCACTGGGCCACTACATCCCAATACACTTTGAGGGAAAACTCCCACTTGCAACTTGGTGATATCACTGAGGTAGAAAATAATGGTAGATAAATTCCAGGTTGGGAAAGAGGACACATAGATTTCTAGGCCTCAGGACCAAAAATATCTTCTGCACCTGGAAATGTTGGAAATGGTAGTGATTCACTTCCTTTAATGATGTGACTACTTAAGCCGGACTGCTCGCTGGAGGAAGCGATTCAGTTGAATCCATTTATTAGCTAGTGATTATCGTAAAAACAACAGCATCAAAAACATAAATCCTAGAACCAACAACATCATAGAACAAACGAAAAAAATCTATGATCCATACCCAAAAAAAATTGTATGAATCAACAATATCTTAAAACAAACAGAGCAAATACAAAGCCAGGAAATAGAAAATTATAAAATCCAACTAATCTGTGACTTTGGGTATGTAAACTTCAATTGTGAATTTACTACTGCCCACCTCTTCAAAAGCCTCAAAGTTCTGTCTAATGTGTTTTTATCCATGATAAAACCTGTAATTATATATAAAAAATTCGCAGCCCTAAAAAACCCTCTCACCAACAGCAAAAATCCTCCCACCAAGAGTAAAAATTTGGTGCCAAATAACCAGCATGTCTAGTTCTCATCCATTTTTTATCTAAATTTTAAAACCAACTACAACAATTCGGCACCAAAGACCTAGAACCTCATCTTCTTGAACCAGTCCGAGTAAGGAAAACAAGTTTTCCTTTGTTCTTGGTCTTTCATATCGGTGAAATCAACCATGCCCTCTCCCAGACTTCAACTTTTGACAGACTTCGAATGTGGCATGCCCTCAAAACCTCTTCTTTCCCCGACTTCGAATTTTGACAGACTTCAGCATGGCCTCGAAACCTCATCTTCCTAAACCAGTCGAACATCGATTTTTCTTGGGCTTTCATATCGAATTTGGGCTTTCATACATGAAATCAACCCATACCGACTTCAACTTACTTCGACTTACTTCAAATGTGGCATGCCATTTTTACAAATCTTCAAACAATTTTTTTTTTAAATAATTAAAATATTAATATTAATATTAATATTTATTATTTTAATTATTAATTAAATATAAAATCACACTATATTTAAAATTTAATTTTATATAATATAATTAAAACAAATAAAATATAAATATTGATATTTATTATTTTAATAAATTAATTAAGGTTCATATCAAATAATATATATATGTTAAATTGGTGTCGCACAATATATGTATGTTAAACGTATTATAAATAAATTATATATGTGTGTGAGGCTTGAGTAGACTTAATGGTTAAGAGTATGTGTTTCCTCCTCAGAGGTCATAGGTTCAGAACTAGAGGGGGTAGAGTATGTATCTCTTCGTAGACTTAGCAGTCAAATCACTACGTGGAGGTGGGTCCTGTTAGCCCCCTATAAATTTTTGACAAGCAAATAGGGGGCTAAAATGTTTTTGAGCCTTCAAGGAATGCATTTCCCCTGAAAACACATCATCCTCGAAGTCTCCTGTGCCTTGCCTTTGATAAGCCCCACTATTGTTCCTAGTTTAAAGGGCCTCACTGATTGTAAAAAGTTGTGCTCCAAAAGGTTTTCATTTGCCCCTTGTACCCCTGTAGAATACCCCATTTTAACCCTTTTTTCCCCTTGTCAAAATCCCTCCCCTAGTCCCTCTAAACCTTCCCAAAATCCCCTCAAAACCATACACACACCCCTTGTGTGGCTTTATTTCCCTTTATTTCCCCTATCGTTACCCTTTATTGGCCTGAAAATGCACTAAAAATGGGCCAAATAGCCATATTTTTCATGTCTATGGGTTTAGCACCTTTCGGCCCTATCCCTAGAACTGTTTTCCCTCCCAAGTGACCTAGGCGCTAGAACTGCGGGCTAGCCCGAAAACGTTTATCTCAAATATGTATCAGGAGTGTTTCTAGCCATTCGTTTAACCCGCAGATCTGACGGTCCATATTCGTCCGCCCGGTGGTACCCATGCCACGTTCACTGTTCAAAAACCGCCTGTATCTATCGCACCGCTTTCTGAAGGCTGGCAGTATTTCTCCATTCGATAATGATTCCACTCACCGCCTGACGTGTGGCACACGCACTATTTGAAAACCGCCCCCCCATCGCGCGTTATCGTTCGGTTGAAGACCGAGCACGATATGCACGTGCGTCGTCCGATCCAGAGCTGCCCATCCAACGGCGGTCGCGATGCGAAGATGCGTGTGAGTTATTCCAAAGCAAATGGACCCCTGGCCTACTGTCCATCGCCCTCCGATGTATTTCCAGCCGTCGATCTCCTCCTGAGATCAGACGGTCCAGATTTAACCGCATGCCCGCCATTGACCCAGTCCCGCCACATCACCTTTCCACGTCTTTTTATCATGTTGTCCTCCACCCTCCTTATATTTCATTCATATTTCATTCAGAGGTCATTTTTCAAAGGTTTTCATTTAAATTTTTCACCACAATCCACCAACTTTCACCATGCCCTTCTTCCACTATTACGTTGTAGTTTTCGCCATCACCCTGCACTATTCTGCCATTTAGCCAGTCTACACGGTCATTCTCATCGCCCCCGCTGCATCCATCCTCCCCACTCATGGTTTTCTTAACTCATTTTCATGTTTTGCAGGGTTACAGGTAGGCGGAAGAACTCCATGTTCCACAGTCTCTGTCACAGTGACGGAGGATGCAGGAAAGGACCATTTTCAAGGACTGAAATTATGGAGAAAGGCCTTGGAAAGTGTTTTGACAGGACCTTTATAAAAAAGAACCGGTTGAAACTATGTAAAACCTCCGTAGAGCCATTAAAGCGCAGATTTCACTGACAGAGACAGGAATGGAGCAGTAAAGAGTATTAGTGCATAAGCAGAGGGTTTAAGGCATGTAATTGAATATTTTTTAGCCTTAATCCATGTATTTAAAGGCAAGGTACTAGAATCAAAGACCCCATGGATCACTCGGAAGGACCAATGCACAAAAGACCATATCATGAGGATGTTCAAATAAGCAGAAATGTTTCCTCCTGAGAAAGGACACGGTACAATTATTGTTTCAGTCTACATTGTGTCCAAGTGAATTTTTCACCCCTGACAGTAGTCCTATGCCATCAGAAGCATATGTTACACAGTATGGCAGACCCCAGCATCATTGTTCTACCTTTTTGTTTAATTCACCAGAAGTACTACGGAGCGCTGCAGCAAAGTACATCAGATACATACCCAGAGTAAATTGCAGCCTGACGAAGACCACTCTTCCATCCAAAGAGTACCAGAGATAAATGCCCAAGATTTAAAACAGAATGGGGCCTCAGCCCTTTTCCTCTTCTGAGTTTAAATGTTCATTTAGTTTTTCACCTACCTCTTCTGCTCCTCTTTCAGCTACAAAACTCATGAAGAAACTCCTTGTAAAGGTTGTTGATCAGCTATCTGTGAATTGCAAGCTGTTTCTCTTGAGACATGTTCTCTGTGTAAAGTTGTAAGACAGGCCGAGGAAGATGTTTTCAAACTGAATATCAAGCTATTGGTAATGTTGTACTTGACTGGTGTTGCTCTTTAATATGACAAGCACATTTATTTGGATCCTAATTTAAAGAAGTGGTGATGTTTTTCTGTCTTTGTCTATGTTTTCCTTTTTATTTCATTATATTTCATTTCTTCTGGCTTGCATCATAAATCTGGCATAGGATTTACCCTTGTTAGGTACCCTATGTTTCTGCTCTCCTTGCCTTCAATGTTTTCTGTTGTATGTGTTATCTGAGGATGGATTTCAAACTAATTTAACCAGTGTAGTGGTTCCATATGCTGCTAGCTGGTGTATGAATTAATGAAACTGTTCTTAGATGTTCTTGTTAGGCTTTAATTGAATGAATTGGGATATTGGGAGGTATATAACTCTGTCTCTGTCTCACTAGGATCCTTTTCAATTGATTAAACCTTTCTAAGTTCCCTCAAGCTGGAGGCCGAAGCATTGAGAGTTCAAAGTCTCTCTCTGATCTCAGGTTTTCACCTTTGTGTCCAAATCTTTAATGTTTTCTTTCCTGAAGAGTTAGCTTTTAGGTGTTGGATCACAGGTTGTCCAATGGCACGTCCTGTCCCTAGATCTGACTTCTAAAGGTCACCTTGGAGGTTTCCTTGCTTTCACCTTCTCTCTTTCCTTTCCCATCACACAATCATATTTAAAATCCAATGCTTTAGATGACTAGCCCAACGGAAAGCCTGCATATTGAATAGCAAGTAAACCCTTTCCTAAATCTATTGCCCAATGGTCTTGATGTTCTTTGAATCATCCCTCCTTTGCCTAAAATCATCTTTGCTCATCCTTGTCTTATATTGAAACCTTCTTTCCTGATTCCCAAAAACCAAACAACAATCAAACAAACAAACCCTGTGCCTATAACTAGCCTAATATCTTAATTTTGAGCTTCAAAGACATAAACCTTTGCTTATATAGAGAGATCCCTCTCTAGACCCAGGAGGGCTAGATCCTAGGGTCTGAAAGTGGTTTTGATGTTGTCTCATCTTTTGGTCTTGCCAACCTGGCCAAAACATGGGAACCCCAACAGGTCCCTTGTCCCACAAACAAGGGGGTCTCATACACCAATTTGGTGTTTGGCTTGGTCGACGTGACCTTAAAATTAGATTGTTATTATTATTATTATAACAAAGGTTCATACACTCTCCAATGGAAGTGAGGTTTGAGCAACACGTGGAAGGCATCTCGCATGAGTAAATACAAGTGGAGCGAGGATGAGGGAGTATCACACCCTCGAGTTAGTGTCGCAACGACCGAGTGGTGAGGGGCACGACGGGCGCCCAAGTCGGGTATAATGTGTGACGACGATGTGAAATGGGAACACCATATTGGCGAATGACCACCTTGGGCACATCGTGTAGCGGTGGGCAGAGTCGTGCGTTTTGGAAGACGTGATGAGCGACGACGTCAAATGGGTGTGTGCCCCATAGCGGGTAGATGAGTCAAAGGCGTCAGGTGAAGTCATGTTGGTGAGCGTGTTCGGTGTTACGGGAGCGTTGTGTAGTGATTGGGCGAGCTAGGTGGGACAGGGCGCTGGCGGCCGATCAGTCGTCGGGGAGGATCAAGAACTCGTGGTGGCAAGGGGAATCATGGGTATGATCGCTCTAAGGTAAATGAGGGGCAAGGTATCCAGCATTAATGTTTCTTGGAGAACTGTCATCCAGTACTTATCAAAAACCTAATGGAAAGAGTATTGGAACAAAAAAGAGACTGTTCGATGACATAAATGAATAATTCATATACTTGTTGTACTAGTCATATTTTTATTCTTGGACTATAATAGTCATTTACATTAATCACTATTAATTTTGTCACTTATTATCTAGTCATATATTTTAATCCTAGGCTAAATTAGTCATTTAAGTTAGTCGCTTTTAGTTTAGTCACTTATTATCTAGTCACATATTTTATCCTTAGACTAAATTAGTCATTTAAGTTAGTCGTTTTTAGTTTAGTCACTTATTATCTAGTTGTATATTTTATTCTTAGACTAAATTAGTCATTTAAGTTAGTCATTTTTACTTTGGTTACTTAAAATTGCTCAAATTTAGTAGTTTTCACTTGAAATAATAGTGGTGACTAACTTTTTTAGTCACTTGGTCATTAATTTCATCATTTTTTACTAGTGGAATCTAGTTGGTTCTATATTATTTACATCATTTACATCTATTTCATTATTTATGGTATAATCTAATGTATAGTCAGTGTCTATATTACCATTTTGAAATTCTCCTTCAGAAATCATAAAATCAAGAATTTGATTTTCTTGTAAAAATATTTGCCAATAATTTAAATTATCAGGTATGGTTGGTCTATGTCTTACCTCGGTCGTGTACTGATGATTTGGCTGAAAGGGTAACCTGCACGCGCTGGAAAAAATGGCTAAGCTATGCACTTGCATATTCTGCTTTCCTGGAATGACAACAAAGTCAGTCTCAAGAAAACATCTTACCAATTCTAGGATGGTTTCTTTGTAACACCTAAGTCTAGGGTTATTAGTAATGTACTCTCCCTTAACTTGTTTTATAATGAGTTCTGAGTCTCCCATGATGGAATCTCTTTTAGACCCAAGTTTTCTTACGATTTGAAGGCCTAGCACTAATGCCTCATATTCTTCCATGTTGTTAGTGCATTTGAAATTTAATATGTAAGCATGTCCTTTTGAATGACCATTATTTAAATTATAGATCCATACTCCAGCTCATGCTACTAATCTATTTACAGAGCCATCAAAATCTAGATTCCACATAGATTCATGTGTTATATTTTCACTATCGACTTCTTTGTGTTTCTCTTCTACAACTATGATTTTATCTTTGTCATTGTCTGAATTACATAAGATAAATGAGTCCAGATCAGAATCCATGGAATAGATAGGGTAATTCTGTGGTCTTTCTGAACTACTTACCATGAATTTCATCAAGTTTTCTCTATATAGTTCCCTTTGCTAACCAAACACAGAAATGGTAGAATATGACATTTCTAATTGCAATGATTACTATAATTTTGCTCCTCATGAGCGAGATAATAACATACCATATTTGTGAGGGATATCAGCAACTACTATGTCCATAACGATACTCTTTTTTGGGCATTGGACTAGAGTTACGCATAGATATTTTATCAGGCCAAGGCATTTGACTTGACTAAAATCAAAGGAGAATATGTCCTTGTAGGGTCTGGTGATGTCTAAGTTTAATTTTTCCATGAATGCTTTAGGCATTAAGTTATGAGATCCTCTTGAATCCAACGTAGCATTATGTAATATTTTATCATGAATGTTTAGGCTAATATATAATGGAGGGACACCCCCTTGTTGATGTTTACCATTCACTTCAAGACCAAATAATAACTCAGGTTGATCATCATTGAGGTTGACAACATCTTCACCTTCACCTATGTTTAATGTTTTAGTGATTTGTGTTTTGTATGAGTCATTTTTCATCAGCTTTGTTAAAGGAACTGGTATTCTTAATTTATCCATCTCAATTTTGATATTGAATGACATTTGAGTTTTTCCTAATTTAATAATTTCATATTTACCAATTGTGGTTTTTGTGGTTTTGTCTTCTTTATTAACACTTGGTAATTCAATTTGTGTGTCAACTGTTTTGTTTTCAACTTCCTTGTCTCGAATGGTTTGAGTAGCGGTTGATGTGATTTCTACAATATTTGGGCTGGAAGTATTTTGAGTTTCTCTAGGGAGAATTTGTAGAATTTTGGTCACAAGAGCTTATATTGTTTTCTTAGTTAGGGTGTGGAATGATTTCTTAATAGGAACCTTTGTGTTATTTTTTCTTCTAAGGCTATATTGTTTATGAACTTCATAGATAGCATATTCATAGCCTTGTTTGTAGTCAAAGGATTCTCCATATTCTAATTGAAATTGTTGTAACATGTACAACTCTTGTTCTTCCTGAGTAAGAAAAGTATCATCTTCATTTCTTACTCCCATCAATTTTATCTGGGTGTCCTAGTCTTCTTCATGCTATTGTGAAATTTCAGCATAATTTTCCTGGAAAGGTGGTCTAATCTATTGATCATGTACAACTTCTCTTGATTTACTAGTATTATGATTTTTCCTAAAGTTGGGATTTCTAATTTGGGGACCTTGTTAATTTTCCCATTGAGGTTTTCTTTCCATGTTCTCTAGTCTATCAATTGGTCTTTCTATATTTTTGGCTAAACTATCAATCTTAATATCTGAAGTGGAAGGTTCTTCCTTAATGGTCACTCTCCTCTCATTCTTCATCCTTGCTCTTTTAGCTAGTAAGTTAGATTCTACACTAACTGCATCACTCTACATCTGTTCTAAAGTTGTAGGGTTTCTTTCTCTCAACTGATAGGACATGTCAGCATCAAAAACATCTGGAAATTTAATCAGGGCCAAGTCTGGTGGAGGTTTGATATTTACTGGAATTGCATTGTAAATGTTGTTAAACCTAATATAGTAATCTTGAACAGATTCATTAGGATATCTCCTAATGTTCTCATATTCAGATAATATCTGGAGAGGGTTTTTATTTCTTTCCCATATATTTATAAACAATTGGTGGAACGCTGCTAAATCAACTATATGGTTAGGAGGTAAAGATTTAAACCATCTCCTACTAGTGTTTGTGCAAATAATCTAATTCAAACATCGACCTCATCAACTTCATGTAACTCAAAATAATCAGTCATTTTGTCTACATGCTTTTGAGCTGTATATTGACCAGTGCCATCGAACTGAAAATTTTTACTCTGATAATCTTGTGGCATGGCATGTAAAGGGACCTGTAAGGCCAAAGGGGAAAATCTAGCTGCCATGGCTAAGACTTTAGCTTTACTGGGAGGTAATTTAGTGGTGCTTGAAGATGAACTTGAAACGTTAGGTTGGAGAGGAATTTTAGGTATGAATCGTTTTGTGGAATGAACTATGGTGGATATTATAGGTGAGGTGGAACTGAATGAAGCAGTATTTACAGTATCTGAAGATACTGTAGAGAAATTACGGGTAGTAGCAGTTAGGGAAACTAGTTCAACTGACTATTGAAAATAGGCTTTGTCTATATATTTTATCAAAGATGAGGTTAAAACATCAAGTTTTTCAAAAGTATCTAGAACTTGTTGATCTAAATCAAGTTGTAGAGTATCCTTCTTTGATTCAATAAATTGAATAAAATTGGGGTCTATTACAATATCATGGACTAAGTTTTCAGATTTGGTACGAAATAAAGAATGCTCAAATGATAAATCAAATTGAATATCATGTATGCTTGATAACTCCTTAGGAAGTGAATATGCTTTGATTAACTCGTTACTACTTCCTTGATTCTCTACTTTTTTAGGTTTTCTTAAAATTCTGTCAAGATCATCAAAAATTGTAGAAGGTTTTGGATTAGGATGAGCCCTTGTATAATATTTTCTTTTAGAAGCCATAATTTTAACTTATAATGATAAGTTCAAACAACCTTTTAAAACCTTAATGTGAAAAATGAGGAAAATTGTTTCCTTTAAGATTTATTTTAACTAGGGACTAATTTTTCCCCAGTATGGTCGCTAATATGTTATCACTCCGAAATTTCGAAAGGTTGTTCTAAGCGTTAAAAAGAAATACCAGAGGTAACTACAAACCACTTTTGGAGCTTAGGATCTAGCCTTCCTAAACTCAGAGAGGGCTCTCTCTATATGATTTAACTTTGTTTATTTGATGGATTTTAGGCTAGTTATGTATGCTTAATTGGATTGGTTTTGATTGGTTGGTGGAATTAATTATTTATATGAATAGGTGCTTTTCCATATTCCATTAGACTATGGAGTCAATATACTTTAAAAACATAACAAAATCAAACTATAAATAAAGTGTTACCAAGCAAGATAGGTGAGCAATATCAGATCTCAAGGCTGAATGGTGAAGTGATTTTTCAATCAGGATCAAGGAGAAATTAGGAATTCCTTAAAAAAGATAATGAAGAAGGATGAAGGAGTCAATCGGGATTAGAGGGAAATTAAGAATTCTCTAAACTGGATATCAGAATAAAACATAGAAATGTATAACAGTTAAAAGCAGAGTGTAATGTTTAAGCAGTTTCTGCAGTAAAACTCTTGTTATAACATTCAAATTTAGAACACATATAAATTTATGGAATACTTAGAAAGAGAACATGAACAATTGAAATTTATACTTCACTAAGATAGCTCAACACATGAATCCTGTAATGAAATTTTTTAATAGCTTGTTTTTTCTGTCAACTGGGAGTTGGTACAATAACCCTCAGGAAAGAGATCAGTAAGCTACAAAATTTTTCAAAAATACACCTTTGATACTTCGAATGATGAAGTATTTACACAAAATTTTACAAAAAATATCCTGTCAACTGACTATGATTTATTTTAGGATCTTGAAATTATGTTTAAGTTTTAAGACCTTGCCAAATGTCATCTCGAATGTAATGTCCCTAAATTTCTACTTTTAAAAATAAGCAGTTAAAGACTCTAAGGGTCAAACTGGACCCCAAGGAACATATTGGTTGTGAACATATTTTATTAAATTAAATTAATAAAATAAAATAGAAATTAATGTGCAAAGACTAGATTATGATTAGAGATCTGGAAACCAAATCCATGAGGGTGGATAAGGTTGTAAGACTTTCCCAATCTTCCAAAAATCCTTGGAAGAAATAAGTTAAATACTAAATTTAGATTAGAGAGAAAAATCTAAAAATTTTCCCCAGTAAAGAGGAAGTTATTGGGAAGAGGTATAATAAAGCTAGAAAGCAGAAAAACTAGCTTTAAAAGTATCTTTGTAGAAGAAACAAAGGGA
The DNA here is from genome assembly GCA_034641835.2 of Pinus albicaulis. Classification (NCBI taxonomy): domain Eukaryota; kingdom Viridiplantae; phylum Streptophyta; class Pinopsida; order Pinales; family Pinaceae; genus Pinus; species Pinus albicaulis. Next base: position 1,473,959,710 of record CM076579.1, on the reverse strand, counting down.
AAGCCTAGGCATACATGAAAGCAACATCCTAAATTAACTGGATGCAGTTAAGGGAAACAGGTTGGCGAAAGCAAGATTAAATAAGTTGATTCAGGATAGACAAAGGGTTGTCTATCATTGAAGGAAAAGATCTCTGCTCAGGGTTTAGCTGTGGAGAAAGAGCTCTAAGTTTGGGAGGAATCTAGTCTACCTTAAGTGGTATGCACAGTTAAATTGAATGGTTTTGAATTATATTTTTAAACCTGTTATGAGTTACTGAAAAGGTAAAGTAATTAGATCTATATGAAATTCTATGTCTAGATATGTGTATATGTTGTGGAAATTAGATGATCTAGAAATATATTTTGGTGGCCTGTACATTGAGCAGAATTAACTATAGGGAAAATAGTTTATTTTGTATTGTTGTACAGACATACTCTATAAATAACCAACTATCAGAATGTCTAAAACCCAGTATTGGGCTTAGATCTGAGGTTAGGTACCTCACAGAAAACTGACCTCTTATTAGTATGATGCTTATAGTATCATGTTATTCAAACTGATCATTTCGTTATGAAATAAATTATAAGTAGAAATGAATAAATAAGAATGACACCGGTAAACATTGTTTAGTTGAATAAAGTTCTGCACTGTAGAGTGAAATAATTTTTGCACTTTCTAGTTAAGTAAATTTCGTATTATCTTGAAACAAATAATCATGAACTAAAGCTTAATCGATACAAGACTATATACATGTATATGTTCGGAATATATTCTTAAACTAGATCTGCAAGTGAAATTATAGTTTGCAAGAACATATTTTATTGGAACTCTAATAGTATTATGATTGAAAGAAATAGCTTCTAGAATACAAAATCAACCAAACATATACTACGGAAAAACTATGAAAAATTCTTTATTGATTCTAAGTGCTAAACAGAAATGAAATTAATACAGATTTGCATGCAGTGATGCCTAAAATCTGGAAGTGCTATTGAACTGAAATAAAAATAATATTTACAAGTAAAGCGGTTTAGACATTAAGGTGACCAATTAATTTTAAATATTCTGTCCATACGGTATATCCGTATACCTAAGTCAATCGGTAAAGTTATACAAATTACACCAGAGATGATTTAGGAAACGTTCTACACAGAGAATACTATGTTCTTCTATGGCAAACTGTAAACGTTATCGAGGAATAAACTTATGCAGACATCGAATAGGAGAAAGCCAATAGGCATTCGACCAACCAGTATAAACATAACCCTGTGTCACTAGTCGCTAATTAAGTGTACTAGATGTATACTAACTCCACAAGTATAAGCTTCATAGTTGTACCTACAAGGAGCAGAGCCAGAAGTTAGACTTTTGAATAATAATTGAAACGAAGTATAAATATGTATATAAAAAAAGAGGCAGAATGAAAAGACCCTAATATTGAGTTAGTTACCTTATGTAATTGCATATCCATGATATATCTGCAAGCAGGAAAGAGATTAAATTAATATTATTGTTGTACATAAAAAGCTGACATAACTAATTTCAAGACTGTAGGAACATAGTCTAACTACATGAGAATTTACTAATACCCTTATACAGTAGAGCCTACGGGGATCATGCATCTGCAGGGAAATATATATATATATATATATATATATATATATATATATATATATATATATATATATATATATATAAACCTTCAGCCACTCGGATAGAAAATAAAAATAGTATCAACAGGTACTTATGTTTAAGTAAAGAAGTAGAACGCGAAGATGAGAACGATAGAATTTGAAATAGCCGAGTACATTTAACCTTTGATAAATTAGATAGTATTGGAGAACGAAATTTCCATGGATACAACAAAGTGACGAAATCAGTTAAGAAAACCCAGCAAGGGAATTTTAGTTATAAACACAACGAAATAGAGAGTTGGAATTCTGTTAAACAACATTAAGACTACAACAACGTAAATTCTCATGTATATCTAGATTTTAAACAGTGAAATCAAAATATTGAGGTTACACAAACTTATCGAAATTTAAATTGATAGTCGGCGTAGACCTCGAGAAGCCAGAAGAGACTGCCTAGTCCTTTCCTGCATTTCAAGAAACACTATGAGTTTTCCTTGACTTACAAGAACACCACACTGGAAAAAAAATTAAATATTACCGTACTGTGACAAAATAAGAACGAGAATAAGCTCAGTTCTACAACCTAGTATATATAGTAAAGCATATAGCGTAATAATCGTATACCGTAAGTGGAAAGTCTTGGAAATTTGGGAAGGAGAATTCCCAAAACTAAAGGAAAACCCCACGAAAGTTCTGTGATATATTATCACGTATACATTGGCAAAAACCAAAACAAAAAATTTAAAGATAGGTAGCATTACTAGTTACCATCCATGCCTACTTTGGCTATGCTGAAATGAGCACTTACTTAGTTCTTCCAACAAGAATACAATTTCAATAATAGGAAGTTGGTACTTACCCATACGATGCCTCAAAAAAGAACGAGGGTTTCCATGGTTTCTGGGCATAGACAAAGATAGAAGAAGTTAGGACTAGAATAAATGAGTATCCATTCATAGTAAACAACAAACTCAAAAATCATAAAAATGATAAGGAGAACTGAATGTCAAATGGGAATATGTGTTACCTAAAGGAACATCACGAGTAGTCTCGGTATAAGAACGTATCACTCCTCTTCGGGTCTATTTTATTGGATGTCTGGTCGTGGCCATACTATTCACAAAAAAAAAAAAAAAAATTGGTGAACGAGGGATGGTGTCGCACCAAGTGGGAGACGTTCACAACCTCGAGGACAGAAGAAATGAAGCTTTGCCCAAATCGTAAAGATTTATGGGTGTTCCAAACCCTAAACCAAATTCAATATGAGCTGTACATGTGTCAATGATCGGGAAAGGGAATCAGTTCTCCCGCAGTTTGAGGTTTCTGTCAGAAGTCCATGTGATCTAGTACATGGAAATGAATGCAACCAAATCCCAATGTATTATATTTACAGTGGTTATATAATCAAGAAATACATTTTAGTACGAGTGTAATTAACCTAAGAAAATTTCCTACCTCAAAGATCTCGTAAGCCTTCAATATTGATATAGGCATTAATGAGAAGATTGATTGGAAATCGAATTCAAATCATCGTGGTACGTTGTGTAAACATTACCATAAAGAATACCACGTCACAAAGCCACGTTAGAAAGGTGGAGTCCACGTTGGTGGAATTAATACTTACATTCAAGAGGTTTCATAATGATGGGTACAATATAAGGGCGGAAAAACAAATATAATGCTTGAATGAGAATTAGGCATTATATTTTGTAAATCAATATAGTAGGATGATAAGCATATGGTAATCGACAGGTCATAAAGGGTGTAACCCTAAGGTGAAATTGAAATACATTAAGGGTATGTGAATATAGCAAAATTTAGAGTTTTGTGGATCCATTAAATATAAAATTAAGAACGAAATAAATCCTTAGCAATAACTAATGTCATTATACATATGCTAAGGTGAGTCAAACTAAATCTCGATCCTATACATCTATGTCCTAGTTGTAGGGTAAATTTGAGATGTATGTATGGGTTAAGGAATGGTAGTTGGTTAAAGAGAATGATTTGTAAATTTCAAACCCATGATAATACCACCTGTGATGGTAAGTATAAAATTATATGTGTTAAGTAAAATCGGTAGATGTATTTGAGTACATATGTGGAAAGGGTATGTTAATACCATTAGTAGTGGGAGAGAATAAATGTAAGAAAGGTGGGGGTTAAAAGTTAAATAGGAACATTATATTCATAAGTGGAAAAAGGGGAGACTTATTAATATACCAATTCCTTATTCAATAAAGAGAAGGAATTCTATCTAAGAGGGAGAAGTGTAACTGACTCTGGGAAATTAAATACTGTTATGACCAGTAAATTAGTAGACAGTTACATAGTGTAGTGAAGAAATTCGTGAGCGACAGAAATACGTCGAAATGCGAAGAATGATAGTTTAAACATAATAATAAATTAGAGATATTATTATAATTAGAAAGAATTTTTTTTTTGTCTAAATAAGAGGTGTTACAAATGGTATTAGAGCCCATGTTAAAGCACTGGGCAAAAATGTGTGCTCACACCAGAAAATTTCTGTTGTAAATTTTTGTTAAATTTAATTTTCAAAAATGCTTGAATTCATGTACAGTAAAACAGTGCTGAACCATACAACTGTGAACCATGAGTGAAGGGGATGAGCTATATGTGTATCTGGGTGGTGGAGAAAACCCCGCAGATCCAAATGCTTCATTGATGGTTTTAACACATCAAATGCAAAGAGAAATGATGCAACTGAAAAACCACAATGAAAGGATATATTTAGCTAGTGAAGAGAAAGATAGGTGAATAAGATAATTGGCCTCTTAGAACAGTCACGAAGGTGAAAAATCTAGAAAAAGGAGAAGGGGAACTGTAAATTACTCAGAAGATTCTAAGGAAGATGATGCCTCTAGATAACAGTTTAGGAGAAATAAGGAATTACAAGGTGAATTCTGGAAACTTTAATTAAGCCTTCCTCCAATGATGGAGAGAGGGAGGATTATACATAAATTGGGCTTCTAACGAAAGTATACAAATTTAAATTGTAAAGTAAAATATGAAAGTATGAAAACAAATGACAATGGTTCACGTATGCTTCTAACTTAGTAGATTAATTATAAGGAGATATGTGGCAATGTTACGAAGGTTGAGTTCTCATGGTAAATTGAGAAATGAACAATATGTGTTAAACATAATATAAAATAATATAGAATACCAATATACCTTTACCTCCGTGAGACATTGAAGGAATTGTATAAAGGGTTCGATTCGTATCTTATATTCATATGGTTAATGAAATATAAAAGTAGGTATTATAAAATATAATTGATTATAATTAAAGTGGATGTGAATTTGGTAAGTATTATTAAAGAATTCAACTATTAAAATACAAAATTTCCATGGAGAATAAGTAAGGAATAACTCCTCAACCTTAGAATCCCACATATATATGTGTTGTGGAGATTCTATAAAGGGAGGGTTCCATAAATGGAATAACGATGATGTAGTCAAGTCGAATATCACTACAAGAATTAAATAGATAAATGAAAAGAGGTAATTTTTATAGCAAAGAAAAGGTAGGATGATGTAAAAAAACTACCTACCTACTAGCTATAAGGAGATTGATGAGGAATTCTGTCTCCTGAATTTCGTAAAACCAGTAATACTGAAAGTTACTAATTAACAAGAAAAAATACTGATGAAATATGTGGAGTGGAAGGACCAAAAATTTGAGAAGAAAACCCCCTCAAAGTTCAAAGGTAGGAATATTGAACCACTTATCGTGGATTAAATACTTTGAGAAATAAAAAAAAATTGCTCAAGTTATACATAACTAAAATTTTATAGACATTCTATCAGTAGAAGTAAAAAAAAAAAATATGTTGTAAGACAAGTGAAAAGAAATTTACAGACATGTATGATAAACAACCTGTTCTAGTTGATGAACTTATATGTGGGTTAGAAAAATAAAGAAAGATTCCAGAAAATTAGAATTGTATACAGAATTGTCATAAAAGATTTCCAAAGATTGCTGAAAGGTAGACAAGTATAAAGAACCTTGGTTAGAATTAAAAGTATCAGTTATTGATTCCTAGGCTATGGTAATAGGAATAAACTGGGTAACCAACAATAAGGACCTACCAAATTATTGAGAGAAAATACTAAAGGGTATCTGTGGTGATGGAAAACCAGTGATATTAAAAAGACCAACAAGAAAAGGCTAAAAAATGTATGCTATAGAATTAAGACAACAAACTGAAAAAAAAACTGGCAGGAAACTTACCAATCAACAAAGAGATTAAGGAGGTAGTCCCAGAGGAAATTCCTCGTATATTCCTCTAAAGGGAAAGCTAATTTTTAAATGAAGTAAAACCATGTGTTACACCAATCCATAGAATATATAGGCTGAATAACCAAATATTGTAAGAATTAAAACTACAACGATAAAAAGTTGCTGAATAGAAACTATGTAAGACCAAGTATATCCCTATTGGGAACACTAGTAATGTTGGTCAAAACAAAAATTGGAACCTTCAGAGTAGGCATATACTACTGAAAACTGAATAAACCAATGTTCAAGAATGAATATTCTAAGGATAGATGGTAAATAAGCTATCAAAAAATGAGAATTAAAGAAGATCTGTATAAAGAATAATATATAGAAAGTATGAAATAGAAGTTCTAAGGGATAGGATGGATATTTTTTTGCTTCTTGAGGTGTCAAGAAAAATAGAATATAAAGAATAGTTCAGAATTGTCTTACAATTCTACAAAATCTAAAGGGCATAAATGACATGATAGACTTAACAAAAATGAATTTTATAAAAATCTCAATGGTTAAGTCGTGTAAAATCAGATGAAGGAGTAGTAGTGGATTGAGGAAAAGCTCAAGTAAGCATGAAATGAGTTGCAGTCATGATACTTCCACCATAAAATTAACCGTGAATATTGAAAAAATAATAGAAGAGATGGGTAAAGAGAATTTTAATCTTAGCCTATACAAACAAATCTCTACACAACAACAAGGAGAGGAAAAATGGATAGACTGAAAAATGGTCAAAATATCTTGAACAGTTAAAAGAATTAAACTACTCCTGTTCTAATATTTTAACCCAATCCAAAAAATGGTAAGTGATACTGAGGCTTGGTTAGAAGCATTAGAGGTTATAGCATATGGTTGAAGAAAAATGTAGACAAATGACTAAAATTTTATGGGGTACCTATTACAATTTTGCTGAAATGTGTCTTACAGAAAGTAAAGAAGTTACAGATAAAGAACACCTAATGCTGAAGTAGAAATTCTTCAACAATCTAAAAAAAAAAAAAAATTAAGCAAATTAGGTGTTTGTTTTTCCTTAATGACCTCAAACCTAGAAAAAGGAAAAGAAAAAGAAATTTTAGATGTTTTAAAGAGAAATGCCCCTAAGGTTTGAAGAATATTCGAGTAATGAAAGGTCTAGCTGTGAATAAGTGAGGCAAGTAGAATGAGTGCAACAGTAAAGTAGGGAAATACCCCCAAGTAAAACTGCAATATATTGAAATATTGATAGATATTTCAAATCAGGAGGAACTGATAATTGCAAAATTAGAGGGTACATTAATAATGTGACCCCAGTACAACATAAATTTTAGAAAAATACCATAAGATTTCCTTAGATAGTACATACTGATGACTCAAATTAAATTCAAGATTTAAAATAGGACATGTTGGATCTGGTATGAGGAAAGAATAAGGAAGAATAATATGTGGAAAATGTTGCTAAGAGACAGTGAAACCTAAGTAGCAAACAAAATCTGGATCCTATTCCTATTTTAGAATGGAAATAGGAAGTTGATCAAATAAAGAAATTAAAATTGGTTGGCTTAGCAATGGGTTGAATTAGAAACCGACATTAATAAAAAAAATAGTCAATATGTCCCAAACCAAAACTGCAAACTGATATGAAGTTTCGAGATGTAAGGTAATAACTAACACCCTTGATGAGGTAAAGTTAAATTGGAAATTGGAAATTGTGTTATGGAAAAACCAGTATTAAGTTGAAATTGAGCATGGTTATCACCATTTAAATCGATTGAGAAAATCGATCAAGTATTAAATACATGAAGTGTGTTGTACCTCGAGAAACAATCCCTTGGCTGTGGTAAGGAATTAGTGCTCGAGACATTTATAAATGTATGTCACAACATTAAGATATCAGATGGTCTTCGTTAAGCACCTTTGGAAATTAATTATTTATAACCCTTAATGATCTGATATAATGAAAGACTTCACAATGCCATTATTTGCTGATATCACTTGAAATGGAAGGAAGAAAATGGAATGGAAAATAAAAATGATATGCTGGATAACAGAATCTATCACTTTAAATCTTTGAAAGAACTTTATAGAGAGAAAATAGTTGAACTGAAGGAGCGCACATTAAGGACATTTAACTCTTACTTAAAAACTGTAAAAAGAGACCCACAACTACATTACTTCACCTCATTCACAGAAGAATAAAAACATAACGAAATTGGAAAGACACATCAACATCAACAGGTGTAAGAAACTTCATCTTCTTTCATTAACATTCAGAAAATTCAGTTCAAAATTTATAGTCCTCCAAAGGTCCAAAACTCAGAACCCCCCCCAATCCAATTTCTCTACTTTATCCTTTTTCCCCGAGCCATCTACTTAATCAGTAATAAAATTGATTTATGAAACAGTTAATAAACTTTTTTTGACAGTCTTCCTTTCAAAATTATCTTCGAAATAATGAAATTACATTTTTTATTTAACATTATATATATTATTAATAATAATATATATAGTATATTTAAAGGCTTCTTATGTTTTACAAGCTTTATACATTCGATTGCTAGCATTTAATTAGACTCCTAATACATAGAATAAATTAATGAAGGAGGATCAAATTTTCAATGTATGGCCGTAGAGATAATGAATATGGATGGCATGTGAGTCACATTGTCCTTTCCGCACATAACTTTCCCAAAACCATAAACCACTTGCGGAGGCACTTGTGGTTGTTTCCATAAATTAATAGAGTGATGCCGCATTGAATATCAATCGTTGATTTCTTTGATGGCAGTTTGGGAAAAACCGTTTACGGGATCACTTATTCACATATGTTTCGTATAGCTTGTGCTTCCAAGTTGCGACAATCATTGCAAGAGAGACCAACTCCTCTTCCTTTGCTAATGTCCATTGAATTCTAGCTACCTTGAATATTCGACACCGGGATGCTTCCACCAATGCAACTTTACAAGCCTCTATAGCTACTCTTGTTGCAATTTGCGTTGCTAGCTTCTCTCTTTCTATCCTGGGTAAATGTGGATTTGAATCACCCAATGTCTCATCAAGTGTGGCATTTGTATCTTTCTTTTCCTGAAGCATTCTTATCTTCCGCTCTAGATACAATTCTGTCCTCCAATTGTAGTGAACCATTACAATGGAAGCCCAGTAGGGAAGTGGAAGCATTGATAAAGGGACCATGCATAGACGTTGAGAGAAACAAACACTGGTCTGAAGTTGACACAAGTTTATGTTTTCTTCTACCAGGAATTCACAACTTGTAGGACGTTTTTTAATAAAACTAACATTTAAGGAACTGGTGAAATATCTAAAAAAAAAATTGAAATTTTGGACAATTCCTATGATAAATTCAATTGGGGTCACTCTGCAAAAAACCCATGTCGCGGATTCTTGAAATTGTTCTCCGTGCAATTTGAAATCAAATATCCTATGCCGGGAATGTCTGCGTTTTCTGAGATGTGCAGTCATTTGTTTCCAATTCTTCATCTTGGCACAGTTCTTCAATTGCCTTTTAAATTTTTTGTTTATCTCAACTATGAATTCATATGTATAATTGGATAAGCCTCTTTTCATTCTTTTAAGGAACCTTTCCAATTTCATTTATTTCAAGCAATTCCTCTGTCTTTATAGGCGTCCTTTTATTGATATGTTGTTTTAGGCAACTAAAATGTCTTCAACGTAGTATCACATTTCCAGTGCTTTTCCACCTCCATGAAGACTCAAACTTTCAAGCTTGTATATTTTAATTTTCTCGCTCATTTAGCCATGAAACACACCCAAGACATGAAACAAGGAGAATTATTGAGCAACATATGTTGAGCTTGTAGTTATCTTCTTGAACATGTTGCGACTCTTCTTAAATTTTTAATAATTGTTCCTCAACAAACTTAAATTGCTCAGAACTTCTCTTGACTTTTAGCGGAGTCAAATTTTGCTACGACATCTGGCTCCAATTGGGGACAACACTTTGGTAGCAAAGTGCTGAGAACTTGTATATTAGTAGCCTTTATTGGGCATGGAGTCAAAGAGAACTTGTAGATCAGTAGCCTTTATTGGGCATGGAGTCAAGTCAAACTGAATCTTTTCCCAATCCAAAATCTCTGAAAATTTAAAACTTCTCTGAAACCTCTCTCTTCCAGGATCTTTATTCTTAAACTGAAAAAAATGCTAAACTAGAAATACTGCAACTGGGAATGCTCAACTCCTGAGCTTATTTATGTACAACTCCTATATATATATGCAGGGCTGAACTTAATCAGGTGAAGTCAACCTTCCAATGGCACCAACCTAACATCTGTATGTTAGAATTAATACCTTCATACTGTTGAAATTTAAAAATCAAAACAGGAATGTACCATGAAAATTTTCAATATACAAATGTTTGTACATACCCTTGCATAAAATCTTGTTGTTGATCAAAAAAATTTGTCGTATACTCAGCCACTGGACCATAGAACTGATGAGACAAAATTTCGGCTACCTCATTTTCTTGAACATTTTGCTGATGTAGACTTCTTTGAACATGGCATCTCCCTTCACTGTTTGAGTCCTCAATTTGGAATTGTGTGCAAGGAACTTGATTTCCACTTTCTGTAGGCAGGCATTTAGGTTGAAAAGAGAAATCCAAGGTTTGTTCCCTATAATGCTGATGTTCTTCATATAATTCCAATTATTGACAAAAATCTTCCTCCTCCTGCAAACATACCTGAGAAGCTCCACTAGTTTCCCCTGTATTCACAAAATCATTAAACTTATGAAAATTGTAATTATCTTCTAGGATTTCATCGTGTAGTTCAGTTGTTGCAACAGAATTTTGACCAGAATCTTCAAAGTGCTTATATTCTTTTGTTTTGGCAATACATGAATCCTCTGACACCTTTTGAAAATCCTTGTTCACCTCTAAATTTTCATTCTCTTGAAAAGCAATTCCAATGTTTTCTTGACAGGCCCTCTTGTCTTCAACAAAACTTGTTCTTTCAACGTGACAGGAAAAATTTCTACAAGCCCACACATTATCTTCAATTTCCTATGCATAAAGAAACATTATCATCATAGTGCAAGGGTTTCTCTCCTTGAGATAAAAATCCAAGACAATAGAAAGAGCCCTCAAATAGTAAACCATAGCTGCTGCTTTAGGAGGTTGAATTTCTTTTGGCATGCTGAAATAAATTTTTTGAAACCTCCTATTAAACTCAACGATTGATTCATTGCTCTTCCTCTGGATAGAATATAATTCGAAAAGGTATTTTTCATATGACTTACGCTCGCCCCAATATCTAAGAAAGATATCTTGAAAATATTGCCATGAATTAATTGAACTTGCTTCCAAACACTGGAACCATTGTTGAGCACCCTGCTTTAATGAATGACAAAACATCCTTAAAGCCACATATTCATAAATAATTTGAAATTTGTCTGGAAAGTACTCAAATTCCAAGATATGTTGTTCAGCTGAAATATCCTCATCCTCTCTATAGAAACTTGGCAAAAATTTGAATCCTTTTGAAGGATACTGATGAAAAATTGTGGGAAGCTTCAAGGGTTTAAATATTTCTTTGTTTTCAAGCTGAAATAAAGTCAATTTCTTGTGAGGTAGAATATTATCATCGAAAGATGACAAATCATCACCTTTATGCCTAGACTATGACTGATTATCTTTAGGAATTGTAATGCAACAATCATCTCTCCTCTTATATTTAGGAGATAAAGTTGTTTCAAGATCTATGATACAAGCATAAGAAAAATCATCTTTTCCCAATAAAGAATGTAATTTTTGGGCCTTATAATTTTTTGAGAATATAAAGTAAGAAAAAATATTTTTTATATGTAAGGGAAAATATACCACTAAACTAATAGTAAAAAATAGAACTTCGCTTAAAAAATTCAAACTTTGATATCTGTGTTTTCCATGGTGCTTTCTCATTTTCTTTCCCGCAGAATTCCTCATCTAATGAAACCTTCATCAGTGGAGTCGCCAGGTGAATAAATAACAACCACAATTTATATCTAAATCTTTTTCACCATCAAGAATAAGGGATTATGAGACCTGTTGCCAGAATAAACAATGTAGGATTAGGTGTCAAAGGGGTTTTTGGTTTCTGAGCCTTTTAAGAAACCAATGTTTCCGAAGCTGAAAAATTAGGGACTTTCTGCGCGAGGTATCTGACCTCGTGTGAGGCTTTTCGAAATCCAAATTCTAAAAAGGAATAAACATAGCCGAATATTTCCTCCTCAGTGAACAACAAGAGGAAATAGAAAGAAAACCCAGGGAAATGAACTTCGCTTCTTCGTTCCCCGACAACGACACCAAAAGATGTTGTACCCCAAGAAACAATCCCTTGGTTGTGGTAAGGAATTAGTGCTCAAGACATTTATAAATGTATGTCACAATATTAAGATATCATATGGTTTTCGTTAAGCACCTTTGAAAATTAATTATTTATAACCCTCAATGATCTGATATAATGAAAGATTTCACAATGCCATTATCTGTAGATATAACTTGAAATGGAAGGAGGAAAATGGAATGGAAAATAAAAATGATATGTTGGATAACAGAATATATCACTTTAAATATTTGAAAGAAATTTATAGAGAGAAAATAGTTGGAGTGAAAGAGTGCACACTAAGGACATTTAAATTACTTACAAACTGTAAAAAGAGACCCGCAACTACATTACTTCACCTCATTCACAGAAGAATAAACACATAACGAAACTGGAAAGATGCATCAACATCAGCAAGTGAAAGAAACTTGATCTTCTTTCATTAACTTTCAGATAATTCAGTACAAAATTTACAGTCCTCCAAAGGTCCAAAACTCGGAACCACCCCCCAATCCAATTTCTCTGCTTTATCTTTTTTCCCCGAGCCATCTACTTAATTAGTTATAAAACTGATTTATGAAACAATTAATAAATTGTTTTTGACAGTCTTCCTTTCAAAATTCTCTTCGAAATAATGAAATCACATTTTTTATTTAACATTATATATATATTTAATAATAATATATATAGTATATTTAAAATTTGCTTATGTTTTACAAGCTTTATACATTCGAACACTAGCATTTAATTAGACTCCTAATACATAGAACAAATTAATGAAGGAGGATCAAATTTTCAATGTATGGTCGTAGAGATAATGAATATGGATGGCGTGTGGGTCCCATTACCTTTCCGCACATAAATTTCCCAAAACCATAAACCACTTGCAGAGGCACCTATGGTTGTTTCCATAAATTAATAGAGTGATGGCACATTGAATATCGACCGTTGATTTCTTTGATGGCAGTTTGGGAAAAACCGTTTAAGTGATCACTTCTTCACATATGTTTCATATAGCTTGTGCTTCTGGGTTGCGACAATCATTGCAAGAGATACCAACTCCTCTTCCTTTCCTAATGTCCATTGAATTCTAGCTACCTTGAAAATTCGGCATCGGGATTCTTCCACCAATGCAACTTTACGAGCCTCCATAGCTACTCTTGCTGCAATTTGCACTGGTAGCTTCTCTCTTTCTATCCTGGGTAAATGTGGATTTGAATCACCCAATGTCTTGTCAAGTGTGGCATTTGTATCTTTCTTTTCATGAAGCATTCTTATATTTCGCTCTATATACAACTCTGTCCTCCAATTGTAGTGAACCATTACAATGGAAGCCCAGTAGGGAAGTGGGCATGTTGACAAGGGACCATGCATAGATGTTGAGAGAAACAAACACTAGTCTGAAGTTGACACAAGTTTATATTTTCTTCTGCCATGAATTCGCAACTTGTAGGACGTTTTTTAATAAAACTGACATTTAAGGAACTGGCGTAATCTCTAAAAAAACTTTGAATTTTTGGGCAATTCCTGTGTTAAAGTCAATTGGGGTCACTCTGCAAAAAACCCGTGTCGCGGATTCTTGAAATTGTTCTCCATTTTCCCGCAATTTGAAATTGAAAATCCTGTGCTGGGAATGTCTACGTTTTCTGAGATGTGCAGTCACTTGTTTCCAATTCTTCATCTTGGCATAGTTCTTCAAATGATTTTAAAACATTTTGTTTATCTTAACTATGAATTCATATGCAGAATTGGATAAGCCTCTTTTCATTCTTTTAAGGAACCTTTCCAATATCATTTATTTCAAGCAATTCCTTTATCTTTCTAGGCATTCTTTTATTGATATGTTGTTTTGGGAAATTAAAATGTCTTCAACGTAGTATCATATTTCCTGTGCTTTTCCACCTCCATGAAGACTCAAACTTTCAAGCCTATATCTTTTAATTTTCTCGCTTATTTAGCCATGAAACACACTCAAGACATGAAACGAGGAGAATTATTGAGCAACATATGTTGAGCTTGCGGTTATCTTCTTGAACATGTTGCAGCTCTTCTTAAATTTTTAATAATTGTTCCTCAGCAAACTTGAATTGCTCATAACTTCTTTTGACTTTTAGCTGAGTCAAATTGTGCTACAACAAAGTGCATATATGAACTGACAAAAGGTAAGCAAAACCTCTACATATGACAAAGTTAGTTTTCTAAATTCATGAGTTTCTAATGAAGAGGTGTTTGTTTTGTGAAGCAATGTGTGTAACAGGAATTGTACAACTCCGACAAAAGGAGTCAAGGTGAGAAGACGTGCAAAGAAATCACCAATAAATTCAAATGAAACCATGTGTGCGGAAGGAGGAAGTCTCGCCGAAATACATGGAATGACAATAAGTTGTGCTAAAATTGCACTATACTACTGTGAACCCTGAAGGGTTTTGCCAATAAGTGACTTTAGTGAAAAATACTAAAGTTCAGAATATTATCATGATTAATTATTATCATTATATAGATGATACTACTCATATGAATTGATTTGAATTGTGGACAGGCAGAAACAGGAATAAGGAATTCTTCCAGATACACTTCTTATACTGAAGCAGGAAGAAAATCAAATTCCAGAGTATAGTAGTATGTAGAGTAAAGGCAGAGGTTGGTACTTGTACTCTGAAGAAACTGCTAGGAGCCAGAGGAAACTATGAAGGAGGAATCTTCATCCCGAGTTGAGAAATCAACATCGAAATTGGTAACACCGAGGACAGTGTTCAGTTTTAGAGGGGGAATATGTAATGTCCCTAAATTTCTGCTTTTAAAAATAGGCAGTTAAATACTCTAAGGGTCAAAGTGGACCCCAAGGAACATATTGATTGTGAATATATTTTATTCAATTAAATTAATAAAATAAAATAGAAATTAATGTGCAAAGAGTAGATTATGATTAGAGATATGGAAACCAAATCCATGAGGATGGATAAGGTTGTAAGACTTTTCCAGTGGTCCAAAAATCCTTGGAAGAAATAAATTAAATACTAAATTTAGATTGGAGAGAAAAATATAAAATTTTCCCCAGTAAAGAGGAAATTACTGGGAAGAGGTGGAATGAAGCTAGAAAGTAGAAAAACTAGTTTTAAAAGTACCTTTGTGGAAGAAACAAAGGGAAAGCTTAGGCACACAGGAAAGAAACATATTGAATTAAATGGACGCTGTTAAGGGAAATAGACTAGGGAAAGCAAGCTTAAATAAGTTGATTCAGGATAGACAAAGGGTTGTCTATCATTGAAGAAAAATATATCTGCTCGGGGGTGAGTTGTGGAGAAAGAGTTCAAAGGTTGGGAGGCACCTAGTCTACCTTAAGTGGTATGCACAGTGAAATTGAATTGTTTTGAATTATATTTTTAAACCTGTTATGAGTTACTGAAAAGGTAAAGTAATTAGATCTATATGAAATTATGTGTCTGGATATGTGTATATGCTGTGAAAATTAGATGAGCTAAAAATATATTTTGGTGGCCTATACATTGAACAGAATTAAATATAGGGAAAATAATTTATTTTGTATTGTTGTACAAACATATTCTATAGAGGACCAACTCTTAGAATGTCTAAAATCTAGTATTGGGCTTAGACCTGAGGTTAGGTACCTCACATAAAACTTACCTCTTATTAGTATGATGCTTATAGTATCATGTTATTTAAACTGATAATTTCGTTATGAAATAAGTTATAAGTAGAAATGAATAAACAGGAACGACACTGATAAACATTGTTTAGTTAAATAAAGTTCTACACTGTAGAGTGAAAGAATTTTTGTACTTTCTAGTTAAGTAAATTTTGTATTATCTTGAAACAAATAAATCATGAACTAAAGATTAATCGATAGAAGACTATATACAAGTATATGTTTGGAATATCTTCTTATACTAAATCTGCAAGTGAAATTATACTTTGCAAGAACATATTTTATTGGAACTCTAATAGTATTATGATTGAAAGAAATAGCTTCTAGAGTACAAAATCAACCAAACATATACTACAGAAAAAATATGAAAAATTCTTTATCGATTTTGAGTGCTAAACAGAAATGAAATTAATACAGATTTTCATGCAGTGATGCCTGAAATCTAGAAGTGCTATTGAATTGAAATAAAAATAATATTTACAAGTAAAGCAGTTTATACATTAAGGTGACCAATTAATTTTAAATGTTCAGTCCATACGGTATATCTGTATACATAAGTGAATAGGTAAAGTTATACAAATTACACCAGAGCTGATTTAGGAAACATTATACAATGAGAATACTTTATTCTTCTATGGCAAACTGTAAAAGTTATTGAGGAATAAACTTATGTAGACATCTCATAGGAGAAAGCCAATATGCATTCGACCAACATGTATTAACATAACCCTGTGTCACTAGTCGCTAATTAAGTGTACTAGACATATACTAACTCCACAAGTATAAGATTCATGGTTATACATACAAGGAGCAGATCCAGAAGTCATACTTTTGAATAATAATTGAAACGAAGTATAAATATGTATATAAAAAAAGAGAAAGAATGAAAAGACCCTAATACTGAGTTAATTACCTTATGTAATTTCGTATCGATGATACACTTGCAACTAGGAAAGAGATTAAATTAATATTCACATTGTACATAAAAAGCTGACATAACTAATTTTAAGACTGTAGGAACATAATCTAACTGCATGATAATTTACTGATACCCTTATAGATTAGACCCTACAGGGATCATGCATCTGCGGGGAAATATATATATAAAATCCTCCAACCACTCGGATAGAAAAGAAAAATAGTATCCACAGGTACTTATGCTTAATCAAAGAAGTAGAACACTAAGCTGAGAAATATATAACTTGAAATAGTTGAGTACATTTAACCTTTGATAAATTATATAGTATTGGAGAACGAAATTTCCATCGATACAACAAAGTGACGAACTCAGTTAAGAAAACCCAGTAAGGGAATTTCAGTTATAAACACAACGAAATGGAGAGTTGGAATTATTATAAACAACATTAAGACTACAACAACGTAAATTCTAATGTATATCTATATTTTAAACAGTGAAATAAAAAAATTGACGTTACACGAACTTGCCAAAATTTAAATTGACAGTTGTCGTAGACCTCGAGAAACCGGAAGAGACTGCCTAGTCCTTGCATGCATTTCAAGAAACCTATGAGCTTTCCTTGACTTACAAGAACACCACACTGGAAAAAAATTTAAATATTACTGTACTGTGACAAAATAAGAATAAGAAGAAGCTTAGTTCTACAACCTAGTATATACTGTAAAGTGCATAGCGTAATAATCGTATATCATAAGTGGAAAGCCTTGGAAATTTGGGAAGGATAATTCCCAAAACCAAAGGAAAACCCCACAAAAGCTCTGTGATCTATTCTCACGTATACATTGGCGAAAAAAAGGAAAAAAATAAAAAATAAAAATAAATAAATAAATAAATTATTAAAGATAGGCAGCGTTACTAGTTACCATCCATGCCTGCTTTGGCTATGCTAAAATGAGCACTTAATCAGTTCTTCCAACAAGAATACAATTTCAATAATAGGAAGCTGGTACTTACCCATACAATGCCTCAGAAAATAATGAGGGTTTCCATGGTTTATGGGTTTAGAGAAAGATAGAAGAAGTTAGGACTAGAATAAACGAGTATTCATTCACAGTAAACAACAAACTCAAAAATCGTAAAAATGATACGGAGAACCGAATGCCAAATGGGAATATGTGTTACCTGAAGGAATGTCACGAGTAGTCTCGGCATAAGAACACAACACTCCTCTTCAGGTCTGTGTTACTGGATGTCTGGTCGTGGCCATACTATTCACAAAAAAAAATACTAGTGAACGAGGGATGGCATCACACCAGGTGGGAGACGTTCACAACCTCGATGACAGACGAAATGAACCTTCGCCAAAATCGTAAAGATTTATGGGTATTCCAAACCCTAAACCAGATTCAATCTAAATTGTACATCTGTCAATGATAGGGAAAGGGAATGAGTTCTCCCGTGGTTTGAGGTTTCCGTCAGAAGTCCATGTGATCCAGTACATGGAAATGAATGCAACCAGATCCCAATGTATTATCTTTACAGTGGTTATATAATCAAGACATACGTTTTAGTATGAGTGTAATTAACCTAAGAAAATATCCTACCTCGAAGTTCTTGTAAGCCTTCAATACTAATACAGGAATTAATGACAATATTTATGGGAAATCGAATTCAAATCGTCATGGTACGTCGTGTAAACATTACCATAGAGAATACCACGTCACACAGCCACGTTGGAAAGGTGGAGTCCATGTTGGTGGAATTAATACTTGCATTCAAGAGGTTTCATAATGATGGGTACAGTATAAGGACGGAAAAGCAAATATAATGTTTGAATGAGAATTAGGCATTATATTTTGTAAATCAATATAGTGGGATGATAAGCCTATTGTAATCGACAAGTTATAAAGGGTGTAACCCTAAGGTGAAGTTGAAATACATTAAGGGTATGTGAATATAGCCAAATTTGGAGTTTCGTGGATCCATTGAATATAAAATTAAGAACGAAATAAATCCTTAGCGATAACTAATGTCATTATACTTATGCTAAGGTGAGTCAAACTAAATCTCAATCCTATACATCTATGTCCTAGTTGTAGGGTCAAGTTGAGATGTATGTATGGGTTAAGGAATGGTAGTTGGTTAAAGAGAATGATTTGTAAATTTCAAACCCAAGATAATACCACCTGTGATGGTGAGTATAAACTTATATGTGTTAAGTAAAATCGGTAGATGTATTCAAGTACATATGTGGCAAGGGTATGTTAATACCATTAGTAGTGGGAGAGAATAAATGTAAGAAAGGTGGGGGTTATAAGTTAAATAGGAACATTATATTCATAAGTGGAAAAAGGGGAGACTTATTAATATACCAATTCCATATTAAATAAGGATAAGGAATTCTATCAAAGAGGGAGAAGTGTAACTGACTCTGGGAAATTGAATACTGTTATGACCAGTAAATAAGTAGACAGGTACATAGTGTAGTGAAGAGATTTGTGAGTGATATAATACGTCGGAATGCGACGAATGATAATCTAAACATAATAATAAGTTAGAGATATTACTATAATTAGAAAAAAATATTTTTCAAAATAGAAGGTGTTACATCGAACCTCTAATGCACAACTATATGCGAAAGAAAATTATTCCAATTCGAAGAATAGCTAGCTAAGAGAGGGATAGAAGTTCACAACGAAGTAGCAAGCAATCGGATGCAAGAAGAAATTTTCATAATTCTCTTAACACAACCAAAGAAGAAAACGAAAGGATCTTCTCTTTTTGTTCATTTTTTAATGAGAAAGATATTAATGCAAAAGAACACTTTTCATTTCCAAATAAAGAGAAAGAATGCAAATTTTGTTATTTTAGATGAATGAGAAGCAAAATGCATTGTTACACTAAAAGGACAAAATGAATACTAGTTTTGAGCCACTCAAATGAAATGATCAAAGACAAAGAGACCAATCCAATGTGAATGTAAAACACACTCAAAACAAAGATGCATTCCTGCAAGAAAAATAGAGGAATTTCAAATCGACTTAGTGAGCAATGTGATCTATGCTCAGAGCGAGAGATGGAAGGTCAACCAGACACCAAGATGACAGTTCAGCGACCCAACTAGTGTTGTACGATCCTTCCCCCCCCCCCAAGGATCCAAGGTCGGAACCATGTCTCGTACTAATCCTTGGGCGATCCTCCGACAGAACCGCAGATCCAAAAATCAGATCCGTGGTTCCGCCATTTTGAGGCGATTCCTGGAAATATGGAACCACACAAACCTGATCCACGGTTTTGGATTCCCGATCCACGAATCTAGAAAAGGATCCATTAGGGATCCATGGAGGTTTGGGCATGGATCCGCGTGGATCGCCAGTGGATCCAGAGGGAGATGGTCAGTTCCACGGGGTTCTAAATTGTTTCAAAAAAATTCTTTGACTTAAGTTGGGATGGGGCTTCCTAGACATTCCCAAGGTTCTCCCTTGATTCTCCTTAGATGCTTCCTAGATGCCCCGTCATGGTAATGTTTCATATGGAGAAAATAGAATTTCATAACCTATTCAAAATTCAATAGAATTAACAGTTTTAAGGAATTCAGGATCAATGAGATTGTGGCTTTTCAGTATATTATATCATGTATGAGGGTATGTGATTGGCATTTAATCAAGAACACAAAACCCCCTATGTGCTTATATACCCTAGTGTTTGTGGTGTTAATTGTTGAAATCCTTTTTCATATCCTTAGCAAAAAATTACCTTTCAATCAAGTCAAAATCATTGATCAAGCATGTTAAGATTTTTCCACCATATTTTAAGGCCTGGATTAGGTATTTTGATTAAAATTGGGAAATGCTGACTAATATCCCTGGAAAATCAAAGTAGAGGCAAAGGCGAGACAAGAGGAGAAGAATATAGATTTTATATGGTTGATGCTCGAATACTTAACCATTGATGTAAAATGGATGCCATATCTATCTTGATTTGTATACAAATATGCATGTTTTCATATCTTCTACAACTAGTTTGGTATTTCGATGTTTTTTTAATATAAATGAAAAAAAATATAAATAAATAAATAAATATATATATATATATATATATATATATATATATATATATATAGATATATATATATATATATATATACTAGACAGTTCTGAGATGCTTTGCTTCCTAGATTTTTGGGAAATGATGCTTCTACGTATCCACTTCCAAAAAACGTCCCTGCTTCGTGCAACATTGGACCCAACTACATGTAGAATCGAAAGAAAAGGTCAAACAATTAGTGCACAAGCTGAAAAGATGAGAGACCATACTGACTCATATACAACTCAGAATCTTAGTGAAGAGGTGGCCGAACAAGCAATGGAAGAAACCTAGAAACCCTAGGATGACGAACCATTCTGATCACATAAGAGATAATAAAATGACAAGAATGAGATAGGGAAATTAAAAAAAATCCAAGTGGACTAATCTAGGAGGGAAAAACCAATCCAGGGGCAAGATGCACTCGCAAAATTCAGGTAAAAGGCCAAAATCCCAATCTACATGATTCATCGTGACTATTCAGTTGTAATCCAGGCTGAACAAGGGAAATCACACCTGCAAAACAGGTAACCCATGCCAATATACGCAATTGTTAAGGAAACAATAGCGCCAAGCTTAAAAACTAAGGAAAGGAAAAATAGCAGCTGAGGAAAAGCCAGGCTTGGCACTCTGAGTCTAAGTATGATGGCTGAAAACAGTTAAACAAGAAAAAAAACATAAAAGTGGCAATACGACCAAGTTAGATAGACAAGCAAAACCTTAGACGAACAATGAGAGACGACAAACACACTGATCCCTAGTATGGTTGCCAATTTGTTGTGCAGGAAAATCCCCTCTGCGGATAGAAGCGATCCCTCTAGCCCTAGGGTGGGTCTAGCAACAAGGGAACATGCTATAATTTTGGACTCCTAGCTTATAAATGAAAGATGAACTGGGATATATACCTTACCTCGGTCCAACGCTTTGTCGTGGCTTGCAGCAGTGATCCTCGAACCTTTGTCTTCAAAAGTCACGGTCCGTCAGTGATGATATCTGTGTACCTGCACAAAGATCAAGTGAACAATGAAAACATATGATAATATACCTTCATTTATAACTATTCGATTGGTAAAAGAGAATCAAACCTTTTGCATATAATAAAACAAAAAATTGGAACCAAAAAACCAGTCATGTATTAATGATAGAGAAAAGAAGTTTACAACCTTGATGCCCTGATGTTGCAGGTCTCCTTCAGTAGGTTCAGTTGGGCACGTCTCAAGGATTCATTTGGGATCAGATTCGATGAGCCAATGGGCCTAAAATCTCTCTCAACAATGGATTCTTCTCTACTTTCTTCTACACACCAACTATAGTAATGATTGTTTATTTAGCTGAATCAATCTGAGAAGAAAGAATTTATAGGAGAGGAGGAGGTGGTTTGGGATCCCTCATAAGGTGGAAGAGGGGCCTAGTCCTTTGGGGGGTTTCACAATTATAGGAAACAACAAGCCAAAGAGAGGAACTCGACGTTATTCAGTTGAACAAACCATGGTGACTCTTCTCACGAAGTTTTTAAGCATAGAAACTTCGTTTCTATCTTAAAAAAATTTCCAAAAACAACTCAGCGTCGGTGACCTTCTGAGATAGAGGGTTGAAGGGTGCGAGGCCTAGTGTTAATTTCTCCATGGGCACGAGGTCATAACTGCCTACCAACGCCGACCCAAATCACATGTTTTTGAGGTTTTGTTTGAGGAATGATCAACAGAGGAAATGTTATTGGCATTCCAAGGGATGAAATGACACTTATAGCAAGGTATGAAAATAACATAATTCAATGAAATAGTCCTCCAATGTTCAGGATGGGGATTGCAGGGACAGTGACAAAATATTGTGTAACACTATCTCATATGGATTCTCCTCTGTTTATGTCTTTGGGACTCTCAAGCTATCAATATTATTGGGATAAAAATAACTGCATGAATCTGCAATTATACTTTCTCTCCCCATTTTTAAGAAAAACAACAACAAATTCCTCACTTCACTTGGATTTCCTTTCATCAACTCTATAGGCATAAGAATACATTAACACTTTTGTTTTATGTTTTTGGATGCATATACTATTCTATAAAAGGTGAACAATTACTATCTTCCCTTCACAAAGAAGGAAGGTCTTTTTATAAGACGTAAAAAATTATTGATAAGGTTCAATGCCAAAGTAATGCAATTGCAATATGTAATATAGAGTGTAATTATGTTTAAAGAAATTTGAAAAAAAAAGTTGTAATATCGATTCAAATATACAATTTAAAATAAATAAATAAATTCAAACTATTTGAGAGCCTATAGAAAATATAAAATATAACCTTTACATACAGGAATTTAAAACTCCAGATATATCTTTTATATTTAAAAAAAAAAAAGCTAGTTAGCGTACAAGCCTAACGAGTGATTTCAGCTAAAAGTTACATTTTAAAAAGTAAGTTGGGACAGTGAAATATAAATGAGTAATATATTTAAATTATTAGTACAGTTGCTCTAAACCCATCATTGCAAAATGTGGTACTGTGGAAGTTGTAATTACCAATGCGAGTCTGATAAGCATTCTAGAGGAATAAATCTCAATCAGAGATTTTTCAGAATGTTTCATCAACTGCATTCGAGGTTTCATTCCTTATGTTCATATTTCAGGAGGTATTTCATGAGAATCTGTAATCTAAATATTTTGAGAAGAAAACTCAATCTGTAAAAGATGAACCCAGACAAACTTTTGCTATTTATATAACCCTGCAAAACCCCAAAGTAGTTAACTAAAAATTTGCTTACCTTGACTTGGTGGGACCGTTCTTCCTTTTTTAGGGGATTTGAAACCCAATCTTGTGAGTATCCCAAACCACTGATGGTAGGGGCAGCTGCTCTTGTACCCAGAAGTACTCTAAACATGAGGAACAGGGACATGGGATTTTATTGGAAGGATGTGCATTAAAGGAGTAACTAGGAGAGTTGTGCACCAGCCTGTAGAAAACCAAAATGAATTAGACATTATTATTACTTTCACAAATGATCGATTAGTTCAATCTCAACATCAAGGAAATACCACGGAAAGAGGCCGCTCTAAGAAAAACCAAGGAAACAGGGCTAGGGCGAAGAAGAAATGCCAGAAGGTAAAGTGAAATCCAGTTCGTAGAAATTCCAACTTCAATGCCGCGTTAGAGGAGAAAAAAAGTGGGGGAAAAACAACCGACCAGTACCCATCATTAGGGAAATTTAGAGGTCTAAAATGGGCCTCCTAAGGAAATAATAAAATAATAGCTAAATCAATCAAATAATATTTATGAATTTTCAATTCATTTTTTTCACCACAATCCATGTAAATTCAATTCAAAATTTGTACCAAAATAAAATTAATAAAAAAATTGTATTGACATGACTATAAATAAGATTGAGCTTTTCAAGAAAAAGTCATTATCATTAAACAACTAATGCATTTGTCCTTTGTACTTAAATAACTTTAAATAAAATATTAATTTAAATTTATAAATTCTTAATTATATTATATGCTAATAATTAAAATTTATATTATTTAAATTGTATAATAACATTTAATTAATATATTATATAAAAATAATATAATATAATATAATATAATAAATGTATAGGGATATGCATTGTTCTTTTCAAGAAATATGAAATGACAATAATATATTTTTATTCAAAAAGTGTGAAATGACATTTATTATGAGTACTTTACTTTGACTTTAAAAGTACTTAGAGCACTACCATGGTTAACCATGAGTTTTTATCTACCATTGAGAATGTGACAAGTAACTACCTTTAACTCAAGCAATGCCACCTCAACCATTAGGGATGATGTAATCCCTAAAATGTGATTGGTTCTCATAAATTGAATTTTGATTGTACGTTTTCCTTATGAAGCCCATTTTAGACCTCAAAATTCCCCTAATGCTATTCCTCTATGACAAGGAGGAAATGAGTAAAATCTCTTACGCTTCAATTGTTGGTAGCTTAATGTATGCCATGGTAGGTACTCATCCATATATTGCATATTCAGTGAGAGTGGTGAGTAGGTTCCTTGCAAATCCAAACAAACAACATTGGCAAGCAGTAAATTGGATTTGGAGGTATCTCAAAGGTACTAGGAATTATTGTTTATGTTTTGATAATAACAATGTTGTTCTTGAAGGTTTTACAAATGCAAACATGGTTGGAGATGTTGATACTAGAAGGTCCACCATTGGCTATTTATGTACTTTTGCAGGTGTAGCAGTATCTTGGATGTTTAGATTGTAGAAAGTAGCGGCCCTCTCCACAACAGAGGAAAAATACATATCTAGCACAAAATCTTGCAAAGAGATGTTGTGAATGCGACAATTTTAAAGAGATGGGAATAAAACAAGATAAATATTTTTTGCATTGTGATAGTTAGAATAACCTTAATGGGTTGAAACAAGCACCTTACCAATGGTACAAGAAATTTGATTCATTTATGCTGGAGCATGGCTTCAAAAGAATAGAGGTTGTTCATTGTGTCTACAGCAAGAGGTATGACCAAGAAAGGTATATTGTACTACTATTGTATGTAGATGATATGCTAATTGTTAGACATGATAATATATGATTAATAGGTTGAAGAAAGATTTGGGAAGTTAATTTGAAATTAAATTTGGGTCCAACATAACATTTATTGGGCATAAGGATTATGCGTGACATGAAGAACAAGAAGTTGTGGCTTTCACAAGAAAAATATATTGAAAAAGTGTTAGGTAGGTTCAACATGAAGGATTCCAAAGTAGTTGGTACATTCCTAGCATCACACATCAAACTTAGTGTTGATTTGTGCCCTTATGATGACAAGGAGGAAATGAGTAAAATCCCTTACGCTTCAGCTGTTGGTAGCTTGATGTATGCCATGGTAGGTACTCATCCATATATTGCATATTTAGTGAGAGTGGTGAGCGAGTTCCTTGCAAATCCAAACAAACAGCATTGGCAAGCAATAAATTGGATTTTGAGGCGTATCTCAAAGGTACTAGTAATTATTGTTTATTTTTTGATAACAACAATGTTGTTCTTGAATGTTTTACAGAGGCAAACATGGTTGGAGATGTTGATACTAGAAAGTCCACCATTTTCTATTTATGTACTTTTGCAGTTGTAGAAATATCTTGGATGTTTAGATTGCAGAAAGTAGTGGCCCTCTCCACAACAGCGGAAAAATACATAGCTAGCACAAAAGCTTGCAAAGAAATGTTGTGAATGCAACAATTTTTAAGAGTTGGGAATAAAACAAGATAAATATTTTTTGCATTTTGATAGTTAGAATGCTATTCATTTAGCCAAAAACCTAGCATATCATTCTAAGACAAAGTACATTGATGTTTGATATCATTGGATTAGTGAAGTTTTAAATGATGGGCTGCTGCAATTGGAGAAAATATACACTACAAAAAATCCACTTGATATGTTAACAAAGAGGGATAAACAGGAATTTTATAAAAGCTTGGTTGGACTTATGCAAACTTGAAAAAAATGAATTTTTGGAAAGGGTTAGTAGTGAAAAAAGAAAACAATGTCAAAAACATTTGCTCAAACTTCTATTATGTCTCAAGTGCGATATTGTTATGCATGAGATCAAATAAGTCAAAGTTGTTAGTGTCAATGGTATTTCCCATGCTATTGGGCCGATAATATTGTAATGAAATATTTTTTATGTAGTGGGTGAAAAAGAATGAAGCCAATGAAATTCAAGAAGTTATTTTTTATGTAGTGGGTGAAAAAGAATGAATCCAATGAAATGCAAGAATATTTTCATTGTGATAATAAAAATCTACTAACCCCTTTCCACATGGTTTTTCCCCAAATGGGATTTTCCACGTAAATTTGATGTTCTATGTCTGAGTAAAAATTTTGGTTGGTTTTTGTTTTAATTGAGTGAAAATTTTAATTTATTTTTAGTTAAATTTTTCTATTGTATTTTATTAACACTTACCTAGGCTACTTTATGACTAATGCAGCAACCCACCATACACATACCATCAACAAACAATGGTTAAACAAATTTTCATAAAAACAATCCACATCGATGAGACAAACAACACTTTGAAGACTAACAACACCATCGACAAACAATGGCTAAATAAATGGTCATGAACACATCATAAAAATCATTTATAAAACAATCCACGTCAATGAGACGAACAATGCTTTGAAGACTGACAACACCATCCATAAACAATGGTTAAACAAATTGTCATGAACACATCATAGAAATCATTTATAAAAACAATCCACGTCAATGAGACAAACAACACTTTGAAGACTGATAACACCATCCATAAACAATGGTTAAACAAATTGTCATGAACACATTATAGAAATCATTTATAAAAACAATTCACTCTCTTATTCAAGATTTACAATGTGGAATTAGCATGATCACAGTTCATCTCACGAGTCAGGACTACACTAGCTCTATGCCATGTAAAGAAATTAGGAAGTAGAAATTGTTTCTACTTATCAAAACTTTTTTTTGTATATTTTAGATAGAAAAAAAATAATTGTATATAATGTTAATACAATAACAAAATTACACATCAAAATAGCAATGAATTAGTTCTACTTCATTATCTAACAACTTTTTAAAACTTAAAAACAACAAACTATTCACAATAAAGACTAATTCTACCTCCCTCTAGGATATAACAACAATTACATCTTTTAATATACTTAAACCAAAATAAACAAATAATAATTAGTCATCCCAAACAACAATAAGCCCCGAGGCCAAGCTACATAGAACATACTTGTCTGACAAATAACTTATAGCTCTTTAGCTCAAGAAACATATACATGAATGGAATGCAGGCTACATAATACAATCGCCATTTTTACAGTCTTGCTCATTCTTTAATTTTAATTTTACATTTATGATATAAAAAAATGCAAAAGCCACAGAAGAAGACACAAATGAGGGAATCATTCTTTTCTGCATCTGTATGTCAGTGTTTCTTTTTAGTCTGCCAGCTTCTTCCCTCTGATGGAGGACCTCATCCCTTTGCTTTGTTAATTCATCATTTTTGGAGTTCCTTAATTAAAATCATCATTAAGTGGTTTAATGATGCCTTTAATTTTTCTTTTTCTGTTTCAGCCTCCTCCCTTGCTCGCCTTTTAGCTTCAAGCTCCAAAATAGTTTGCATATGGCATACCTCTTTTCTCAGAATTACATCTTTTTTCAAAAGGGCCGCATCCCTTTGCCTCTTTAATTCATCATTTTCATTGAGTACCTCAACTAAAACCAACTTCAAGTGGTTTAAACATGTCTCCAAATGGGATTTATCTGTTTCAGCATTTTTCCTTGCTTGTCTTTCAGATTGAAGTTCCAAAATAGCCTCCTCAAGGATTGTGTCTTTTCTCTTAAATGCATCTTCTTTCAACTCTAAAGCTTCATCTAATTGCTCAGCAATTGTTGCTTTTACTCTCCAAGCCTGTGCAATTTGATGGAGGGTGTCAGTCCTTTGCCTTGCAAATTATTTGTCTACAAGCATCTTCAAATGGTTAACTGAAGTCTCTGCATTTGCCTTTGCCAGTTCACCTGCCATCCTCACTTGCCTTCGAAGTATTTCTGCACAGGCTTCAGATGAAATGTTTGGCAATACTGCTTGTATGGCCATTATTTGGCACTTGTAAATAATGTTTGGACTGCAAAATGGAAATTTCAAATAAGAAAAATATGTAACAATGCAATCCTACAAAAGAAGATGTCTCAAACAAAAAGCTTGTTCCAAAATATTTTTACCCTAGAACAAAATTATAAGTTCGGCACTCTCCCAAGGAGAATGTTCCACCAGCAGTTAGAAATAATTAATTCCTACTTGTCTATGGTTGTAATTCTCCATTTGAGAAGTTTGTTCCTACATAATAGGAATTAGCTAGAATATAGTTTCTCCTAGTTTAGTGTGTGGTTGAGAGAATCTCTCAACCACACTACTGTATGTCTAAGATAGATTTCCTATCTTGAGACTTTTGTTTGTATAAATATGTGTGTAATTTCCTTGATTCATAATATAGAATTTTATTAGAGTTTGCTGTGTGTTATTTTATCTTGGTATCAGAGGATCAGAGCCCGTAAGGGCTTGGGCCTCGACCCCTCGTGGGCTGAGGGAAATAGGAAATAAGAGAGTTTTATTTTTTAGTTGTTTGTTTGTCCATCGAGCTTGGTTTGAGGCTGTGGCATGAAAGCTGTTTCGAAAACCTGCTGCGGGAGCTTGGTGCAGCAGCGTAGATGCACGGTGACTGTGCTGAACTTCATGGGGAAGGCCGGTGAAGGCCACAACCGTCTGTGTGGACTTGCGTCCCAGGTGTATCCACAATCATGGACTGCTGTTTTTTTTTAACTTTTGATAATGCGGGAGTATTTTAGCGCAATTCGTTTGATAATGTCGGGGATGGACAGAGAAAGGAGCGCATATAAGCTGAAGGAAGCGCAACTTGCCAGACTTTTGACGAAAGCTTTGGGGATATCAAAGGATTCCCATGACGCCCAAAAGCTCTTGAATTGGCAGAAATGCGGACAGAAAGCAGGTGCCAACGCTGGAAATTTTCCATGGTCGCAGCAGAGGTTTTGTACCAAAGGTAAAGGACCGCTTCAGGTGGCTTAAAGATTAAAGATGTAAATGATTTGCTGGATCGATTGGAAGCAGCTGGAAATAGAAAAAACTGTCATTCTTGCAGAGCTTATCAATAAGACATTGAAGTTGGGAAAGTAGTGCGCCCACAGTTAGCATCAAGAGTACCAAATGATGCATGGCAAAGAAGTGGTTGTTGAGTGCAAATTTGATGGTGACCGCATTCAAATACACAAGAATGGGGATCAAGTCCACTTCTTCTCAAGGAACTTCTTTAATCACACTTGTCACTTGTATTGAGGGGAGGAACCCTCGTGGACATTGGTATTCAATGAAATGCTTGGAGAGATGGAGAGGCAAATTGGAGATAAGGAACGCCACACCATATGGCTTCAGCATATTGAGCCACTGATTGAGGGAATGGGATTGGTTATCCGCATTTATTTTTCCTTTTTTTTTTTTTTTCATTGGTTGCATGCAAAGGATGATGCCACAGTGATATTGGTTATTTAAATGATGTTGTTCGTGATGCTGAAAAAGTTGTTAGCTCACAGGCCCCGGGCAGTGGGTTTGCTGGAGGAGGCCGTTCGAGTTTCGAACCCGAGTCCAATGGTGGACAAGTACACAATCCGCAGATTGCAAGGTTGTATTGGAGCCCTGAGAAGCAAAGGCAATGCGGATGATGGTGGCGCGCTGCTAGATATTGCTGAAAAGAAGCTCGAGTCCTCGTTCATGTCGATTCTGGTTGAGAACAGCCTGCCGAGGGATCTCAAGGTAAGCAGTGAAATACCCCAATCGAAACAAGCGTTTGTTGGTATTGAAATCCTTCATATGATTGCATACTTTCTTAAGAGAAATGGTAGGGCTCAGGCATGTTTGAAAATGTATTGGGAAGTTAGAATTAGGACTGTTAAGAGCAGTTTTCAATCCATGAAGGCTTATTACCTGAACTACAATTCTACTGAGGTTGTTTAGAAGCTGAAGTCGGCTGATGTGGAAGGGCATGTTTCACATTGGCTGAGATTGTTAGAAGTGATGGTGAGGGATTTGATGTGGTCTGAAAAGGTTCTGTCCAGTGAAGACTTGGAATAGCCCAGAAAACGATTAAAAATGCAGGTGAGGAGATCGAATTTCTGAATTCGTTCTAGTAGCAAGCACAGGACCGTTTTTTTTTAAATTTTATTATGTTGAGATCGATGCAATCGATGACGAAGAATGGTTCCGGCGGCAAGCAGCTGTTACACAACAAGGTAATCGAGGCTTATTCAATTTTTTTTTTGTATAATCATGTTGACGACATTTTATATTGGGCAGATTCAACGTGAGGCAGAAGAAAATGGTGAGTATTATCTGGTGAAGGCTGTTCGATTAATGGAGGTTGTGCTTCATTCATATATGAAGATGAACTGCTTGGAATCAAGAATGCAGAGAGTTTGTATGGCGATTGTGTTGGAGACGGCTTGGGAGAAATTTTAATTCTCTGATGATGTTTTTTTTAAATTTGCAATGTATTGATTAACTGTCATGACAATGAAACTGGTTGTAATTGAAGTGACATTAGTATGACCAACTATTGTCACAATTCTGAGTGTGTGTTGGAACTGGTCATTCCAACACTAAGCAAATTTGCAGAGGATGATGAACACATGACAGTGAAAACGACATCAATTGGAGCTACATCAGAGATTGGAGGATGATCGTGATCGTGTTGCAGATTGTTAGCAAGCATGAGGAGGCATGCTTGAGAGCAGTGACTAGCCTTGATACTGTGAGTAGGGGAAGTGGCATTATGTTGCGATGCCGGGAGAATTGGATACTGAAATGCGATGGAGGATTGGACCATGGAGTCCTCGATTATTATTTTTTGAAGGGAAAATTGTGTTCTCTTCGTATGGTTGTGTGCCTATGTCTGGATCATCAGTGTTTGAATGCACTGCATTGAGTCCAGGTGAAAAGTCGTCAATCCGTTTCTTTATCAGTAGACCCCTCACAGGTATCGTTGGTGAAAAATGGCTGCTGGTAGGTTTGGAAAATAATCATCTATGGGCAGAGATAGAGAAATTAAACCTGAAGAATTTATGCTTTATTTAGTTTCTTGGAATCATGTTTAAAGTTATTGAGCCTTATTGAGCCTAGCTAACTCAATGTAGGTAAAGTTATTTTGTTAGAATTCACAACTCTAACGAATGACAGGTTAAGCATGGAGTTCCAAGAATTTATTTGACAAAGATGCCCAAGATGTGAACTATGAAAAGATGGGATAAAGGAGCAGCAACAACGTTTATGGTGGACAACAAAGTAGATGTTTGTTTGAGTTAGTGTGGTTTGTGTAATAGACTCCCTAGCATGTTATAAGCAAGTCTAGTTGGTTGTTGTAATCGTCATTATATGTACCCAAAAACTTCAAATGTTGAAGTATGGAATGTAAGCCTTTTAAAGGTATTTGAAAGTTCGTGGTGATCTTAAAACCACTTTGTAATGGTTTATGGTCAGCCTGAAACCATCTTTTGTCACTGTAAAGTGATGGTTTGTGGTGAGCCAAAAACCACATACATAGCCTTAGTGGCTACAAGATTTTCCCGGTGGTGGCACATTTAAGTTCCGGATTTGCCCGGTGGTGGCATATTGAAGTTGGCGGATTTGCCCGGTGGTGGCAAATCGGACTTGCTCGGTGGTGGCATATTGCCTGAGTGGCTAACGTGTACATGGGAGCTTTGTGCTCGTAGGAGCAGGTGGACTGCAGTAACACCTGGCTCATGGTCTCAGATATTGGTGTGTCTGAGCACAAGAGGGTCGGCGCAGTTTCTGTCTGACAGTTGCGTCGAAAGGCGCAATCAGCGCAACTGTTTGCGATTGTTATTTGGACATGAATATTTGGCTTAGAAAGGCACTGATCTCTCTTTGTTTTGGAGGTTCTGCACATGCAATTTGCCTGATGGTGGTGGATTTGTAGGTACATATATGCTGTGATAACGGTCGACAGAATCATGTATGCGAAGGACATCCTACAGTACTAGCGGTTGCAGCGGTTGGTACCCATGCATTCCGGTGGATGGTTGCTATTTTATATGGACGTCGATATATTCTTTGTTATGTTTGACCACAACCAGACTTTGTGAATCACTATCATGATAAGTAGTCATTAAGGGGGGGAGTTAGAAATAATTAATTCCTCCTTGTCTATGGTTGTAATTCTCCATTTGAGGAGTTTGTTCCTACATAATAGGAATTAGCTAGAATATAGTTTCTCCTAGTTTAGTGTGTGGTTGAGAGAATCTCTCAACCACATTATTGTACGTCTAATATAGAATTCCTATCTTGAGACTTTTGTTTGTATAAATATGTGTGTAATTTCCTTGATTCATAATATAGAATTTTATTAGAGTTTGTTGTGTGCTATTTTATCTCCAGCTTTGGGCGAAGCTTCTCTTCTATTGACGTAGCCAGGATAATCTTCCTTAGAAAAGTTAATCTTCCTTCAAATGTAAGCCACATTCTTCAGCTTGTTTCACCAACTCCCTACTTTGTGAGAAACATGAATTTCTCCAATTTCGCTTACCATTGTCTGTGCATTCTGCAACAAGTGACGGTGCTTGCTGCAAAGCACAGAAAAACAAATCTGACCAATTATAATATTTGTTCATTTATATCACTTCAACAAATGAAAAACCTTGATTTAACCAAAAAAATATATCACTTCAATAAATTTTGTTGGAGAAGGAAATTATAAAAGGTCCAAAAAACTTACTTGATAACTGCTGAATCGCATTCCTGTCCACAAAATCCTTCATGAGGGAAGTTGTAGAAAATTCTATGGAACTTCGTCTTCCTTATGATGCGGTGCTCCTCCATTGTGGTTACATCAACATCATGCAATATCAGTGCTCCAAGCCTTTCCAAATTTGAGAGTGTTTCATGGGCTGATTTATAAAACTGTAACAGCTTCTCTGCATAAGGGCATAAATATAGAAACTGAAGCATAACATAGAACTTAAAGAATAGCAATTATAAACACAACAAAAGAGACATAAAAAATGGAGGAAACGTTTGAGACCTCTACTGTCAGGAGAGGCGGCAACCATGTTTTCTGCAGACCCAAATGCATTAGCCAGAGATAAAGAAAAAGAAAAGTCCCCTTCTCCAACTAATAACATCTGATGGAAGTTGGAGTAATGCTTGATACTCATCTCCAAAAAAGGATTCCCCTATGGATAGCTTGATCTGTTCATATGTCGATCATGCACAGGATATTCCATATCTGAATAGAGGAGAGATTCCACAAAGTATCTCTGAATTAACCCACTGTCATCCCAAGTCAATTACATGATAATGCCCATTGCCAAAAATAAATCATTTGGAAAATCATGTCAAAATGTATGGTAATTCATTAAAATTGACCTCTCAAATTGACATTATTCCTACCCTCAACAACGCAACCGTCTCTGCATTGAAACTCAACATACAAGCCCCAAAGATACATTATGTCAATAGATACTTGATATCTGCTTGAATCCTACACAATGCTGGCAATGGTCAAGGCCTTTAGCCTCGAGAACTATGGATTTAAGATTATTGTTTCCATCCAGGGAGTCGAGCAATATACATAAAACATAGAAAATATTAATACAACATTAGACAAGCCATTAATTATTATTTCAACATGCAACCATTCTGGAGCTTTGACCAGAAATAAAACACACTTTCTATGTTCAGAAGTATGGCAAGGATCTAAAGAATGATGTCGCCCCTTGCTCCAACTCTTCTCTCCGCTGCAAATCAGAAATAAAATGGCCATTACTGTCATTTTCTTCATGCTCACATTATTAACAATTCCAGGTATTTTTTTAACTAACATGTCAGGCAAACATACCTTAGCTTTCTGGGAAAATGTCAAAAAGAAAACTTGAAACCATTTTTATCATATGATTCAGCTCCTCTTCCATTGCAGTTAAGAAATGAAGTGATCACTATTGTCATTGATTCTCTGCTCAAAACTATCTCCAACAAGAGATTTAAAGAATAATGATGTTCCATATTCTAAATCTTCTCACCCATCACAATTAAGAAGTGATTTAAATGATCATTATTTTCATTTCTATTATTATTATTATTTTCATTTCTATTATTATTGTTATTTTCGTCTATCTACATTCACATAGATTATTCGTGCAATGCTTTCAACCTACAACTATTTATTTCACAATTACTACAACTTTTTTTAACAACTAACAAACTTATCTTACTGGCAAATAAAATATGTGAAGAATGATGTTGTCTCTTGCTCTACGTCTTCTCTCCCACTACAGAAAAGAAATAAAATGATCATTCATATCATTTAACAATTCTATCATTTAACAGAGGCAATCAAGTAAAAATTCTCAAAATTCTCGAAATATAAAACATATCATGTACCCAACTTACTGATGTAGCAAACTCCAATATTATTTTCCACTATATCTACATATATTGACAAAAAATCATTCGCCACTATATCTACATTTAAACTGGCCAGAAATCTCCACTATTATTTGTCATTGTATCTAATAAAATGACCATTCATATCATTTCTCTTCTACAAATTCCATCATTTTACACATACAAGCTAGTAAAAATTTTCAAAATACAAAATATATCATCTACCCAACTGATTGATGTACCAAAGTTCACTATTATTTGACGTTAAACTGACATTTATATGAGTAGAAATCCTCAGTACTAATCTACATCTTTTATTTGTCACTATATCTACATTAGTGGTTGGACATCCAAGTTTTCTCAATAATGGGAAACTTCACTCTTGCATTTATTTTTTTAGTTAATTTTTACATAATTTGATTTTATTATTATTATTATTATTAGTTTGTTGGACTTTGTAGTTGTAATTTTTGTATTAATTAAGGAAAACTAAATACCACATAAGCAAGGCTATTGTTCTGTTATTATGAAAAGCAGATTGGGAAAAAAATATTTTGTTTATATGGTTCAAGTGATATTATCAATACCAAAATTTTAGGTGTGAAATTGAAAGCTGAGAAACTTAACACATAAAGAGACATCCTATCCAATAAACCTGTGCAGTGCTCCCCAATATTAGAAAACCGGAAAAAACTGTGCAGACATAGCATTACCATTAGAGTTAGGAAATGACTCAGATGTCAGAGGTTCAATGTCCATAGTTCTTGACACCTGAGCAGCAACTTTGTGAACCACTTCCTTGACTTACAGTTGAAGCTTATTCAGCTAGGGACAAAATGGCCTAATATTCCTCACTTGTTCTATCAGGAGTTTGCCCATGATTATCTTTACCTACAAGTATAGATTTAATGCCATGAAATACTTGATATCTGAGTGTTTAGAGGTTCTTGTGTCAAGAACCCACAGCTCAACCTCTTCACAAACTTCCTCACTGCAAAGAAAAACCCTTATTATTAGAGTCAAGAAATGGAACATATATAGTCTCGGATGCCAGAGGTTCAATGTCCATAGTTTCTAACACCAAAGAAGCTCCCCACTTGGAGGAACAGGAGAACTGGGGAGGCTTCATTGGCTATAAGATGATACTGATTCCTGATCAAGGTCAACCTAGCGGATAGATTTGAAAAAGCCAGGCAATGGTGGGGGTGGGTGGCTCCTTGAGCCATTCCCCCATATATCTTGAGTTACACATGGGAGACAAAAAGCCTCACACCCCTTTCAAATTCAATTCTAGTTGGCTAGAGGAGCTTGAGTTCCATAGTTTCATCAATAATGATTGGAGTCACTGCAATCAAAGGCCAGACATGGAGCAAGCTCAGATACTCTTCAACAATTTGTCTAATCTAAATTCCCTCACCATTAGATGGGCCAAAAGGAAGAGAAAATTGGATGAGGAGATTTTAGTGAACATTGAGACTGAACTTGGGAATATGACGGGTCTGGACGGGCTCAGATCCTTGTCCTCGGATACCAAGGATAAGCTCATACTTCTAGAATTGGAGAAAGCTAAACTACTTAGGAAATAGGAAGAAGAGTGGAGGCTCAAAAGCAGGGCCATATGGTTCCAAGCTGGGGATGATAATACTAATTTTTTTCAACGATGTGCCAAAGGTAGAAGAATCATTAACACCATTTGGGAGCTAAAAGATCAACATGGAAGGATGGCTAAAAACCATTCACAGATTGTGGATATGGGAATTGGACACTTCTCGAATGAATACAGGGATCCTAGGACTGCAAATATTTCGAAGATTCTTCAGATTGCCAGATTGATGCACAAATTTGTGGAGGAGGATGACTTGGATGATCTTAATGCGTCGGTCACCTTGGGGGAATTGGAAGGGGTTCTGAAATGGTTTAAGAAGGACAAGAGCTCGAGGCCACATGGATATCCCATTGAATTCTAAGGAAAGGATCTTCTCCAAGTTATTGAAGCAAGCGAGACCTCTGGTCAAGTCTATGATGGTTTCAATGCTACATTTCTCTTATTCCCAAGAATGAAAAGCCCCAATCCTTCAATGACTACCGTCCTACATCCCTCTGCAACTGTGTTTACAAGATTATCTCCAAGATAATTACAAATCGTATCAAGCCTATACTGTCTCAACACATAGCCAAGGAACAATTTGCCTTTCTTAATCAAAGACAAATTCATGAAGCAATTGGTACAACACAAGAAGTCCTGCATTCCATCAAGCTCAAGAGTCTCAAGAGCACCATTATCAAAATTGAATTAGCTAAGGCATTTGATTGCGCCAATTGGAGTTACATGCAACTCATCCTAATACATATTGGCTTCCCCCACCCTTTCACTAATTGGACTATGGGATGTATTACCAATGCAACTTTCAGCATTATTATCAATGGTGCAGCTTCTGATTTCTTCCATGCAGTTAGAAGGCTTTGGCAAGGCTACCCACTCTCCCCTTTACTCTTTTTATTATTTATGGAAGGGCTTTCCATTCTACTGGCTAAAGCAAAAGTAGATGGATCCATTAAAGGAGTCAAATTATCAGATCTCACTCAACTAACTCATCTGTTATTTGTGGATGATGTCCTCATCTTTCTTGATGGTACTTGCCATGATAACAATTGTTTCTTGAATTTACTGAATATTTTCTGCAAAGCTACTGGTATGGACCCCAATCACAGTAAATCCACTATTATTATGGTTCGTTGTTCTGCGCTTGAATGCAGACACACGCTTGGACTCTTTCATTTTGAGTGCAAGGATTTGGTGGATGATATCAAATACCTTGGCTTTCACCTTAAACCAAATGACTATCGAATAAATTATTGGAACTAGTTAATTGCTAAGGTGGAGCGAAGAGTCAACATCTAGCAACAAAGATGGCTCTCAAAAGCAGGCAGGCTTGTGCTCATAAAATCTGTTCTGGAAGCCATCCCCGTGTATTGGATGGCACTGGCCTGGATCCTCGAAGGTGTGATAGCAAGATTCAACAAATTTGCAAAAGGTTCCTTTGGAGGGGTAAGCAGGATGGAAGAACTTACGCTTGAATTGCTTGAAAGAGGATTGAAAAACCTAAAGGCTGGGGGGTGGGGACTTAAAGACCTCAACCTTTTCACCACAGCTTTGGCTGCAAAAAAAGGGATGGCACCTAATTACTACCAGGAGTTTGTGGCAAGAGGTCACTTGTTACAAGTACATTGCTCCTCTAACCACAATGGAGTGGATCCGAGGACATATACAACACTCTCCTGGGTCATCCATCATATGGAAGGCCATTACCAAATCTATCCACATCAACAAAAAAGGACTTGCCTGGAGAATTAGATCAGGTGAACAAGTTAAGATCAGAGTGGATGCGTGGTCGAGGAGTGGACAAGCTTATCAATTGCCATTGGGTATTAGGCAACATCTGGCACATGCAGGTTTTCACTACATCTCATAGATTGCTGACACACTCAATTCCACTTGGATCTCACAGGCTTGGAAATCTGCACATGAATTAGCTATCCCTGACAACTGGCAGCCGATCTGGAACCAATACCTCAAAGCACTTCAGACTACCAACATTAGGATTACTAAGCGGGAGGGTGCAATCTTATGGGCCATTTCTCCCAAGGGTCGATATACACTAAAAGAGGGGCATTCCTTTATGAGCGATTTACAAGAACCACAAATGAAACAATGGTGGTGGAAACATCTATGGAAATTAAAGGCTCCTCCTAAAGCCAGACTCTTCATGTGGTGCATCCTCTCAAATTGCACACCAACGAAGGACAACCTCACCAAGAGGGAAATTCATGGACCATCGAGATGCAGCTTACGTAATCTTCAAGCTGAGGATGTGCATCATCTTTTTCTCAAATGTCCTGCCAGCAAACACATATGGCATATCACGTTGCAATCCTTGGGTTCCTCCTTGCATTGGCATGGCATCTTGGTCCTCGAGGCCTGGACTAATTGGTGGCGTGCAGCAATCAGCCTAAAAGAGCGCAATATTCCCCTATTGATTGCATGGGGAACTTGGTTGGCTCGCAACCATGCAATATTTCTAGGCAAGGCAGTGGACTGGATTGGTATCAGTAACAACATTGTCTCCATCTATCAGCTCATCCCAAGTGAAGATCCAACAACACAGAACAAAATCATCCAACCTGAAATTATTGACAGAGCCATCCCATGAGCCTATTTTGATGGTTCCTCTAACATGACTGGTTGTGGTGGGGGTGCCATACTTCATATAACTGACTCACGCTGCTATAATCTCAAAAAGGGACTTGGCCCAGGAACCAACAACTATGTTGAGCTCAACAACCTCAGATTCCTCCTCATTTTTTCCCGAGAGAAAAGTTACAACATGATTCAGATCTTTGGGGAATAAAAAATTATTATCAACTAGTTTAACAATGTTGCTCATTGTCATGCTCATACTCTTAGATCATTGTTGGATGAAGTAATGGCTCTTAAAGTTTATTTTGACTTTATATTTGTTACTCACATTTACAGGCAAAGGAATCAAGCAGCTGACAAATTATCCAAAGAAGCATCACAGCTAGCATGAGGTCGATGGAACATTTTTGAACAGGAAGGACAACAGGAATATTAGTATTACCATAGAAGCTTCATTGAGGACATGGAGGATCCGGGGTAGTCTAGGCAAACTGCACTTGTTTGAAAAAAAAAAATGGACTCGATGATATATTTCTGTATTACTATAAACATCTTTTTCTTACACGTTTTTTCGGTTTATTTCTGTATTATTGTAAATATCTCTGTCTTACATGTTTTTTCGATTTTTACAAGACACTTATGTTTTTCGATGATATATGACTCTCTAGAGTTTTTTGTATTCACATGATCTATGCATAGATGATTATGTTGCTGATATAACATGTAATTTTTCTTATACATAATGAAAAATTACGATTTTTTTCCTTGAAAAAAATATATATTAATGAGTAAAAATTAAAAATATAATAAATCATTACAAGTATGAAACATATAGCTTTATTAATGTGTTAATCAATTAATGAATAAAAAAACTAAGATTTATAATTGAATAGTTAATCAATATATATAAATAATGAAGAGAATAGGAAGAATTTCAAATATATAAAAATACTGAATTAAATAAATCTAATTAAAAAAATCTCAAATTTATAATTAAATAATTAATTAAGATCTATAAATAGTAAATAGAGTGTGAATGATTTCAAATGTCTAAAAATATTGAATTAAATAAATATAATTAAAGAAAAGATGCACATCATGTTGAAAACATCTTAGCGTTCATCTCTCCATCATATAGTAGCGTGAATCTCTCCAGTAGTTTATGCAAGGAGGGATGTACATCAAGTTGAAAACTCTTTTAAAAATATGTATTATTTATGGTATTTGGAAAAGTTATTATGAATTATTATTTTTTAATATAAAAATTTAATAATATTTTTATTTACTAGTTTAATAATTATGGATTTATTTCAATTTTTTCAAGGTTTCTTAGTATTTTATTTGTTGGAAGTGGAGCTACAACAACTATTTCAAATGTTTAGAGAAACATCATTTTAGCAAGACAACATGTTTAAGAATTGAAACATCTCTTGTGGAAGTATGTTACAAAACATCAAGGCCATGCAATTAGGGGGCAATGGTCTTTGGACATGCAACTTTTGAAACTATTAATTCAAGACCACATATTTTCATGTGAAAGGGCATTTATTGAAAACATCTTGTGGAATTGGAGCATGTGTAGGAGTGGGTCCATCTAAGAGGAAGGAATTGGAAAGAGAGGCTAATATTGGTGTGGCAATGGTGACTGCAACATCTAAGACAAACAAGAATGAGGATCCCCTTACATTATTGAGGAAAAATAATTATCCATTCGAGAGTTCTAGTGGGAGTGCAAGTCAAGTAGAAAAAAGGAGGGCACTTGGCCCAATGGAAAAGATATTTCATCAAGAGTGTGGAGAAGAGGTTGATATTACCGTTGCCTTTTCTTTATATATCAACTTCATATCATCTTGAATGTTGCACAATCACCTTTATTTATTGAGACGTGTCGAGCTCTAGCTCAAGGTGCTTCATCAATGTATGTGCCTCTTGGTTCAGAGAATCTTAGAACCACATTGTTGACTAAGGCAAAGAAGAAGGTGAATAAAATGCTTGAGCCTATTAAATCAACATGGCTAACATCAGAGGTTGGTATTATTTCTGATGGATGGACAAATATAGCACACCATCCACTCATCAACTTCATGGCATCTACTTTGA
The DNA here is from genome assembly GCA_034641835.2 of Pinus albicaulis. Taxonomy (NCBI): domain Eukaryota; kingdom Viridiplantae; phylum Streptophyta; class Pinopsida; order Pinales; family Pinaceae; genus Pinus; species Pinus albicaulis. The sequence continues at coordinate 1,473,918,516 of CM076579.1, read as the reverse complement.
ATGGACTAGTTTTCTTAAAAGCAGTGGATTATATTGGAAATTACAAGGATGCACAATATATATATGTGAGTTGTCCATTAAAATTATTGAAGATGTGGGTGTTGATTCTTGTGTGCAAATCATTATAGACAATGCGCCTATTTGCAAGGTTGTTAGCATAATTGTGGAAGCTAAATAACCAAAAATATTTTGGACACCTTACGTTGCCCATTCCTTGAATTTAGCACTGAAATATATTTCTTTTGATGTGCCATGGATTAAAAAGTTTTTTGAGGATGCATGGCATATCCCCAACTTGGTATAGAATCATACCAATGTCGTCACAATCTACAAAGAGTACATACATCTATCATTGTTGAAGATTTCAAATACATTATTTTCCTTTGCATTCATCATGATGAAGAGGTTGAGGGAGGTCAAGACCGTTATTGGGTCCATTGTTCAATCTTTTGGTCTTTTTGATCAAGCAACCTCAAAAAAATTCAAGGACACAATGTTAGAGGACGCTTGGTGGGAAATGGTAGATCTTAATATTAAGATCATGAACCCTATCATTCCTTTGTTACAACTTCCAAATACAGAACAACCCATCCTAGCAGAGTTTTACGAGGGATGGGATTCCATGGTTGAGTTCGCGAGGACCATTATTTTTCAGAATGATTGCCTTAAGTATGAGACATTGGTGGAGGCCTTCTTCTCCTCCATAAAAATATTCTTGTCAAAAAGTGGAACAAGAGTTGCTCAATAGTGGACCTTCACAAAAATTTCCTCCTCACATGGATGGTGTGATTTCGCAAGGGAGGAAGGATGCATTGAGACAGATATTTCAGGATAGAGCATCCCTTAATGACGTGGAGGATGCCTTTGCAAAGTTATCCACTGACACTGAGCAATTTTCAAGCTATGAATTAGAGACATGGGAGCTAAGAAGGCCTATGCTTGGTGGGAAACTCATGGGGCAACATGTCCTCTACAACAGTTAGCCATGAGATTCCTCCCTCAGGTTACTTCATCATCTTGTTGTAAGAGGAATTGGAGCACATATGGGAATCTGTATAGTTTGAAGAAGGGTAGGCTTGATTAGTCTTAACAGAGACAATGGCGTCTGTACACACCAACCTTCATCTTATTTACAAGAAGAGGGATGATTAGTTGAAGGAAAAGACAAATAAGTGGGATGTGTTTCCTGATGATATGGGTTTGGAGTTTGGACAACAGTGTTGAGTTGGCATTGACCAACTTGGATTTTAATGAGCCAGTGCTAGATCTAGTCACTTTGATGATGGTGATACTCTTGAGGGGTCATCCTCTACACTAGTAGATGTAGAGATTACATTGGATACAGAGGAGGATGTAGAAGCGAGCAGGGTGGTACTGATGTTGATGAGCTATAACCTGTTAGCAGTGTCATAGAGATTCTTCCATCCCAATATATGATTCTAGTACCTATGTTGTTTTATATTTGTTATTTGTCATTGGTCTTCCCACATATAGTATTTGTGACTTATTTAGTCAAGAGTCTTTGGGACGTAATATCTATGTAATACATTTTGATTTTGATGACTTAATGAGAAAACTGAAGTTTATGATTAATTTCTTATGTATTTCAATTTATCGCCATTGATGTAGTAGTAATTACTAGTGGTAAACTTGGAGCATTGATGAATCATGATTGTATGCATAATGTATGATTGAATTTGTCTCATCAAGAGAATATATATATATATATATATATATATATATATATATATATATATATATATATATATATATATATATATATATATATATATATATATATATATATATATATATATATATATATATATATATATATCACGTGCCCTCTATGTCATGTTCTGGGGAGTCACTCTGTATATCATCTATCAATATATACTTGAAATATGAAGAAAAACATGATATCTAAATTCACATAAAAATTGTCTAATATAATTATGTACAACATGATTAGGATTGCATGAACTATGTCAAACATAACATGTCCTGATACATATTATTGGGATTTTATATTAATAGGGTTTTTCATGGCACTCAATTCATTTTCTATGAATTTAAATTACAATTTGAAGAATGTTTTAATTTCATGAACAATTGTGTTGTTAGACCTAATGATGTACACCATGGTTAGGATTACATGAACTATGCAAACCATAGCATGTCCCTATACATATTATTGGGAGCTTATATCACTAGGGATTTTTCATGGCACTCGATTCATTTTCTATGAATTCAAATTACAATTTGAAAAATGTTTTAATTTATGAACAATTGTATTAGACCTTTCCACCTTACCTGAAAAAAATCTAAAAATCTGATATGTAAATTTTCATTTAAATATTGTTTTTTCATATTTATATATTTTTAATGCAAAATATTTATGATGAAATATTTTATCATAAAAAAACTAATATTTATCATCAATATTATATAAATAATTATTTAATAATCATATTAAAAAATATATTTTACCATTCAAATGAATATATAAATATATATTATAAAATAATATAAAATTACAATTTATCTTAAAATAATAATTATTTTAAATAAATAATTGTATATGAACATAGCATTAAAAAAAGTACAACTAATCCTATCAATAACTCGCCACCTCACAAATAAGGTGGGGTCATCGCAACTTAAAAGAAACCCATGGGTTTGCTTCATTATAGATATGATCATAAATCATAAAAGATGAGAATTTATATCTATGCTTGTGTAAGCTACTCAAAATAAAATAACATGGAGTTGAAGGGATATCGACTTTTTTTTCTTCTTTCAAGCTCATAATAGAGTAGGAATTAATTCAATGTATCATATCTTTGATTTTTTCATCATTGCAAGCTTATGTAGGTTCATTGTTTTCATCTAGAAAAATGGAGTTCTATTGGTTTCTTTTCCTTGTCATTGTCATCATGATTATCTACATAACTATGCGTTATAATTTCAACATTCAAGTTTTTTATTCATAGGGCATCAAATTCCTTTTCATTGCATTTAGCTCGTGTAGAATATTTTGGTCTTGGTTACCTTTCTCCTCCCATGTTTGAGCAATGAAAGCTAAATAGTAAACTAATATAAATATATTAGCTTAAATACCTTTCTATCACATGTTTTAGAATACCCTAGGTCAAGGATCCATCTTTCAAACTCTACTTCCACATGAAATTTGGACATCTGTCGTGTGTTTTTTTTTGTTGACAATTTTTCCATTTTTTACATATCATCTTTGGTTTTAGCTAAGAATTGACTATGAAAACTCTACTTCCACAAGATATTTAGACATTTGTTGTCTTTTTTTGTTGATTAACATTTTCCATTTTTAACATATCATCTTTAGTTTTAGCTAAGCATCGACTATAAAAGTCCTTTGTTGCACTCATAGGATATTTTTGGGTATGTGGTATGCATTGATGAGTTTGGGTATGCGATGCCACTGTGGTGGGTGCTTGCCAATAGTTGTGTTGCTTTTAACAAGTCCATATTTTCCATTTTCAAATGCAAAGTCTTTGGCATGGTTTTAGGCTTTGGACTAGATAGGAGAGCATGGGGACCACCTAACAAATGAGGGAACTATCAACCTATCAACCTCAGCATCGAGTTTCCCAAGCAAAGAAGCAAGGAGATCTTTCAGCAATGTAAGGGGACCTACGCTATGGCTAAGAGGGATTGCAAAAGCCAAATATCAATTATGATTAGAAGCATAACCACCGGGAAACTCTAAGAAATTAAAGGGTTAGGGCCAACATTAATACAATCTAATGTCACCGCAAACTAGATTAACCATTAAATTCTATGAGTAATGCATTGAGGAAAACATAATTGCCTTACAAGTGAGTAAATTAGGGAGGGTATACAGAGCTATTACGAATAAGATGAACAAGGTAATGGGATACCTCCACAACTCGAGCTTGAAAATAAACCAATTCTAAGTCGAATCACCCTCACCCTATTAAAAGCTCACTATTATAATTACATTAACCCATAGAAAATAATAAACATAATGTTAAGGACATGAGTTTGAGATGCTTACCAACTATGCTTGACCCAATGGAATCCATCCATTGCCAAAGCATTGCCATTCTAAATATGAGCCTAGCTTTAAGATGTTGCATATTAGCATCAACCTATGCAAATAATGGATTGAGCTATTATCTATATAATGTATTTGGATGATTTCCCAAGCTTCCCTTGGAGTTGCAAGGACTTGAAAGCCTTTTTAAAGGTAATCCCTACAACTCCAATTTGAATACATGCATAAGTACCTCATCCAAGTAAATAATAATAATAATTTTATTTCAAAGTTACAATTTAGTTCAATACCAAATTTAAATATGAAACCATTTTCTTTTAGAACAAAATACCTTATTTATTAAGGTGTACATAATCTTCAAATTTATAATATTCAAATAAAAAACACATAAACTTCAGTACTTAAGTTTATTAAAGCTATATCTTAAATTTATCAAAAGTAAAGACATATCAAACATTTTAAAACATTTTTTATAACTTAGTTGTACTTTAAAAATGAATTATTACTTTCACAAATGATCGATTAGTTCAAACTCAACATCAAGGAAATACCACGGAAAGAGGCCGCTCTCAGAAAAACCAAGGAAACAGGGCCAGTCACTTATTGCGAAGAAGAAATACCAGAAGGTAAAGTGAAGCCCAGTTCACACAAATTCCTTGTAGATAGTGACTTTAATGCCGCGTTAGAGGAGAAAAAATGTGGGGGCAAAACAGCCGACCACTACCCATCCATTAATCGCGTCAATAATCAATCAGGTTTTAATGTTTCTTTAATTTACAGTATCATTTCATATCAGAGGCCCGAGGCTCGAGGGCCAGATGACTGATACGAAGATTTTAAGGTTTCTGTAATTTACAAATATATCTTTCATGTCGACGGCCGGATGAGTAAAGGGAATTATTCTCCGTGATTTCAAAAGTAAAGTATTTTTCGTACGCCCATGTCGATTTCTGTTATAATTTATCCCATCACTTGTTCCTCTGCGTAATGTGAAGTGGAACTGTGGAATATATATGTATTGTCTAGCAACCCAGAAAACACAGGGAATATGAGAAGACTTTCATTCTGTTTAGTCAAGGTGGTGTGACAGAGGAAGTATGAAAATTTACGTCACGAGGAATACAAAGTTATAGCATATTGTATATAATAAATAAATTATTTTTTGATCGGTTTGTTTTTTGGGTTAATTTTGTTGTGTTTTTAAAAATCATAGGTTAAGATGTTGATGTTGATGTTGTATTGATAAAATAAGTCGTATTTTATTTGTTAGATGTTTGTTGATGTTGTATTGGAGATAAAACATGCACATAATTGAAAAGGAGGAGTTGTAGCTCTTAGGTGAGTATTGCACCTGGAGACTACACTCAGACGGAGAGATCACTCTACGTTCACTCTACATTCATGAATAAGAAATTACATCATTAAGTACATCACAAGAAATTAGGAAATTGCAAACAGACTCCTAAATTCTAGGAACAAATTCTAAACTAGGAGATACGTTACAACTTATGTAACCTTTTCTCCATTAATACATAAATAATATAATTATTTCTAATTCCCCCCCTTAATGGAGAAAGGATTATCCTGAACTCTTAGCATCCCTCTAAACAATTCAAACTTTACACGTGCAAGAGGCTTAGTAAAAATATCAGCCATATTGTCACAAGTTTTACAATATTCAACACAGATTTCTTTTGACTGTAGTTTCTCTCTAACAAAATGGAACTGAGTGTCAATATGTTTGGTGTTTCTATGAAACACTGGATTGTATGCTAGTTTAATGGTGCTCTGGTTGTCGCTTTTGATGGAAGTTGAGTTTTTATGTTCTTCTCCTGCATCATTGAGAAGCCTTCTCAACCAGATCGCTTCACACGTAGCTACACACAATGCTTGGTACTCAGCTTCACATGAAGATAATTCTACAGTGCTTTGCTTTTTGCTGCTCCATGCTATGACCCCGGATCCTATGCTGAATGCGTAACTTGTGATAGACCTTCGATCATCCAGGTTACCTGCCCAGTCTGAATCTGAAAAAACCTGCTAGAGTAACATCAGATGAGTCAGTGTATAAAATGTCATAATTATTAGTACCACAAAGATACCTCAACATGCTTTTTGCTGCAACCCAGTGACTTTCAAGCAGTTTAGACATGAATTGGTTCAACACACTAACAGAGTATGCCAAGTCTGGTCTAGTTGTTGTGAGATATATCAAACTCCCAACTAGCTGTCTATACATAGTGGCATCCACCTCCTTAGTGCCATCGTCACTGCATAACTTCAAATTTTGCTGCAATGGTGTTGTTGTTGACCTACACTGATCCATGCCAAATTTTTCCAGCAGACTTTTGGCATACTTTCCTTGAGTAAGAAAAGTCTGTCCAGTATCTCTCCATACTTCCAATCCCAGATAGTAATGGAGACTTCTGAGATCTTTCATTTCAAAAACTTGTGCCATCATCCGTTTGATTTCTTTGATTAAATTATCTGCATTGCCTGTTATGATCATGTCATCCACATACAAAGAAATCAAAATAATCTGCCCCTGTTTATTGTACTTGGTATACAAATTTGGGTCATTCAAACTCCTATGAAAACCATGCTCTAAAAAGAAAGAATCAATCTTTTCGTACCAAGCCCTGGGTGCTTGTTTTAAGCCACATAGTGCATTTTTCAATCTGCAAACAAGATGTTCCTGCCCCTTCTTTACAAACCCTTCAGGCTGTACTAAGTAAATTTCTTCTTTCAACTCACCATTTAAAAATGCAGATTTAACATCAAGCTGGTGTAGCTCCCAATTGTGTTTAGTTGCTAGAGAAATAAGCATTCTGATAGTGTTTAACTTTGCTACAGGTGCAAAGGTATCATCAAAATCTATACCTTCTTGCTGTGAGTACCCCTTTGCAACCAGCCTAGCTTTTAATTTTTCTATACTTCCATCTGCATTCATTTTTGGTTTATACAGCCATTTACATCCTATGGGTGTTTTATCTTTAGGCAGTTCAACCAAATCCTAAGTGTTATTTCTAAGAATAGATTCAATCTCTTCATTCATTGCAGCCCTCCATGCCTTAGATTGACTAGCTTCTTTGTAATTAGTGTGTTCTACAATGTTCAAAATATTTGACATAAAAGCATAGTCTTTCAATCTGGATGGTTTTTGAGTTTTCCTACCTGATCTCCTTGGTAGGGGACTTACCTCAAATTTGTTTTCTTCAGATTTATTTTGGCTTGCATTATCACCTTCTTCCTGCTCTTCTTTCTGCTCCTGCTCTCGTTCATCCTCGCTGCTTTCCTCCATCAACAATGGAATGTGCCAATCATCATCACTGTCATCTTTCCCTTCTTGAACCTGTTCATGAAACACTACATCCCTGCTTGCAAATATCTTATGAGACTCAGGATTGAATAACTTATATGCCTTAAATTTAGTACCATATCCAACAAAGATGCATTTGATAGCTTTAGGATCTAATTTCTTCCTATCAGCTTTGGGTATATGGGCAAAGGCTTTTGACCCAAATACTCTTAGATGATTTACTGTTGGTTTGAGTCCATATAAAGCTTCAAAAGGGGTTTTGAAGCCAAGGCATTTGGTAGGACTTCTGTTCTTTAAATAGACAGCAGTATTAATAGCTTCTGCTCAAAAACTATTAGATAGACCCTTACCTTGTAACATGCTCCTTGCGCACTCCACTAAAGTTCTGTTCTTGCGTTTTGCTACTCTATTCTGCTGTGTTGTGTGTGGCACAGTAAACTGCTGAACAATCCCATGAGATTTGTAGAATTTCATGAATTCCCCTGACCTGTATTCTCCCCCTTGATCAGAGCAGAGAATTTTTATGCTTTTTCCAAACTGTTTTTCCACCAAGGTTTTAAATTCTATAAAATACTGGAAATTCTAACTCTTTTTACTCAGAAAATAAACCCGTGAATATCTAGTGCAATCATCAGTAAATAACAAAAAGTAATATTCACCACCTAGCAACCTCGTTTGCATAGGTCCGCATATGTCAGTATGCACTAGTTCTAGGATATCTCTTTATTTCCTTCTATCATGCACAGGAAACTCTTCTCTATGCATTTTACCTAAGGCACATCCATCAAAATTTAACTGAGTACTGTGAAAAATAGGGAGTCCTTCGACTATACCTTTTCTCTACAATAACATGAGGTCCTGCAAATTCAAATGACCGAATCTCTGGTGCCAGAGTTTTTCGGCTGTCGATCCACCTGCAACCATGGCTTGCTATGGTATACTTTTTACATCCAGTCTGTATAGGCTTCCTACACGCACGCCTGTTGCAACAATTTCTTTCCTACAATCCTTTATGACACAATGAGTCTTGAAGAATTTGACTTGCATATCTTGATCAGTTATCATGGATATAGATATCATATTTTTCTTAATCCTGGGTACATATAAAACATTTTTAAGATGAATGATATCACCATTTGGTAACTTTACCAGAATATCCCCATAGCCTTTAATCTCGTATCCACTATCATCTCCATAATAAATTTTTGATCCGTATATACTTTCTTCAAGAGTTTCAAAACATTCCTTCTTACCTGTCATGTGAGAGGATGCACCAGAATCGACATACCAGATGTCGTCCTCATTAGATGCTGAAAGGGCACAGTCAGCTGTGAACAGTCGAAATTCGTGACTGAGATCTTCATCTTCTTCAATAAAGTATCCTCTGTGCTTCGCCATCACTAACTTTTCTTTGCATCATCTGCCTGCTTCTTAAGGCATTCCATCTGTATATGACCCTTCTTTCCACAGTAATAACATCTTTTTATAGGATGATTTACAGACATACCTTTATACGGACTCTTCTGCGATGTACCTCCTCCTCTCTGCTGCTTTGCAACTGTGATCACTGTTGTGGCTGCTTCCCTCTGAATAATCGCCGTTTTGCCATCAGAGCAAGATCATCGCTCTGGGGTTTCAAGTTCTGTTGCCACTCCTCTTCTTACAGTAAGATCCCTTTCAGATCTTCAAATGTAGGAGCTTTCTCTCTTGCCGCCAGTCCAGTGATGAACATTTGATATTCATCTCTCATCCCATTTAGTGTGATTGTGACGAGCTCGGAATCAGACACCTTCTCTCCAATGTCTCCCAATTCGTCTTTCAGATCTTTACTCGCACGATGAATGCAGCAGAAGTCTCACTTTCATCCATTTTCATTGAAAACAGCTTGCCTTTGAGTGCCATAATTCGATTTGTGTTCTGGGTCTGATATAAACTTTTGATGGTCATTCAGATCTCAGAGGACGTTTTACATTCTATGATATGTGGGATAATGTTGTCCTTGATGGACATCTTCAGCAAAAAAATTTCTTTGTTTTCTCGCTTATCCCATTCTTGCTCCTACGTAGTCGCTCCTGTAACTGAATTCGGTCTCTGCTCATCTCCTGTAACTATCGACCATGCATTCGCACCCTCAAGCAAGGTCTGTATCTTAAACTTCCAGTTCGTGAAGTTAGATCCATCGAGTTTTCCAGACTCGTGGAGATATGATTCCATAGTGTTACTCATTCTGAACTGATCTACAAATAAATGAATCTATCCAACTGATTCAGAAAAAAAAATAAAAAAAAATCAATACCTTTCAGATCTTGACAACTGATCTGCCACTGCTCTGCTAGTTCTCCTGATCCACCCACTGTATCTTTGATTCAGATCCAACAATATCTGGCAAATCTGCAAAATAATCTTGCTCCACTGAGCAAATCCGTTGTTTCCCAATACAGCCACAAAATTGATTCGATCTATCTCTCTCGGACAGATCCACAACTTCTCTGATCTGCAACTCCCACAGATCTTCCACCGAAGGTGAGGCTTTCCGCGGATCATCCACTGAAGGTGAGGTGGCACCTTCCCGAGAAAAAAATCCGCACCCAAATCAAAAAGCACGCAAGGCAAAACACTGGCGCAGGTTTTTCGTGCGCTTCCGCGTCAATCCCGTGATTTGGCGCGTTGGCGCGGGTATGGGCCGAACAGATGCACCAATTGCGCTTCTTGGTGCGACTGTCAGCGAAGAAAGCACGCCAAACCCCTTTTGCTCAGAGATTAAAAAATCATCTGAGACTGTGAGCTAGGTGTTACTGCAGTCCACCCGCTCGACCGAGCACAAAGCTCTGTGAGCACACAGCTCTCGTGTACACGCGGCCACAAAGGCACTTTTAGCCATGAAGGTGATTCAGTCACAAAGGCAAATTGGCCACGAAGGCGATTCAGCAACAAATGCGATAAAAGATCAAGCTCACCCAATCTGAGCTCTGATACCAAGATAAAATATGCACAGAATTGAAAAGAAGGAGCTGTAGCTCTCAGGTGAGTACTGCACCTGGAGACTACACTCAAACAGAGAGATCACTCTACGTTCACTCTACATTCATGAATTAGAAATTACATCATTAAGTACATCACAAGAAATCAGGAAGTTGCAAACAGACTCCTAAATTCTAGGAACAAATCCTAAACTAGGAGATACGTTACAACTTATGTAACCTTTTCTCCATTAATACATAAATAATATAATTATTTCTAACTATTGGTAAAATAAGTAGTGGTAAAATAAGTGGTATTGTTTTTTTTAGATGTTTAGGGGACAGAATAACTTAGAAATTCTGGTAAGATTATGAAAAAATTAAGCAAAGATTTTTGAAAATCTGGGTTGCAATTGTTAAACTTCAGTATTTTGGGTGCCCAAAGGTTTAGACAACTCCGGTGTAAATTTTTTAGGGAGAGATTTATTGGAATCACAAGTTTGAGTTGTAATGTCTTCATAATTTGAGTATCCAAAAGGTTTTCCAGAGTCTTAAGTGACTAATTTCTCATGGTTTTTGAATAGTCCACTTAGCAGTCAATGCATTTGGTGGGATGAAGAAGTGGGATTGAAACTAGTGTAATGAATCACATAGGGTCAATCATCACTTCTAGAGTGATGCTCATAAGGGTGAAGAAATAGGATTGAAACTAGTGTAATGAAGCACATAGGGTCAATCATTACTTCTAGAGTGATGCTCACAGGGGTGAAGAAATAGGATTGAAACTAGAGTCAATTATCACTTCCGGAGCTTGCACCCCGTAACCAGGACTTTCAGTACTTAAGAGGAGGTCACCCATACCAGATGAATGACTTACTTAATGCAGTTGAATCCCCAAAAATGAAATCTAATATAATGTACTGCAAAACTCCTAAATTCTTGACTATAAAATACTATTACAAATATTTTTCAATATATTATTAAAAATGTATATAAAAAATATCAAAAATTCACTTCAAATTGTATTTAAATATTAAAAACACAATTTAAATTTAAATTTAACCAACCAACCACAAAAATAAAATAAATAAATAAAAATAAATAATAATAATTCTCCTCCATTTATTGACCAACTCCTTAATTTATAGTTGTTGACGTGCTCCTTTCAAAATGGACTGGTCATGTATTGTGAAATACAATATAATAAACTATTAGCCTGTGATATCAATGAAGGAATTGCGTATATGTGAAGCCAGCATAAGTGTGGCTGTTGAAGAATCTTAAGAAACTTTACAGGTATTGTATCCAAGGAATGAATGATGTGTGACTGTGAAGAAAGTATATATGTATATTATATAGGAGTGAAACAATGTGTGAATGGGAAGAAAATGCAAATGACTGGAGTAGAAAGAAATCTTGAGATACTTTATGAGTGGATTCCGAAAGCAATCTTGAGAATCTTGAAAATTTATTAAGTAAAATGATAGAAATTAAAGAATTTTATAGAAAATAAAACTACTTTGTGAGGGGTTTGTGAGGGGATGGGATTTTAGTACTTCAAATATATCTGTAAAATTTTATTAATTAGTAATTATATCATATGTTGTAAAAGGAACCTTGTAAAGCAATAGTATAGAAAACATTAGTTTAAAAGAAATAAGATGTTGCAGAGAAGGAGCCATCGTAAAGGAATGAAAGGTAAATTTTTCTTCTATGGAAGTATGTAGTAGAGATTTCAAAGATACAATTTTAAACTGTGAAACCTCTTCTTGATTGAAAACATACTAAACTGATAAGATATCGCTGAAGAGCAATAATTTAAAAACTTCTTGGCACAATTGTTACATAATAATTTGATGCACAACTTGTATAGAATAAATATCTAGATCACTTGGATCACCACTGTATTTCTTTCACCATTATCTTACAATCTTGAGACAAAATGGGTAAGCAATATATTAATGGAAACATGAGTTGGTTTTCAATATCAATTTATTATATTGATATCAATGCTTATAAACTATTATAAACATAAAAACTGAAAGGCTTACTAAACAAATGATAAAATAACTTGTCATCAACATAAAACTGAAATGATTAGCATATATCATTGCATACATGGTTACAATTTTTCGTGGATGAGGTGGTATATGTCAGTGAGGAAGGATATTGAATTGTGCTATAAGTAATCCAAGTGCTGCAGGAACTATTCATAGTCCTTAATGATATACTCAAAGTTCTTTCACAATACTAATCAAGTGTCTAAAGAAGCCATCATCACTTTCAAAATCACATATTTAAACATACAAGTTGTAAAAATTAAATTTTTTTCATAAATTTTAATAGAATCATGTGCTCAGATCTAAGATATAGTTCTTAAACTCTGAAGCCTCTTATTGATTAAAAACATACTGAACTATAAGATATAGATGAAGAGAAAGAATTTAAAAACTTCTTGCACAACTTGTATAACAGTATATATATATATATATATATATATATATATATATATATATATATTTAATTTAATTTAAAAATAAAAAAATTTAATTTATTTGAATACGTTAAATAAATAATTATTAATTTAACAAATAATTATATCAAGAAAAGGCAAGGACCATGTTACATTGAAATATTACTACAATACTGCTTCCTTGAGCCTTACAAATCATGAGGCCTATGTTGAAGTTAAGATAAATACCTTGTCTGATCATGCCAACACGAATGCCTCATGAATAAAGAAATAGATCGTGATTTTCTACCTTCAAAATATGGTGCAGTTCTCCATATTTAATCTTGATCACTTCCTATTGAGTCACCAATGTATTATTTCCTTCATGATCTTTGAAACTATTCAAAAGAACACATTGTTCTTTACAAGTGATCTCCTACCATGTTCCTGTTTTTTCAGTATTACTCATATGAAGTTGGTTTCTTTTGTTCTTTGTGAAGATAGTAAAAAATGTATGGTGAGGTGGCTTTCATCACTTCAAGGGCAGTAAAAATAAGGCTACTGAGAAAATAACTCCAACACAGAGAGATATTGGGTAGCATTTATGGAATTGACGAATATGACTTGTTATGTGGTGTTGGCTACTCAACATAGCTTTCTTGATATTGTGTAGAATAAATGAATTTTTATTTAGCTTATATTACATTAGCTAAGAAATTTCCAACATTCATGGCACACTTTCCATCACATTTGTAGAGAAAATTATAACAAAGTATCACACTTTTCTTATCAAAGCTAAATGCTCCTATATGCAACAAAGATGGATTTCATCACTTAAGAGCAGTCAAAACATTGCGAAAAAAAATCCAACACATTTGTAGAGAAAATTATAACACAATATCACACTTTTCTTATCAGAGCTAAATGCTCCTATCTGAAACAGCGATGGATTTCATCACTTAAGAGCAGTAAAAACAAGTTTATTGTGAAAACAACTCCAACATATTTGTAGAGAAAATTATAACACATTATCACGCTTTTCTTATCAGAGTTCAATGATCATATATGCAACAACAATGACTTTCATCAATTCAAGAGCAGTAAAAGCAAGTTTATTGAGAAAACAACTCTAGCATTGGTAGAGATTTGGAAGCAATTGTTGAATTGGTGAACATGTCTTGCTTTATGGTGTTGGATATTGGGCATAGCTTTCTTGATCTGGTATACAAGACTGTAAATTTGCATGTAGCTTATACTACATTAACCATGAAATTGTCAACATTAGGGCACACTTGCCATCATATTTGTAGAGAAAATTACAATAGAGTATCATATTTTTCTTATCATATCTAAATGTTCCTATATGCAACATCTACCTTGTGCCTCATAGTTTAAATTTGTGCAAGGAAGAGGAGAGGAGGAGTGTCAAGGTGCAAGCTAGAATAAGAAGAGAAAGAAGAATCATGTTTGAGACTTAGATTCATTCTCTGCACATCTAGAGTAAATCTTAATAAAACAAAACTCACCATACTTTGAATTTTTGAAATAAATATCTTAAAAAATAGAATATCAATTTAATACATTTTACTCAATTACACATTTAACAATATTCATTTAAAAAAATATAAATATAAATTACTATTTTAAATAAAAATAGTACAAAGAATCACATTAATTACCATGGCCCTCGTGAACGTTCCTCTTATTACTTATGTTTGTAACTTATTGTTAATCACATAGTGTCAATTTTTTAAAACTTTAATCTACAAGTCTCACTTTTTATAGCTTTGGTTGAAGGATAGAGTATTTAAATTCCCTTACCGTTTAAGAAGCATCCTCAATTAACCACCCACCTCGGCATCCAATCTAAACATCTTAGGTTATTCTAAATTGATCAAGGGTATAAGATTTTTAGGGTGGTGTTCAACGTGCACTAAAATTCCCATGAGGTCCATCATTATGTATGGGGTTCATTGCAACCTTGGATATATTCTATGAGTTGTTGTGATTTTTTGCTTCTGGCTACAACTTAGTTTTGGTTGTCACCTAGTTATCATGATTCAAAACTTTGTTATCATCTCAAATCCTTATGGCATTAGATATATTATGTGAGGTAATGTGATGTTTGGTTTGTCACAATGATTCAAAAATAAGATATTATACTGCAATATTGACTTTCTCATTGTCTGTTTTGTTTATGAACCCTTTAAAAAAACCACAGGAACATTTGATTTTAAACTGTGATCTCCCCAACATGGGTGGGGGTTTCAAAAATTGGAGAGTAAATTGAGTAGTTATTATTAGATATTGTTGTATAAGATGGAAAATTTTGATGGTTTGTAAACAATATGGATGTTATAACATATATCTATTTTGAATTTTTAGTGTCTCTGGCCACCATGCATCTAATATGATCATTTCAACTGAGAACGTCAATACATCACTGTGCAAATGATAACTTGTGACATCCCTAGCCATTTCCTTTGATTGTGGATCAAGTTATAAACTAATAACTTGTGAAATCCCTAGCCATTTTCTTTGATTGCAGATTGGGTTATAAAGTAGATTATACTCTCTCTTCAGACTCTACAATATATTTTGGATGGAGGGAAAGGTTATGATAAAACTTGTACAAAAAAACTCCTTGGGGTTGTCTTAACTTACTCTATTGTTAATCACATAGTGTCAATTTTGTAAAACTATAGAAAAACTATGTATATTTGGATGTATGAAAATTTAGATGCATTTTATTAAGTAAAATTTTAAAAGAACAATGGTTATAAGCATTTAAAAATAATTTTGTTAAATAATTAGTTTAGATCTATACTATTTATGAGATGGATCAATTCTCTTTTCACTCTAAAAGAGGTTTGCATATCAAGAAATTTGATCTCTCTTGGCTCTTGGTAGATCGAGATTTGAGATTGATCTAGGCCATCTTAATTTCCCCCTTTAAATAAACTACATTCCACATGAATACCATGGGTCAATACCATGGGTTGTTTTTATAGTTTATTATTATTATTATTTATTGTATTTTGACCTAGTTAAAATGTTCATTACATTATGTCAATCTTTTTATTTAATTTCCTTTTATTTTTATTTTTGTGTAATTTGAAATAGTCAAAATGTTAAAGATGACATTACAACATTTCTATAATAATTGGGGTTATTCTAAATTGATCAAGGGTATAAAATTTTTAGGGTGGTGTTCAACGTGCACTAAAATTCCCATGAGGTCCATCACTATGGATGGGGTTCATTGCAACCTTGGATATATTCTATGAGTGTTGTGATTTTTTGCTTGTGGCTACAACTTAGTTTTGGTTGTCACCTAGTTATCATGATTCAAAAATTTGTTATCATCTCAAATCCTTATAGCATTAGATATATTATGTGAGTTAATGTGATATTTTGTTTGTCACAATGATTCAAAAATCAGATATTATACCACAATATTTACTTTCTCATTATCTGTTTTGTTTATGAACCCTTTAAAAAAACCACAGGAACATTTGATTTTAAACTGTGATCTCCCCAACATGGGTGGGGGTTTCAAAAATTGGAGAGTAAATTGAGTAGTTATTATTAGAAATTGTTGTATAAGATGGAAAATTTTGATGGTTTGTAAACAATATGGATGTTATAACATATATCTATTTTGAATTTTTTAGTGTCTCTGGCCACCATGCATCTAATAGGATCCATTTCAACTGAGAACATCAATACATCACTGTGCGAATGATAAATTGTGACATCCCTAGCCATTTTCTTTGATTGTGGATCAAGTTATAAACTAATAACTTGTGAAATCCCTAGCCATTTTCTTTGATTGTGGATCGGGTTATAAAGTAGATTATACTCTCTTTTCAGAAGACTCTACAGTATATTTTGGATGGAGGGAAAGGTTATGATAAAACTTGTAAAAAAAAACTCCTTGGGGTTGTCTTGACTTTATTGTTACTCACATAGTGTCAATTTTGTAAAACTATAGAAAAACTATGTATATTTGGATGCATGAAAATTTAGATGTATTTTATTAAGTAAAATTTTAAAAGAACAATGGTTATAAGCATTTAAAAATAATTTTATTAAATAATTAGTTTAGATCTATATTATTTATGAGATGGACCAATTCTCTTTTCACTCTAAAAGAGGTTTGCATATCAAGAAATTTAATCCCTCTGGGCTCTTGGTAGATCGAGAGTTGAGATTGATCTAGGCCATCTTAATTTCCCCCTTTAAATAAGCTACATTCCACATGAATACCATGGGTTGTTTTTATAGTTTATTATTATTATTATTATTTATTGTATTTTGACCTAGTTAAAATGTTCATTACATTATGTCAATCTTTTTATTTAATTTCCTTTTATTTTTATTTTTGTGTAATTTGAAATAGTCAAAATGTTAAAGATGACATTACAACATTTCTATAATAATTGGTTGGAGAGCATCATGACACAAAAATGTAATGTTTAAATATATAAATAATTATTTTTCTTTTTTATATTGTTTTTTATCCATGTAATTTAAATTAATTGGTTTGTGTGGAGTTTAATTTTATGATATAAATTTTATTTAAATCTAACAAATTTTTAATAATAACATTTTAACTTAAAAGTCACCAAAACCTAAATACTTATTAAAAAGAAAAAAAAGAAAAAAACTAGCATTATAAAAAACATATATAAAACTATTTACTTGTGGATCTAATGGCCTAAAACATTTCAATCGTCTAACATTTGATCCGATCCAATGGCTCAGACATGGACATGGTGGCAGCTAGACTAGTTGTTTTCAAAGAGGAACACCTTACAGCGTCATATATATATATATATATATATATATATATATATATATATATATATATATATATATATTTGAAAACCAATAAAATTGTCATGTTTTCAAATTATTATGTTACGAGTGAGACCAAATAAAGTCAAAGTTGTTAGTGTTTATGGTTTTCACAACTTATGGTATTGTCTATAGTATGCTCATTGTATTGTAATGAAATATTTTTTTATATAGGAGTGTGAGTAAAAGAGCATTCGGTGAGAGAGAAATATGAAGCTAGTGAAATGTAAGACGATTTTCATTGTGTTAATAAAAATCTAGTAAACTTTTTTCTCGTGATTTTTCCCCAAATGAGGTTTTCAAGTGTTTGAGTAAAATTTTTAGGTTAGTTCTTGTTTCAAAGAGTGGATTTTTTTTTTTTTTTTAGTTAAATTTTTCTATTGTCGTTATTAACAACTGGGATCACAATGAGGTTGTTCTTTTAATTTTTGGTGTATGCCATGTTATTATTGGCGAGAGTTATGAGCATGGAGATAGCTCCATTAAGTCATATGGAAAAATTAAATATGGCTAATTTTTCCCTATGTAAGGTGCAGATGGAGGATATATTGATTTTAAAGGATCATTATTTGTCGATTGAGGGAGACTTAGCGAAGATGCCCTCATCGATGAAAAATGAAGATTGAATAAGCTGGACAGAAGACCATCACCACAATTCATCAGTGTTTGGAAAAGAATGTATATTTTTGACATCATTGAAGAGAAGACAAC
This sequence comes from Pinus albicaulis, assembly GCA_034641835.2. Taxonomy (NCBI): domain Eukaryota; kingdom Viridiplantae; phylum Streptophyta; class Pinopsida; order Pinales; family Pinaceae; genus Pinus; species Pinus albicaulis. The sequence goes on along the minus strand of CM076579.1, from coordinate 1,473,900,160 downwards.
AACAGGCTATTTAAAAGGCTACATGATCCATATGAGAAATACATAGTATCAAACAAAGTCTTCTTGATGAAAAAGTTTTACAATATCAAGATGAAATAAATTCAATGTGGAGCATTCGAACGAGTTTAATATAATTACAATTCAACTTTCCTCTGTCAATTTTTTTTTGGATGATGAGATTAGAGCCATCTTATTATTGTGCTTTATGTTAGATAGCTCGGAGAATTTGATAGTAGCCATCAACACTTCAACCCCTACAGGGCCCTTGAATTTTGATGACGCTAGTATCAGTTTAATGAACAAGGAGTTGCATTGTAAATCAATTGTCGAAAACTAGGGAGGAGAAGCTCTAGTCTTAGCTGATCATGGAAGGAAAATTGAACATGGTAGATAGGAGTGTTCAAAATAAATAATGGTAATACTTACTTTTTTTCACTGTGGAAGAGCATAACACAAGAAAAAGGAGTGTGGATTTTCGAAGAAGGGGAAGAAATAACGGAAAGAACAAAAATCAATCAACACAAATAAAAAATAAAGCAACACAAATGAAGGTGAGACCATTATTGTAGCTTCTGAAAGTGATGTTTATTTACTGTTTTAGTAGAATAATTATGTTTTTATATTTATAGTAGTAGAATTTTTGGGCACTTTACTATGGAGCATCTCACCATGTGACCAAATGCAAAAATAATTTTGTTACATATGAAGAAGTTAATGTACATTTAGGAAATAATCATTTTTGCAATTTTGTTTGAGTTAGAGATGTATGAATCAAGAAAAAGGATGGACATGATATCTTGTTGAAACAGGTTAGGCATGTCCCAAATATGCATATGTGTTTGATCTATATTTGATCCAGGTGGCTCCAGACACCCTTAGGAGACCAAGAAGGCTGATGATAGGCCAAAATTCAAAGTTGTCGGATTGGTCTCAAACTAGGTTTAGATTGAATTTCTTGTCGCCCTGATTCCAACAGTGTGAATGGATCTCCAATCCGAGCCCGTATGGAGAAGTTAGAGCGAGTCAAATTTTGGTCAAAGTCAGGCAGTGGGTCAGGTTTAAGGGTCCCACAAATTCACCGTTAACCGGCAGGAAACCAAACTCCTGAAAATAGGCAAAATTGTGGGCTTGTTAATTTTCCCAATGACCCTTATTTTCATTAAATTAGAAAATAACCATTTTTGTTTAAAACAACAAAAAAATATAAACAAATAGGTGGCCCTGCTGCCTCACCACATGGTTACATATAGAAAAAGACATCTGCTTTATGGTCGTGGTCGCATGGAGTTTAATTCCCACCCACCATGTATTATAACAATGGAAATGTTTATATATATACACCACAATGTAACCAAAGTGGAGCCGGCGGGAATTGAACCCGCCCAACCCACGTGGGACGGCCCCATAAATCATGAAGTCAATGCATTTAACGACCGAACAAACAACCCATATTTAAAAAGGCGCCCAAATAATAACCCGCCACCTATTTTAAATATTAAACTCCAAACGTTGCAATAACCACCAAAATAATTACAATCAGTTCAACTAAATGTTATGCTGAGAGGGGGCGATATTTGATCCCCTGACCTCCTTTCCAACAATTTCTATACTTACCACTACGCAAACCAACCTCATGTGGTAAATTCTGCCCAGAAATGGGTATAAAGTCCTCATTTTCTCCAGTGCACCCGGGATAGGAGGAACAAAGGACGGACCAGTAGACCAATGTCGAGTTCGAGGCAGGTTTATTTTTTATTGCAGGTGGAACCCTGAGCCATTCAGGGAGGTAGTGGAACCATGATCTGAGCCACATTTTCAGAGGGGCCAGAATTCTTCGGTGTCTAAATTGGATAAATTTTATATGGATTTTACACCTCTCGACGACAGGAATATGACGACGATGTCAGCTTCTGCAATAGAGGTCTCAATTTTTCGGCCATTTTCCATATGGGAATGACTGTGTCGGATTTCAGAGTGTGGACATTCGATATCATGCCATTTGGATCCAATAGCTGGGCATTCTATTCTTCATTCAACTTCAGAGGTGAGTTATATGAAGTGTTGTTGCCATGTACTTCATTGATTATTGTTGTGAGATGTTTTATGTCGTGTCGATTCCTGTTTGATGTATGATGTAGAATCTTGATGTTTATATCATGTGATATGTATTCATCATGGATGGTCATTTATGTTCTGATATCCCTTTGTTGCCTTGATTGCGTGATACTCTTTATCACCATGTGTGAGGTTGTCATGCTGATAGGAGGTTTGTTATGAGTGAGAGTTACTTGTAGTGGAACATCTCATGGAGATACTTTGCCACTAATTTCTAGGGAACATTTCCTTATATGACAATAAAACAATGTCCATGCACATCATCACATTTTCCAACACTAAATGAAGCATCCAACACCATCGAGACACCGAGGCCCGGAGACGTAGTCCACACTGGATGAACTCCATTATTAAACGTCTTGCATTTTGTTGTGTGATTGTTGACTTGTTTTCCTCTTAATTATATCTGCATATGTGTCCATTAATTCTTTGATAAAATGAAATTATAATACATCATAGAAGTAAAATATCATGATTAAATCCGGTAGCTGACGGACCCGGATCACTATTGGACGATTAGATGATTAAGGTTGTTCCACAACCTTTGGGAAAGGTGGTTGGAAATTAATTTAGGGTCAATGGTGTTGGCTAAAGGATTCAAGACAGGAACCTTGTATACAATGAGGGAAACAATAAAGATATTGGATGTAATTTTTGTTGCAAAAGAAGAAGACTTGGTGGAGTTACGACATAAGCGCTTGGACCAAATGATTGAAAAGGACCTAAAAGTTCTTTTTTCGTAAAATTATGCTTCTAGGTTTGAAATCCTATGAACTTGATCTTTGCGAGCATTGTATTTATGGTAGGCAAAGAAGAGTTTCTTTTATGAGAGGTGGTCATGAAAAACAAACAAATTTGTCAGAATTAATATACTATAATGTGTTTGGGTCACTGAATGTTAATTCTTTATGATGAACCTCATATTTTGTTACATTCATATATGATGCATCTAGGAAGGTTTGGGCCTACCCTATGAAAATTAAAGGTGAGGTGATTGAGTTATTATAGAAATTTCATGTTGTCGAAAGGGAGACTAATAAATTGCTCAGGTGTTTGACGATAGATAATGGTGAAGAATATTGCTCCAATGCATTCAAGAATTATTGTAATAAGTTTGGCATTGAAGATGAAAATATCGTGCCTGGTACTTGCCAACAAAATGGTACTATAGAAAGGATGAATCACACTATTATGGAGAAGGTGAGGAGTATGTTGTCAAATTTTAGATTGGAAAATCATTTATGGGAGACGTGGTAAAGAAAACTTGTTATCTCATCAATCACTCACCTTTTATAATCCTAGACGGTGGTATTCATGAAGAAGTTTGGATTGGTAAAAAGGTAAATTATTACCACCTAATTTTTTTTGGATGTGAAGCATTTATGAATATTCCCAAAAATCACAGAACCAAATTAGATAATTTGTTTTTTTTTTTATATACGAATGGTGAGATTGGTTACTGTCTATGGGATCAAGTTAATCAGAAAAAATTTAGAAGGAGGGATGTAATATATAATGAATTTGAGATGTATAAAATGCATCTATGTGAAATGGAGGTCAAGAAAATTGTTGGCAGGTTTATAGAACAACAAGAAAATATTCCACCATTGGAAGAATCTAGGAAAAAAATTTAAGAACATGATGGAATTCAAGTGGAAAATGATGGACAAGAATAAGAAGAAAACTTGTCGCAACCATTACAAGAGATTCAAGTGGAAAACACATCACCAGAGTTGTTTCATAGATCGAATAGGACTCATAATTCCTCACAAAGGCATCCACCTTAAAATTATATTTTTTTAACTGATGAAGGCGAGCCTCATTTTTTTTAGGAAGCCCGTGAAGTGGAAACTAACAAAAAGTGGAAGAAATCAATGGAGGAAGAAATGGTCTCTTTGTTGAAAAATAAAACTTTGGAGTTAATGATGCTTCCAAAAGGAAAAAATGCCCTACAAAATAAATGGGTATACATGATTAAACGTGAGGGTGAGGAGAAGAAGGAAATATAAAAAGTAAGGTTGGTGGTGAAGGGATTTGCACAAAAGGAAGGTATTTACTTTACATAATTTTTTTCACCTGTTGTTAAAATGTCATCCATAAGAGTTATCCTTGGTATTGCAATCGCTTTAGACTTGGAATGTGAACAGTTAGATGTGAAAATAACTTTTCTCCATGGAGAATTGAAGGGGGAAATTTATAAGGAACAACTAGAAGGATTCAAGGTAAAAGATAAAGAGAATCTTGTCTGTAGGTTGAATAAAAAAATTTATGGGTTGAAACAAGCACCTTTCTAATGGTACAAGATATTTGATTCATTTATGCTCGAGCATGGCTTCAAAATACTAGAGGCTAATTATTGTGTCTGCATTAAGAGGTATGACCAAGAAATGTATATTATACTAATGTTGTATGTGGATGATAAGCTAATTGTTGGACATGATAATAACATGATTAATAATTTGAAAAGGAATTGGGAAGTCAAATTGCAATGAAAGATTTAGGTTCAACACAACAAATGTTGGGAATGAGGATTATGTGTGATAGAAAGAACATAAAGTTGTGGTTGTCACAGGAAAAATACATTGAAAAGGTGCTATATATGTTCAATATGAAGGATATCAAACTAGTTGGTACACCCCAAGTATCACATTTCAAAATTAGTGTTAATTTGTGCCCTTAAGATGACAATAATAAGTAGGAAATTAATAAAATCCCTTATGCTTCAATTTTCGGTAGCCTGATGTATGCCATGATATGTACTCTTCCAGATATTTCATCTTCAATGGGAGTAGTTAGCAAGCTCATTAAAAATTAAAAAAAACAACATTGGCAAGTAGTAAAGTGGATTTTGTGGTATCTCAAGTGTAATAACCCTGATTTAAAACTATTATGTTTTTATGCAGATAGGAAAAATAGTATGTGGACTTATGAAACAATTTTGTTGTTGGAGGAATTATAATTCTAATTAATAATTATTGAGGAAAATTTGTATCAATTTTGTAAAGACAGAATATAGATAGATCTGAAAATTCTTATCCATGAGGATAGGATAGAATTTCATGCTTTCCCAGGTTCTCCAAAAAAATTCCTTTGGAGAAAGAAAAAGAAATAGATAGAAGAAAATATCTAAGGAATCCTCAGTAAAGAGGAAATTTACTAGGAAGAGGTAAGAAAAAATAATGCTAAGGAAAAGCAAGTTTTTAAAAAAAAACTTTTGTGGAAAAAATAAAAGTAAAAGCCTAGGTTATAGGAAACAACAACCTAGAATAACGGGATGCCATTATGGAAACTTGCTGGGGAAAGTTGGCTTAAAAGTGCCTTCACTAGTTTAACAAGAGGTTGTAAACATTGGGGAAAAATAGATCTCTGCTTGGGGGAGAGCTCTCAGGAGAATCTCGTGGTTGGGAGGAAAATTGTCTTTACAAGTTGGTATGCAGCATGTAGAAATATTTATATTCAAATTCTTGTGTTATAATAATAATGAGATGAAATAGCTTGTCTAAGTTTTAATAGAAAAATTCTACTTTGGAATAAGTGATTATTGCTATACTAAACAACTGTGGAATGGTATCGAAAATGGTTTAAGGAATAATAACTATGGAACCTTGAACCAAGAAATTAGTTCATTCCAAATTCATGAAGTAGTCGATGTGTAGTGGTAGTACTCCTAGAAGATAATCTATGAGATGTTGAATGGGTAGGTCTATTAGTTCCCTTATGCTCCTTCAATACTATGTACAGTAGATTTATGCACAATAGATTTACATACATTAGATTTATATACAATATATTTAAGTATAAACACAAGTAGTTTTATGAACATGTGATCAATCGAGTATGTATTAATACGTGTACATAAGCAAAAACAAGATATCCTTTCCAACAAATGCACTTCACATTTAAGAGTAAACACAACTAACATACTTCTATTATCAATTCAGTAACAAAGATTTATTCGAATTTAATAAATACAGAAATCGACATCATAGAGGAGTAAATCGTATAACATCTAGAGGTATCCAAGATAGATAAAAACTGATAATTTCATTAATATAGCATGAGGAAATGTTGTCGAGATTCACAAAAATAACACTTGAATCCTTAATTTTACACAGTCATTTGTGTATAACTGTGTTATAATTAGTAAAAATACATTACAAATGTTCACGAGACTTAGAGACCATTTATGGCATTAACATCAGAATGTTGAAACTACAGTAGCATGTGCCAAAGTATTAAAACCCAAAACCTTTCCAAGAGATGAACCATGGGGGAACCAGCGTACTACCAATGTGAGAAAGGACCTAGTTGGTAAGCATGAGAAAATGGCGAAGTAACGAAATTGACACAGACCCAAAACATAAGAGTCATACCTGCGAGAATAGAAATATGAAAATTAGAAGGTAGTCAAAGGAAACTAGAATGATATCACATAAAAAAAATCACTACGTCATGACAGAGAGCTAAGTTACCTGAATACGTAGTCACGATGTGTATTTACTCCACCTGTGCACAAAAGAAAAACAATGATGTGAGAAAATGAAAACTCCATCACATTCAATATGTGAATGTATGAATTGAAAACCCGGAATTTCATAAGGTATCAAAATTACCTATGGAAGGAGAACATGAGGATAACTGTCATTCTCTTCGCCCTCAGTTCCTTGTCTTGGATGGAAGGTTCAACCTGGGTAGAAACACCCAACAATATAACATGAGAATCTAACCTAGAATGTATACGCATAGGAGAAAGGCCATAATCCTAACTCCATGTAAATCAATACCAAAACAATAAAGATAAAAGAGGCAACAAGGGTTATACAAAACCCCAAACCAGGTACCCATATTACTTACGCATTATCATGGAACAGTAAGAGAAAAAAAATTTGATCGAAAATACTCTTGTGAACATAGCGGATTCTAAAATATAAAACCCATAATTTAATAGAAAAGAGGGTTGCAAATACCATGTTTAACAATCGAATGTACAAGAATCAAACCTAGAATCGAATGGGTAGAATAGAATTTAACAAAGAAGTGTTAGCCTATCGAATGCACAGTGACCAAACCCATAGTTATATGGGTGTATTTCATATTAGCAAACAATCTGTTGAATATATGGAATGTACAATATTTAAACCCAGAACTTGAATGGGTATAACATAAATTACACACTAGAGTTGACGAGAAAATCCCCAACACCATTTCCAAATCTATGTTATAAGAATGGTGAAAAATCCTTACCAGGTAGCCACACAGTAAAACCAGGAGTTCTTCCCCTGCATAGGACAAATCCCACTGTGAGATGGGTATTTACAAATTGAATAAAAATAAATGAATATAACAGAGTGTATATGAGTGACAGAGAGAGAAATTTACCAGATAATTCGAGTGCTAAGGTAAACCCTCTCATGGGGTTTCTATGCAAACATGAAAATGAAAATTATTAGCAAATCTGGAAGGGTAAGGAAGAAAAATACCAAATACATTTCATGACAAAGTCAAGAACTGAGAAAACCCAGTAAATGACATTATATGTGAGAAAAGTGGTGAAGAAATTCACTGCTTAGCCACATACTTCCCCAGTCAGCATTCTAATGCAGAAGATGAACATAGAGAGGTAGCATCGTGTCTTCCTAGAGCTACCATGACAACCTAGAAACGATATGTAGGTTTGAGCTAACAAAGGAACAACACCCTCAAGCATGGCGACCACACTCTGTAAGCGAAATGTCGAAATGAGGAAAAGTAAGGCAGGTAAACCCTTATGGTTTTTCTTGATTCCTTTGGACCGTAGATATTCCCCACGAGATCTCATCTATCCCTCCATAGCCTCGAGGAGTGCAAAGGCCACGTGAGGAGGGAAGTCTATCACATGGCCTCCCACAAATGGCATAAGTAGAGTAGGAAACGTCTTGGGGAAGGGATGTTCCATTGAGTGTGAAAATAGCCTTAGTATAAAAACATAAGAGAGCTATACAAATATTTTAGGAGAGAATTTAAAAAAAAAATCCATTGCAAAGGTAAATCAATATGACTAAAGGTATAGGCAAATATTTATGTGGCTAAGGGTATAGATAAGGGTATTAACATATAGGTAATGGTTAGGAAACCATTTACTAATTATACATGTAATGGTTAGGGAACCATTGTAACCAAACCTTAGGGTGCATGAAATTAACTAGGCAGATATGAGTTCTCCAGCCTTAGTTAAGTATAAAATTTATTTAAGATGTTAGAAGTACGTTAATCATCTTAAGATGAAAGAGGTGGGCTGGCGATTATTAAACGAAAAGAGTGATAGGAAAAAAAAAATGTTTGGGGACATGACAAGTGATATTAGAGCCCAAGTTAAAACATTGGGCTTATGGACCCCAACACTTGAATATTTTTCTGTCTCGAAATTTTGATTGTATAGTTAAAATTGTTTTGCAAAAATGAACATTAGAATATAAATTGGCTCTAACTATTCATGTTAGATTTCATAATGTTTTTCATGTTGCATTATTGAAAAAATATGTTCATGATCCTTCTCACGTGGTTGACTTGAATTTGATACAAGTGGAAACAAAAGGGGACTTTCTTCCAGAACCACTTTGTATATTGGGACGAGAAGAAATCGTGCTCTAGAATAGAACAGTTGCTCAAGTGAAAGTGCAGTGGAAGCACTTTACACCTGAGAAGGTTACATGGGAGTGAGAATAAATCATGACAGAAGCTTTCCCAACACTGTTTAAAGAATAAGCAGTTATTTGCTAACACCGAGGACAATGTTTTTATTTTGGGGGAGCTATGTAATACCCCTGATTTACATGTATTATGTTTTTATGTAGATAGGACAAATACTATTTGGACCTATGAAACAATTATGTTGTTGGAGGAGTTATAATTATAATTAATAATTATTGAAGAAAAATTGTATCAATTTTTAAAGACAGAGTATAGAGAGATCTGAAAATTCTTATCCATGAGGATAGGATAGAATTTCATAGTATCCCAAATTCTCCAAAAAAATTCCTTTGGAGAGAAATAAAAATAAATTATATAGAAGAAAATATCTAAGGAATCCTCAGTAAAAATGAAAGTTACAGGGAAGAGGTAAGAAAAAACAACGCTGAGGAAATGCAAGTTCTAAAAAAAAAATTGTGGAAAAAACAAAAATAAAATCCTAGGCTATGGGAAACAACAACCCAGAATAACGGGATGCCATTATGGAAACTTTCTTGAGAAAGTTGGCTTAAAAGCGCCTTCAATATTTTCACAAGAGGTTGTCAACACTGTGGAAAAATAGATCTCTAATCATGGGAGAGCTCTGAGGAGAAGCTTGTGGTTGGGAGGAAAATTGTCTTTACAAGTTGGTATGCAACATGTAGAAATATTTATATTCAAATTCTCGTGTTATAATAAGTATTAGATGCATGAGCGTGTCTAAGTTTTAATAAACAAATTCTGCTTTTGAATAAGTGATTATTGTTGTACTAAACAAGTGTGGAATGGTATAAAAATGGTTTAAGTAATACCAACTATGGAACCTTGAACCAATAAATTGGTTCATTCCAAATTCATGAAGTAGTCATTGTGCGGTGGTAATACTCCTAGAAGATAATCTATGAGATTTTGAATGGATAGGTCTATTAGTTCCCTTATGCTCCTTCAATACTATGTGCAATAGATTAATGTACAATATATTTACATACAATAGATTCATATACAATATATTTAAGTATAAACACAAGTAAGGTTATGAACATGTGATCAATCCAATATATATTCATACATGTACATAAGCAAAAATAAGATATCCTTTCCAACATATGCACTTCACATTTAAGAGTAAACTCAACTGATAGATGCACTTCACATTTAAGAGTAAACACAACTAACATACTTCTATTATAAATTTAATAACAAGATTTATTCGAATTTAATAAAGATAGAAATCAACATCATAGAGGAGTAAATCGTATAACATCTGGAGGTATACAAGATAGATTAAAACTGATAATTTCCTTAATATAGCATGAGGAAATGTTGTCCAGATACACAAAAATAACACTTGAATCCTTAATTTTACACAGTCATCTATGTATGACTATGTTATAATTAGGGAAAATACATTACAAATGTTCATCAGACTCGAAGGCCATTTATAGAATTAACATCAGAATGTTGAAACAACAGTAGCATGTGCCAAAGTATTAAAACCCAAAACCTTGCCAGAGGAAGAACCATGGTGGAACTAGCGTACTACCAACCTGAGAAAGGGCACGGTTGGTAAGTATGGGAAAATATCAGAGTAACTAAATTCACGCAGAGCCAAAACATGAGAGTCATACATGCGAGAATATAAATACGAAAATTAGAAAGTAGTCAAAGGAAACTAGAATGATATCACATAAAAAAAATCATTGCGTGATGACAAAGAGCTAAGTTACCTGAACAAGCAGTCACAATGTGTATTTACTCCACCTGTGCACAAAATAAAAATAATGTTGTGAGAGAATGAAAACTCCAACACATTTAATATATGAATGTATGAATTGAAAACCCATAATTTCATAAGGTATAGAAATTACCCGGGGAAGGAGGAACATGAGGATAGTTGTCATTCTCTTCGCCCTCACTTCCTTGTCATGGATGGAAGGTTCAACCTGGGTGGAAAAACCCAACAATATAACATGAGAATCTAACCCAGAATGTATACGCAGAGGAGAAAATCCGTAATCCTAACTCCACATACAACAATACCTAAAGAATAAAAATAAAAGAGGCAACAAGGGTTGTACAGAACCTCGAACTAGGTACCCAAATTGCTTACACATTATCATGGAATAGTAAGAGGAAAAAACCCCAATCGCAAATACTCTTGTGAATGTAACGAATTTCGAAATATAAAACCTAGAATTTAATAGAATAGAGGATTACATATACCCTGTATCAAGTATCAAATTTATTTAAGATGTTAGAAGTAGGTTAATCATCTTAAGCTGAAACAGGTGGGCTGGTGATTATTAAACGAAAAGAGTGATACAAAAAAGAAAAAAAATTTGGGGACATGACATCAAGGGTACTAGTAACTTTTGTTTATGTTTTAGTAATAACAATGTTGTTCTTAAAGGTTACACAGATGTAAATATGGTTGAATATGTGGACACTAGAAAGTCCACCACTCATTATTTATATACTTTTGTAGGTGCAACAATATCTTGGATGTATAGATTGCAAAAAGTAGTGACCCTCTCCACAATAGCGGCAGAATACATCGCTACCACATAAGCTTGTAAAGATATGTTGTGGAAGCAACATTTTGGGAATAAAACTAGATAAATTTTTTGTTGCATTGTGATAGTGAGAGTGTTTTTCATTTAACAAAAAAACCCATATCATTCTAAGACAAAGCACATTGGTGTTGGATATCATTAGATCCGTGAAGTGTTAAATGATGGGATGCTACAAAATTCCAGTTGATATGTTAACGAAGACTTTGCTAAGGAATAAAAAAGAACTTTATAGAACCTTGGTTGATAAAAATTCATTTTGGGAAAGGGTTAGTAGATAGAAGAGAATAATGTCAAAAACATTCACTCAAGCTTCTATTTGGTCTCAAGTGGGAGATTGCTAGGCTTGAGACAAAATCAAGTCAAAGTTGTTAATGCCCATGGTGTTCACCCTTGGTATTGCCCATGGTATTGTAATGAGATATTTTTATATAGGGGTGTGAGTAAAAAAGAATGATTTTCATTGTTAATAAAAATATACTAAACCATTTCCACATGGTTTGGTTTTCTGGGTTTTCCACATAAATATGGTGTTTTATGTGTGTAAATTTTATTTTATTTTTAGTTAAATTTTTCTACTGTCTTTATTAACACACACAGAGCTATATATATATATATATATATATATATATATATATATATACATATATATTCTATTTAAATATATTTTTTGTTTAAAAAAAAATAAAGTTATAATTTTAATTTCATTAAAAAACAAAAATTAATAAAATATTTATGTTTTCAAAATATTAATATATACATGTATATGTAATTTTAATTAAAATTACATCATTAATGGAAATCTCATTTCTTCCTTTTGAAAAATAATCATTGATCCTTCCCTCATCCCCCGCCCCCTCTTTCTTTTTAACTTCTTACCATCCCTATTGAAAAAAAAATTATAGTAATTCACTATAAATCATAAGAATCTTTTCCTTTTTTTTTAAACATCTTCACACCCCTATGAAAAAAGAGTCACAATAATTAACTATAAATTATAATGGAAGAGATAAGAATTCATAAAGGGGGCAAATTTTTTTCATCAAAGTATTAGTTTTGCAAAATTTTCTTTATTCCAGTTAAAGGGGCTTCATGTACAACCCAATCCATGTATTTTACTCCATCCCATGAGGGATTGGATGGACAATCAACATATTTACCTCATTCTTACTAGTATCATTTTTCAACATTGATTTATCTAAATAATTATAGCACCTTGGTTTTGACTTTCCCCCTTTTATATATTTTGAGGAAGAGCTCAAGCATGGAAAGTAGCTTGTAGATGTCACTGAAGTTGACATATACAACATATGAATGTTATACTCCCATAATCCAAGACTTGGATACATTTAAAATTTTTCCATTTGAGAAACATTTAGTCCAAAAAAATAACATTAAGGTCTATCTAAAAATAAAGTCTAGGATAAGTCGAAGGAACTTGCTCTAGTGGTAGCACACATTTCCTGTCCCTAGCTGTGTGGGTTCAAGTCTCCGAAGACACTTCGTAAGTTGGCCCTTATGAAAACTATGAAAAAAAAAATTTTCATGGTGAAATAATGGAAACCGTATGTATGAATTTACCAATCTCGTATGGAGATCATTGGAAACATTATTTTTTACTTTTGATGCTAAGTTTGGATGCCCTGTTTTTTAAGGTGTTTTTACTCTAAATATCTAGCTCAAATGGGAACATAGGATATATGGTTTAAAATATTATTACAATATGTTTCCAATGTATAAGGCTTTCCCTATAACTCCATATGAATGAGAAGATATGAAATATATTGTCAGGTCACCCCAACCAAAAAATAAAGGTTGACTTAGCAAATTTTTATAGGTCAACCCTATAAGTGAAGACAAAAACACTATAAAGAAGGGATAGATTTTGAAATATAAGGTAGCTATGGTCGACATTTTTTATCATAGAATGGTGAAGAAATTAATTATTGGTCATCTACAAGTCGACTCTATCACTCCTTCAAGTCGGCTTCTAGGGAGATATCATGTCGGCTTACTACGGATAATTAGGCCTCTCACTTCACTTATAAATTGAGGCTCATTGATCCTCATTTCAACTAATCAAGAAAGAAAGGAATTCAGCTTGCAATAAAAAAATTTGGATCATCTAGTACATGCATATCCTTAAGTGCAAAGGGTGAACAAGAAGATTCTACCACAACTGAATTGATGTATACTTTGGCTAACATTGAAGCGAAATCGATTTTGGATATTATACTCCTTATTTGGGCTAGCATTTTGTCTCATTTAAAAGTCCAAATGAAACAAAAGTATTCACAATCCTTAAGGTGACACATTAATAAATTTTAGAAAATATTGTGGGCTTGGTTCATTTGTACCATCAAGTAGAAATGACAACGAAATCGCTAGCCTTCCATTACAGTTATTACGGGCTTATTTTCAGCTTTCTTGTGCAAAAATTTTCATTGGACAAAAGCATGATTTATCTCTCTTTTGTGTGAACTTTGATTAAGTATCTTGTTATTGGTTATATTGTTTTTTTGGAACATTTTTTGTACTATTGAAGGACATAATCTCTCTCCTAAGGAAATAATTTTTGGATTTCCCCTCGCAGGTTTTGCCCTGGCTGTGAGCCTAATTTTCGTATCTCTTATCTCTTGTTTATTTCCTATTGCTCATTGTCTACTCTGAACTTTATTTGCTGCTATTGTTGAAGAAATAATTGGTTGAATTTTTTCTTGTATAGCTACTTATTGACTAAAGTATAAAGAAGATGAAAGTGTCATCAATAGAAGTAGTTGTCAGTTTTGAAAAACTATTCTAGTCATCTCAACACTAGAATTTCAACATGTTATCCGAGTTGTTGTGAAGGAAAAGAGTAGAGAGATCATCTTAAGAAGCACTTGAAGCACACTTGAAAATAGTTTTTGTGTTAGTGTGCTTGGTGCACGAATGTACCAAATCACACTTGCTTAAGAGGGGTGGTTTTCCCTCTTAAGTTCTTGGTCATAGGCAGAAAATAGATGGATTCAAGTAGTTAGTGGAACGTGCTAAAACATAAACATACTAGATAGATAAATAGCATGCATATTCAAACATAAAAAACTGAACTAAAACAAATAAAGCAAAAGCTTTGAATAGATTCAAACAATGTCAATAATACAAATGATGACGCTTACGTCCCCTCTTATTGAGTGCTGGTACGAATGAATGATGAAAATTTTACCCAGTTTCCAAGGGGCCCTTAGAACTATGGAGTTCCAAGTCCTGATGCAAGGATGCCTTTACTCCCGAGCTACCTTGGCGCATAGTCTCCCTCTCTCTACTATGGTGGGCTAGAGTTGTTGGATGGCCAACAACTGAGTCCCCTCTATCTCTGCTCTAGATCACACACTACTGGTATTGCTTAGGGAAATTCTAGCCAACATAACAAGGTGTTATCATATTGTTCATCTCCTGGTCGCCTTTCATAGAACAATTCAAACTCTCATTCCCTCTCTTGGTACATTGTGGATGGTGACCCAAGAGAGGAGGGTGATTCCATTGTGTGCCACATTTATTCCATTGTGTGCTCCCTTAAGGTCCTAAGGAGGCTTGAGCGGCTGTCCTTAGGCGGCCTCAAGTGTGGGATCAATGTCCTAGAGTGTGTCTTGTGGTCCCGGAAAGTGACTTCAGCCACTCTCAGGACCATGCAACTTTTTGAGGAAAATCGCGCAAAGGCGTACTTATCGAAGAATAGTGTGCACAAAGGTGCATTTAGCTGGTTCCTTCAGTGCACAATTTGATTTTTCCTCTTAAACCTTAGATATTTTTAAATACTTCAGATTCTCTAATGTCTCCTAGCCCTATAAATCCTTCTGCCTGACATTAAATAATGTCATATTTTCTTGTTCAATTTTTCATTGATAACAGTTTCCCCCCTAATATGTGAGGTATAGGAAGAACTATATACCTGAAATACATTATAGTTTCTTTTCTTTGTACTTTGTGGGGAGAGAGAAAAACCTGTGTGTAGCCCGGAGTTGGACACACCCTGCACACGGTCAAAGAGAGAACATGTCCTACGGGATCCCTGCAAGCAATGGTATAATACAATATATAAAAAATTTCTACGAGGCGGGAATGTCCCATGCTCGTGATGCTTTGGCTAGTTAAACAAATCTGCTTGATAGATACATATTCTATCTATGTCACTAGTATGTTAGTGATCTGTTGGTTGATGACGACGGCTGTTGACGTCCTCAGGGGCATTTTTTCTTTGAAAATAGGTGGAAATTGGTACCCATATGCATAAACTTGGTATGGCATATAAATTTGCATTGTACGCATAGGTGCTAGATGGGACCTTCCCATGTAAGCATTGCTAAAGAGACACTTATAAATGAATGGGTCTTCGACGAATTTGATCAAAGTGAAATGGTTGTAAGGTACGCTACCATCTTGACATGAAAGCTTGTGTTGTATGCGAATTTCAAGAGGATCGATGACATCTGTGGGAAATGATGTATCCCACAGTGCCACCCGAGGGTGTCCCTTTTGTGGAGAGGGGTGATCCAAGGTGTTATCACTCAGTAATTTCTCAAGGCTAAAGAAAGGAATCACCGAGGTAACCACAAACCTACTTTTGAGATCAGTATCTAGCCTTCCTAATGCTCAGAGACGAATCTCTCTTAATTATTTAACTTTGTTGTGTTAATTGATTTTAGGCTAGTTATGTATGCTTGATTTGGTTTGATTTCATTTGTTGGTGGAATTTACTGATTTAGATGGATAGATGACTGTCTATTTTCCATTGGGATATGGATTCAATATATCAAGAAAATAGAACAGAAACAAATGATAAGAGCAGTGTTACAGGGCAAGGTAGCTGAGAAAAATAAGATCTTTAGGGATGAATGGTGAAGTGATTTTCAATCAGGATCGAGGAGCAGTTAAGGATTCCTTAAAACAGATAATGAAGGAAAATGAAAGAGGTCAATTGGGATGGGAGAGAAATTAAGGATTCTCAGATCTAGATATCAGAGGAAAACATTAAAATGAATAACAGTTCAGAACATAGTTTACTTAAACAAATTCTTCAATAATATTCCTGTTATAACATTTAAATTTGGAAAAAATGAAAGTTTATGGAATACTTAAGAAAATTACATGAACAATTGAAATATACTTCACTGAAGTGGCTCAACACATGAATCCTGTAAAGAAATGCCTTTATTATTGTCTTGTCTATCAACTCAAAAAAGTAGAAAGAATCCTCAGGTTGTAGATCAATTCAACTATAGAAATGTTTAGGAATCCACACTTAATATTTCGAATTGATGAAGCATTTATACAAAACTTAATACAAAATATCCCATCAACTGATTGGAATTTATTCTAGGAAATAAAATATCTGGAGGCTAAAAGGTAGTGACACCTTTCTAACTAACTGAAATCTGGCACTGATTCTTTGATTGTTGTCATCTGTTTGTTTCTCTCATGCTGGCTTGTCTTTCAAGCTTTATTCTTCCTTTGTCTTTTATATGTATTAAATCACACTAACTTTCTTGTTTTCTGTGTTTTCAATAAAAATGGATTTTTACTAAAAATACATTTGTAACTTCATGTAAAATATGTCATGGAGAGTTACTTTGAATAAAATTTGTTGTTGCTGATGTAAATTTTTTCATCTCTATTAACCATTACTGTCTGTGAAATTATCTCTTCTTGCTTGGTTTCTGGTTTAACTTGATTTTCTTTCTATACATAAACTAGAATTTGTTGTTGGATGTATCTTTTGCTGAGTCAAAACCTTCAAATTTTTATCCCAAGAGTATAGGGGAAAAAGGTGTTGGAACTAGTATCAAAACTCTTTGTTCAATCTTCTGGCCTTGCTAAATAACTTGCAAAATAAAACAATTATTAATAAAAGACAAGTTTGGAGGGAAGTGAAACGTTTTCAGGGAACAGGGAGGCCTATGGAAGGAGTCCGCACTGTGGATGACTAAATTCTACTTGGAAAAGGTTTTTCTTTTTTCGCAATTCAAACAGAGATGATAGAATAACGGTAAAGCGGGGTTTTTTGAAACAATGGTGTCTTATTGCACAACGCAAGGTGAACAGGTTTTGTTATATTCCAAAAATTTAGCCTTTAGCTAAATGGAATATTATAGTTTGTTTTATCACTAGGTAGGTGAATAAATGGGTGTGGAGGCCCATAAGTCTCCTTAGCAACAATAAAAGCACTTCAAGTGTGAAAGGAGACCTCTTTAACAGCTAACTAAATCACCTCCAAGTGTGAACAGGGGTTGGATCATGTTGATTCAGTGAACTTTAACCAAGTCAATAGCGCTGTTATGGAGGAGTGGAGATTAAATGAGGAATAACACAGTTTTGGAGGGAGATTGATTTCATGAAAGAAATGAACTAATTGATTGGGGCCAAGGGTAAGGAAGCTCATAATCTATATAAGGAAGGTGATGGTAGCCATATGGGGGATGTTTTTGGAATATTATTTTTTATATGGTCTGTTTAGACTACTTGCATCCTTTAGCTGTTTAGTTGAGATTGTTGTGCTGGTTAGCACCGGGTGTTCCCGAGCAAGAATCCCATCTCTTTCCTTGAGAGGCATCTTGTAAGAGTATTGCATTCATTTTCACATTTAGGTTTTTAGGCCAAGCTACATCTCTCTTCATCAACACAGTTTCTGCAGGTTATTGTGTTGTGTTGCAGGGTGTTGTAGTGGAGGGTTTAGAAACCCACTTTCTGAGCTAGTTTCTCATATGAGGAAGGATCCCTTCTCTTGGGAGATCATTTTGGAGGGATCTTGGAAATATTTCAGATATTTGGCACCAAGCCAACTATTTCCCATCATTTCCAGCATTGTTCCAGCTGGGAATTGTGTTATTTTTTAGGGAAGCTTCAGTGAGGGATCTTGTGGTTCCTTTGGAGTGTTTTCCTGTGATTGAAGGGTTCAACCTTTCATTGGAGGAGGCCTTTGAGGGGATCTACATCAAATCTGCTATATTTCAGCCTTCTGCATGCACGTGCTTTAGTTTGTAGTGAATCTTCAGCCCTAGGGCTTTAGATCCCATCTTGTATAAGGTGTATTTCTGAGAAACCTTTCTGAGTTCTTTGTAGGAGTTTGTATAAAGCCTAGATCTGTATTTGTCATATATTTTGAGGCATATAACAGCCCTACATATTTCGTACATCATTTTTCTATAGCAGTGTGTTTATAACTGCGTTGTAGTAGTCTTCCAACATTTTGTATTATAGCAACAGTTCAGATTCAGGAGTGATTGCTTATGGGAGGCTTGTTTCCTCATTGTATATGATTCATGCCTCACTATTATGTATTGATTTTTTGATATAATACATGATGATATGCCTCCATATTGGTCTCTAATGTTAATGAGTTGATTTACATTGCTATTTACAGTTTTATGTTCATAAAGTGTTGCTTCCCCATTTGGGATATTACAGTGGTATCAGAGCATAATCTTGGCTCAGCCTGTGCATTCAACCAATATGTCACCATAAGGAGGAGATTCTCTCTCTCGAAGAGATGTATAGAGAAAACAGAGACATGACTCCATTATTTGGAGGAAGGAAGGAAGAGAGGCTCTCAAAGCTTCTTCTTCAAACTATGCAGAGCATTCATGGAGATATCAAGAAGATGAGAAGGGAGATCTGTAAGGAATATCCAAGGGAGTTTGAATCTAAAGAAAACTCTAGATTTTCACATGATGAGTGTGAGCATGCAGCCACGCACCATGATTCATAGCGCAGTCTTATGCCCAGATTTACTATGACAGAGAGGAAGGAATAAGAAATGCCAAAGATGGAGACTCTTAGTGATTTTCTGCAAGAATATGAATCTCAAACTAAGAGGTTCAAAGATCACATCAAATTCCAAGAGTTTTGCAAGATCAAGGTGGAGAGAATCAAGCAGCATGATATGGGTAGATGTTTTCTATCTACTTTTGATGGTTCACCTAAATGTTCAACTAGAGCTTGGGTGGAGGAGCTAGACACCTATTTGCAGCAGCACCAAGTTTCAGAGAATGAAGCCATCAAAGTTGCAATGCTGCATTTTTGAGGTAAGGCCTATGCTTGGTGGATATTTGAGTCCTTTTATTTAAAAAATGTGCATACATATACTTATGCAAAGTTCACTAGGAGACTAGTGGAAAGGTTTGATGGAAAATATTCTGAAACACCTCTGATGGAGTTAAACAAACCAAAACAAACCAAACTTTTGCAAGGGTTGAAAGGACCTACAAACTCAACTACACTTCAGAAAAATGTTATAGAGGCTATCATATTGCATAATACCTTACTAGAGACATGATCTCTATCTCATATTCCTAGAAAAGAGGGCATGGAGATCCCTTTTTCAAAAGAGGATCCTCTTGTTGAGAAGGTGATTCCCATACATATTGAGGAAGAAAAGAATACTAGGGGCAACAACACTGTCATATCTAGAGCATATCTAGCACCTCATGCAAAGGTAGAAGGAGCACTTGCTCCAACAAGAGGAATTCTTGTATCACTACAAGAATTTCCTGAGGATTTCATATGTGGAGGTCAAGACACAATCAATGAACAACATGATTGTGAAACCTTGCAGATGGAAGAAGAAGGTAGGGAGGATGAACGAAATCTCATGATGAGGAGCACAAACCCCTATCTATTTCAGAAGGTTGATGCACATAAGAGGTAGACTGATTTGCGTAGTGAGGGCGGGGACAAAGTTGTCCATCCATATGTAGGGTCAACTCTTGACATTGATGTCTCACTGCATGGAGGCATTCCACCCAGGAGACCACCAGATCAGGAGATGATGAGGGATGATTCACATTGGGTTGCACCACTCTTAGATCCTGGAAGGGTGGATACTTTGGAGGGGTCTAGTACAGCGCAAATATTTTGGGGTAGACTCAAGGAGGAAGGAGACACTCTCCCATTTTCAGCATTACCCACTCTCACTACATATTATGTGCTAACAGAAGTTGTTGCAGTGATGGAGGATGGCACCACCATGGTGCAAAGGAACTGCTCCATGGATTTGGAGAAATAGAGGGTACTTCCTTTGAGGAAGGAATCCTCCATACACTGGAGTAGATGGAGGCCACTCATGCTTACATTGGCCAAGATCAGGAGGTTATTTTTGGATGGTAGCTTCTCATGGGAGGCCAAATTCCAAAGGCCACCACTTCTACTTGAGCATGAGCAACTGCATGATGGGCATGGAAGCACTTTGGAGGATGACTTTGGCATGGGGGATGTCAAAGGAGAAGACGTCAGCATGTGGGGAGCTTCACATTTCAGATCTTCAACGCTGTCTCTTTGGAGGATTGATCCATATTGGAGGTCTCAACTTTTGGTAGAGTACTCCAAGGATCTTGGTGCTTGCATGATTCTTGATGACCCGAAGGGAGATGATAGATACATGGTGGATGATGAGGTCATCTATTCTTATGGCAGAGTCTTCTTGACTAGAGCTTATGAGCTCAAGGAGAAGCTGCTACATGTAGCACATGTGGAATTTATTTCCATGCTCTTTGATGCATATTATTCCTTGATGGAGTTCACTTGGGATGGAATTCAGCAGGATGTATATCAGCATGAGGAGAGATGCATAGCTTGGATGGTGATGGAGAGGTTGTCACAACCACTTCCCTACTCATTGAGAGTGAGGGAGAGCTTTTAGTTGAGCCATTTCAGCTCAATGACCAAAGTACATAGTAGAGAAGGTACATTTTTGCATTATGACTTGTACTCATTTACTTTATATGAGCAACATGTTGTACCAAGGAGGGTCATTCCTTCTTGTATTTGGTATTGTGATGTACTTGAGGCCATTTTCAGCATTGATGATGGCCATGCTATGGTTTGTGGGGGAGGCCACATGATTCTTGGTGTGCACCATTGGCACCACATTTTAATTTTATGATCATATCTTGTAGGATGATTGTGGCAGAAAAAAAGTGGTTGAAAAGACACTTGTTATTCTTTGTTTGGAGGTAGGCAGGGGATGCACTGTGCTAGTTCCATATGTGGAACTATGATCCACCTCCGAGTTCTCATATGGAAACTTTTTTTCATTGGTTTTTGCTTCCATATATTGATGATGTTCTTATGTTTATGGGAAGCTTTGTTGGGAGAGTGGCACAAGAGTTGGAGGTGCCCATTGGGAGTATGATTCTCCATACTTTACATGTTGCATGTTTCAGGAGAAACAATGGGCAAACCATGATTGCCACACTATATCTCTTGTCTTCATGTGGGAGGAGCCATTTGGAGAACTTGAGTTCTTAGAGGGGGAAATTCATGGATGTTTTGTTTGGTAGGGTAACTTGGGCCATTCTTGGAGGCCATGACATTTCAGCCCAAGATCATAAAAAGCCCCATACTTACCATAAATGGAGAGAGAAACAACTTGGGTGGGAAAATCTAATCTCTCCATGCAGCCCCAATACATTGCATAAACCAGGGGTTGAGGATTTCTATGATGAGCTACCTAGGATGGCTCATTTCATTTGGATGATAGCATGGGTATGGGAGTCTCTCATTGGGAATGAGATTCCCCATGTCTTTCATCACTCCTACCTTGAGGAGGCCATTGGACAGCAAGAAGGTTTCCACTTACACCTTCCACCTTTTCATGATGTGAGCCACTTGGTTTTGCATACTTGGGAGGACCCATTGGAAGGCAGATTGATTGCAGATTACCTTGAGTAGTGGTGGGGACTATTGATGAGGAGGCCGCAAGAGGAGGAGGGGAGGAATTTTTCTCTCCCTTTATAGTTTCTCGAGGACAAGCAACATTTTGGAGGGGAGGACTGTAATATTCCAAAAATTTAACCTTTAGCTAAATGGAATATTATAGTTTGTTTTATCACTAGGTAGGTGAATAAATGGGTGGGGAGGCCCATAAGTCTCCTTAGCAGTAATAAAAACACTTCAAGTGTGAAAGGAGACCTCTTTAACAGCTAAATAAAGCACCTCCAAGTGTGAACAAGGGTTGGATCATGTTGATTCAGTCAACTTTGACCAAGTCAACAACGTTGTTATGGAGGAGTGGAGATTAAATGAGGAATAACGCAGTTTTGGAGGGAGATTGATTTCATGAAGGAAATGACCTAATTGAGTGGGGCCAAGGGCAAGGAAGCTCATAATATATATAAGTAAGAGGATGGCAGCCATATGAGGATGTTTTTGGAACATTATTTTGTATATGGTCTGTTTAGACTATTTTCATTCTTCAATTGTTTAGTTGAGATTGTTGTGCTGGTTAGCACCGGGTGTTCTCGAGCGGGAATCCCATCTCTTTCCTTGAGAGGCCTCTTGGAAGAGTATTGAATTCATTTCCACATTCAGGTTTTTAGGCCAAGCTACAAATTTATTCATCAGTGCAGTTTCTGCAGGTTATTGTGCTGTGTTGCAGGGTGTTGCAGTGGAGGGTTTATAAACCCACTTTCTGAACTAGTTTCTCATAGGAGGAAGGATCCCTTCTCTTGGGAGATCAGTTTGGAGGGCTCTTGGACATATTTTAGATCTTTGGCACCAGGTCAACTATTTACCATCATTTCCAGCATTGTTCTAGCTAGGAATTGCGTTATTTTTTAGGGCATCTTCAATGAGGGATCTTCTACCCCTATTTCTTCTCTGAGAGTCGAACTCAAGACAACTTCCTATACTCATACCTCCAGAGCAGAAATAGAGAAATATATGAATCAAGATGAATGGATTGAAGGCACTCTTTAGGAGGTAGATGAAAATTTTATTTCAACCTATAATGTGCAGACCCTTGTTACTGATAGTAAGCAACAGAAAAGAGTTATAGAAGAGCCTCCACATGCCAAAGAAATTATGGAGGAATTTATCTTGTAGCACAAAAATCCAAATCTTGGTCCCACCTTACTTTCAAAGGGAGAACAACCAAAGATTATATATTTGGGAGAGACTGAATTTTCTACATTGACAAATGTTCCTATGACTCGTCCATCATCATCACCTGCTAGAGAACCTATGGAGATTATCTAGCATTAAAATGCCACTTGTTCTGAAGAACAAAACATTTTCTCCATATTCTTAGAATTCAAGCATAATAATGAATCATTAAAATATTATGTTTATATTTAGTTCTAGAAGCAAACATAAACTTCCCAACACAGGCTTCTCATTTCTTTTGACAGTGAGAAAGGAAGGATGCAAATGGCTTTCTTGCAGGAAACGATTCCTTTTCCAAAGACTCATGTTGAGAAAAAAAAGACTGTGTTCTCTTTTGATGCAAGTCATATCCATCCAATTGATGATATGGACATCAACAGACAGCCTGGGGAGATGTTATTTTCAACAATCACAACAACATCTATGTCACTCTCCAAACTGAAGACTGCATTATCAAATTTTCAATCTCAGCTGAAGATTGAAAAACTATCTTCATTGGTGAAAGACAACAGATTGAAGTCTTTGGAGGACCTTGTAGTAAAATTTGGGTATGATCCAAAGGCTACAAGGAAGTTGAGGAAATTATCAAAAAGAAGAATGCAGATATCTCTGCTCTGTGAAAACAACTCAAATTACCCTCAACTGAAGATCCGCAGACAAAGGAGATTGTAGAGAATGAATACAACAAAGAGGAGATGCTCAAATTGATCATTGATCAAAATATTCAAATCAGAAAGATGGAAGAATTACTGAAAGAGAAATCAGCAACTTAGGTGACTACTGATCCTAATACAACAACTTAAACATCTTCTACAGGTACAAATTTTTCAACGTCCTTGACAACAACTGATGAAACAAAATTGGCCTAAGATTTGGCTATTCAGAAGCAGGCACATGAGAAGTTACAACAGAGGTTTCAAATTCTTGAATCACAAAAGATTAAACATGATACCTTATACATGGAGGAAATGCAAAAGTCTCAAAAGTTGGGACTTAAGGCAAAGGAAATAGAAAGTGAATCTTTAATGGTAGGAACATTGGTTAAAGCCAAGTAGAACATTTGGGAATATATCATCAAGTCTATGACAGAGGTATGGCCATCCATACAGATTATTTTCGAACAACAAGAGCTTATCACCAAGTGCAAAGCAGCCATAGAAGAACTGAAAGAGCATCTCATGAAAAAGCCAGCTGAAGCCATTGACATGATCAAGGTTTTGAATTCAAAGAACAGATAAGAGTTGGAAGAAGTCAACATACTGGACAAAACTACAATAATTTTGGAGATCAATAAAGTTTTACAAAAGAGAAATTTAATCAACCAACTGAAAACAAAATGTGAAGCTTTAAATACTATTGTTGAAAGGTTTCATACAAATTCTAATGTCTTGAATCATAAATGACTTTTATTATGGGTAGGATTAGATGATAAGTTGATTAAATTAGAAATTTATTGTAAAACTTTATATACTATTGCAATAGATAAGTCAAAATTTGCAGGTATCAAAGGACATGTTACAGGGAAAGAATTCCTAGAAGCTCTGTATTTTGATTTGATCATTCAACATCAAATCAAACATTTATTCATTCAGAGGTCTACTTTCTACAGATATACAAAGGTAGATGAAATTTTTCAGAAAGATGATAAGTGTAGAAATCCCAAGTCAAGACTAATGGGATAAATTTTGTGAAACCATCGAGTAAAATTGTGATTTTTACAACATGCCAGCACAATAGTTTTCAAGGATCCAATAAACAACAACTTCCATCAAAAGGGGCCAAGTCATAAACAACTTCCATAAAAAAAGAGACACTTCATATATCTATTTTCTTCTTTTATTCTTCTCTATTCTATTATTGTAATCAGTTAATATATTTTTGAGTTTTCGAAATTAGTATAAATAACTCGCATTTCAAGTTATTAAGGGTTGCACCCTTGGATAAGAGAATTTTTGTAATAATAATTGTAGATGTTTTTTCGATCATCAATAATAGAGGAAGGATTCTGAATTTGTCTCATACAACTTTGTTCCCTCTATGAGTTTTTCCAGTTTTTATTACATTTTGTGTCTTCATATGTTTAATTGTTATCAAGGTAACCAGGTAAGATTAATTGTGTTTTAGCTATCTTATAATTCCTACTGAAGTTATTATCAATATAAAGAATGATTTACTAAACATTTTGTTGATGTAAGTCCCTTTCATTTATAAATTGTCAGCATCTTGATAATGTTAAATGTATTTTTTTTAACTTTTACACATTGTTTAAAATTTTTCAAGCTTATGATTAATTAAAGAATTCAATCTGAATATTTGATAATAATATCTTCTTACATAAGTCTACTTAACCAATTTACAAAATCTTAATCACTATGTGAGATAAACAAGCAACCCTTATTCGAATTTTTTGATATTATCTGAAATATTTAATCAATAATTGTTTACATAATTTATCTTATACATTTGTCATCCAAAATTACAAAACACAACAAAACATTATAGATGCTTTGGCGTAATTATTGACCCCAATTATCTCAAACGACAACATCAATTTGGCGTCGTTGCTGGGGAATGAATTTTATTTGTTTTCCATGGGACAACGATAAAACCCTATTCATTTAAAGGTGACTAAAGGTTTATTTAGGTAAAAATTTCTCACTTGGTGACTTCACTGTTACCAAACTGGCTCCTTCAAAGAATACCAGATCTCAATCTGACTCTAAAATTTTCCTACCCTTATTAGATCTAGAGAGATTGGTAAGACAAGCTTCTTCTAGAAGAAGGCATCAAAACCCTTCTTCTACCCCTCAATAAGAGATCAATATAATTCCTGGTCCTTTCAGATCTGGACGTATTCCTTTAGAATTAGAATACATACCTCTGAGAGTGCATGAGTTAGTATCTAAAGGGGTGTATTTTCAATCAACCTTCTTAGCCCATTCTTTAGAATCCTATAAATTACCTAAGGAGCATTCTGAAAATCCTATATCATAACATGATTTGGATCTAAACTTACCTAGATTCAAACCTACTGATTTCATTTCCCCTGTTACATATTCTGCATCTTCTACTTCACACCAACCAGAAGATCTCTTTCTCTTTATTCTAATCCTTTATTTGAACACAAATAAGGAGAAGAAGAGGTTTAGAAGTTGGTCATTCGAACTCATTTAAGGTCTCGAAGAAGGTCTTCCATCCCATTTAATTCTCCTCCTCATTCTGCACCTCATTCCTCACCTCCTTCTTCTCCATCTTCACCTACAAACTCTACTACTTCTTCTTCAACTACTAATACTCATTCCTCTACATTTACATCTTCAAGTATGGTTGGTTTTAGACCAATTGTACAATCAAACTATGCTCCCCTATTAATTCCTAATATTCTCAATGATTTTCCTCCTGGACATCTAAAACGTCTCCCTAGATTTAATGGAGAAACTGGTTTATCAGCTGAATATCATCTGGAAGAATTTCTAGATTTTGTTGATAACATGAAATAGAACATGAAAAATTTTATATGAGATTGTTTTTGCAATCCTTATAAGGAAATTTATGGATTTGGTTTAGGTAGTTACCAGCTAATTCCATTAGATCCTGGCAAGAATTGACTAATATCTTTAAAAATCAAAGGGGAGTGAAAAAGGACCCTGTGTATTTCTTAACTAGATTTGAAGAACTCAAAAGAAATTTTGGAGAACCAGTTGATGATTTCATCAAAAGATTTAATAAGCTTTATCACAATATGCCTCCTTATTTTAAACCTTCTGCTAATTTTAGATTTTCAAAAGCCTTTGAAGATAACTTTGTTGTTGTGTTAAGAGAGAGAACATCCTGAACCTTAGAGGACATGCAAACAAATGCTATAGAGGTTGAAGAAAATAGGTGTGCATCAACTAAGATGTAAGATAAATCTAAAAAAGCCCAAAAGAAATTAAAATAAAGTCAGGAAGCTTCTTCTTCCTCTAAATCTAAAAATGAAGATGCAAAAATAGAGGAAATCACATCACTTCTTAGAAACCTATCAAATAGGATTTTAAATATTGAAACCAAACCTAGAATAATCCAAAAAACTGTTTCTAGACCCCAAACACAGGTCCAAGGTTAGTATAAAAAGTCTCCCCCATTAAAAAATCTTCAAAGACCACATAATGACCAACAAGTACCCACACCATTGTTGATAGATGATCAACAATCTGATGATAATACTTTATTTATCATTGAAGGTATTAATAACATAGATCATACATCTCTTCAGACTGCCATTATTCCCTTTAGACTGTCATTATTCCCGATCCTCAAAGTCAAATCCCTCAAGAAGACTAAGATACTTCTCAGGTTTCTAAATATCAAGCCTTTTCTGAGTTTTTGATTGCAGAACTCAATAAAAGTTATGAATTAAGACCTAGAGCTAGTCCTGGTAGACCTCTTAAAAACCCTATAATAATTGAGACACAAGTAAAAATTCTTGAAACTCAAACTACTATTCAACCTCAAAATCAATCAAGTGATTATGCTCAAATTGATAAAACTATATTGACTGCTTTTAATGTGGAAAAAGAGTTAAAATTCCTATTCCACTTTTATAACTTTCTAAAAACCCTAGATAGAAGATTCAAGTTGCAAAATGGAACCAAAACTCTAGTGTGGATGTTGAAGGAGATATTATTAGTCTGTAAAATGAAATACCCACCATAGCCTTTGGACCTAGTTCTGATATGATTGATGAATCCATACCAGCTTTTTATGTGACTTTGAAAGTGCATGACTCCTTGCTATACAATTGTACATTGGATTCTGGGGTTTCACACAACCTAATGCCTAAGGTCATTATAGAAAAAATTAATTTGGGTATCACTCGAACCTATCACAACTTATATACCTTTGACTCTAAAAGGGTGCAATGGTTAGGACTTATAAAAGACCTAGTGGCCACTTTAGATCAAATACTAGTCAAAAGTGTTGTATTAGACATAGTTGTCACTGATATTCCCCCTAAATTTGGAATGATTTTATCAAGATCATGTTGTGCCAAATTAGGAGGGAGTCTTCAAATGGATATGTCTTCTGCCACTATTCCTATATATGGTGGAGAAAACCTTAGGTTATATAGGGAAGTCAGATTCTTAAACATTGTCTGCAAAGTAGAGTAAGCTAGAAACCATCCCATTTATGCAGTTGATCAAGAATTTAGTTATTTTCAACTATCATCAAATATTTCCCAAAATTCTCAACTCAAGATTGAGGATGTAGTTGAAACTCCTAAATCTATTGAAACTGATATTTGGAAACTATTATTTGATGGATATTTCACCAAACATGGAACTAGAGTAGGAGTTGTTTTAATTTCACCCGATAAAGAAAATATCACTCAATCATGCAAGTTATATTTTGAGGTCACAAATAACATTGATGAATGAAGAGATTTTATTTTAGGATTACAGCTTGCTAAAAGTTTAAAGGTCCAAAATTTGAGTGTCTTTACTGATTCAGAACTCATAGTAAGAAATATCAGGAATATTTTTCAAACAAAACATCGAGGCTCAGATCTTACAGAAATGAAATTTGGGACACCATTGAAAACTCCTTTAATGCTTTCAATATCACTTCTATTCCTAGAGATGAAAACCCTCATGCAGATTCATTAGTTGTTTCTGCTAGTTATTTTAAGATTCCACATCAATTTCAAATACAATACCAAATTCAAGTCAAATATAGGCCATCAATTCCAGACAATCTAAAGCATTGGAAAATATTTGAAGATGATGAACAACTAAAATCCTTTCTTCAAGTTATTGATGAATTTTCTGTATGACAAATTAAAGAAGATAACTCAGACATAAATGAAGTTGCTAAAGACAAGGAAAATTCATACCTAAATTCAAAGGTAGCTGATCATGATATTATACAATTGTCAAATAATTTTTTCCCCAAAGGAATTGTTCCTTTAGAAAAATTATTTGATCAGAATGATGTTCCTAAAAATCCATTCTCTGTTTCTCCAGAAGATGACATTGAAGAAACTAACATTAGCACCAATGAAGAGATTAAAAATATTAAAATTTGTGCATATTTAGCTCCTAAAATTAAATCTGAATATATCAAACTTCTTACGAATTACAAAGATATTTTTTCTTGGTGTTATGCTGATCTAAAAATTTATGACACATTTTTAATTGAGCATAAGATTCCATTAAAACCAGAAGAAAATCCCTATCAACAAAAATTAAGAAGAATGAAACCAGTTCTACTTCCCACCATAGAAAAAGAACTTAAAAAGCTTTTAGATGCTCATATAATTGCCGCTTTAAGATACTCTAATTGTGTAGCGAATTTAGTCCCTGTCAGAAAAAAGAATGGTGAAATTAGACTATGTGTGGATTTTAGAAACCTTAATAGATCATCTCTGAAAGATAGCTATCCACTTCCAAAGATGGATCAGTTACTCCAAAGGGTGCCAGGTGCTAATAGACTCTCCATGCTTGATGACTTCTCTGGTTATAATAAGATATTGGTGAATTCAAAAGATAAAGAGAAGACAACCTTTACTAAACCCTAGGGAACATTTATGTATGCCAGGATGCCTTTTGGCCTATCAATTGTAGGAGCAACATTCCAAAGAGCTATGGACTTAGCCTTTGTTGGGATGGTAAACAAATTCATTGTTATTTCTCTTAATGATTTAATTGTTTTTTCTGAATCAGATCATAAATATTTAAAACACTTGACGTAGGTTTTTGACGGGTGCAGAAAGTTCGGAATATGATGCAGGAGCATCGGGACTTAGCCAGCAATGTGATGTTTTACTCACATGTTGTGGCCAATCTAAAGAAATAAACATTAGTAGTAGTATTTTATTTTATTTTATTACTATTGTTATTTATTTATGAGGATAGTTAGTTTGTTTTGTATTTTTAATCAATTAGGAATAAAATTAGGAATTGGTTTCTTTCCCTACGTGGATATAGAGCCAACATAGGGATAAGCACTTGACAATAGGGAGGTAGTGATTTGTTGATAAAATTCGAGAAGAAACCTATTCTAAGAGGAACAATTTAATATTTCAATTATAAATAATAGGGACGTAGAGGAGAAACACCAAGAGTGCCAGTGTAAAGACTGCAAATGAAAAGGGGCAAACAATGAAGTGTTCAGCCCATGTAGTGTTAATGTAATTTGGATTTTAGCATATTATGTTTCTTTTTGAAGCTGAAAATTGTATGTATGTGTTGTCTATAAGTGTGTGATTGCAGGTAGACAATTTTCGTTGTGGAGTGTGGTGCGCAGTTCTAAAGCACTGTAGTGGAGTGCGGCCTTGGTGTGGACGCAGGAAAACACACAAGCGATACGGTAAAACGCAATGGAAGCATTGGATTTTTCGGGCTTATTTAACAATGTTATACAACTATGCAATACTATTCAGATGGAACAAAATCAACATACAATCAACATGATCATAGTGTCATGTTTTAGCATCGCAAAGTGGCTTGTCATCTATGTTGAGTCATTGCGTGGAGATTAGTGCAGGTTAAAACGAAATTCCAACGTGTAATGCTGGAACATGTTTGTTTGCTTAATTACTGTGGTGCCTGTGGAGCTGTGGACTCAAACAGATGATGGTGTTTTTTTTCCTTAAAGAAAATGTCGTTGGTAATGGACCTCAATAAGTAAACGCATTTAATTTCCCTTGTTATATATTCAATCATGGGATTTTAAGATTTACGTTGGTTTGCTTTTATAAATGGATTCCAAATGCCTATTTTTAGTTATACCATTCTATACACAATAACAACAGTCCTTTAAGGACCCATCAATTATTGAAAATTGGAGTTTGCATAATTTTGCAACATTTCAATTATTATATATATGAATAGAGTGGAATTTGGAATTTTATACTAAGTGGCGAAGAACAAATCAATTGCATCAAATCTGTGGAGTAAACCTGGCCTTAGTAAAATTGAACATTTTACTATACTAATTTGTAAAGTGGAAATTGTGTTTTCTACATCATTTGGTATCAAAGCCAATATTTTTTCTTGAGCGTTGCAAAGAATGCCACCCAAAAGAGGAGTTGGAGTAGGCCAATTTGGGATAGGTATAGGGAGACCTATAGCAAACATAGTTTTGGTAGAAGAAATCTAGCACTTGCGTACAAGAATGGCTACAATGGAAACTACTCAGAGGAGGGAAATAGATGATGGCGGTGCCAGTGCCAATGAAGAAGAGACCATCGACGAAGAAGTGGAGGAAGAAAGCGAGATAGCTAAATTCATGAAGATGCTAGCAAAGGCCAGTAGCAGAAAAAAGGTAGAAGTACCTTTATACGATGGTAATATTAGTGTGGAGGTACTAATGGACTGGATCAGTTCATTAGACAAATATTTTGACTATGAAGAAGTCGATGACAAGAAGAAAGTGAAGTATGCAGGCACGAGATTGAAAGGTCATGCAGCCCTGTGGTGGGATGAATTGCAGTTGTCCAGGGAATGAAAAGGGAAACCAAAAATCAAGCAGTGGGATAAGATGGTGAGTAAACTGAAAGGTAAATTCATGCCGAAATATTATCAATTAAATATTTTTAGACAATTGCAAAACTTAAAGAAAAAGGGCATGACTATCAAAGAATATACTGAAGAATTTTATAAGCTGAGTATTAGGACGGGTCATATTGAAGATGACATAGAAAAGGTAGCTAGATATATAAATGTTTTGAGATATGAAATATAGGATGAGATCAAATTATTAAATTTGAATACGATTGAAGATGCCTATCAAGCAGCTTTGAGGGCAGAAGAAAATATGTTGCGCAAACAAAATCAGAGAAATAGAGGAAAGAGTCCGACAAAAGGAAGGGGAAAATTTAAATCCAGATTTCAACACTCCCAGAATGAGGCAGGGAGTTCGAGTAATAGATCACCAAAAAAAGGATATTCTGGTCACGGAAGGTTTTTTCCTAGAGGTAGAGGCCGAGGAAGAGATGTTCGGTGATTTGCATGTGGTGAGTGGGGACATGTGCAATGTTAGGTCCCTATATTACTAGTATAGTCCCTTATTGTTATTAGTGTAACCCCCTTATTGTTATTATTGTACCCTTGTAACCCCCATTTTGTTATTATTGTGCCCCTAAATTATTATTGTTAGGTCGGCTAGGATTACATTGTGGCCCACTAGGATTACATTATGGCCACATGGACTCCTATATATAGAAAGGAGGTTTTGTAAATTGTATCATCCAAGAATTGTTCATTTATGTAATGTATTGGAGGTTTCCCCCTCGAAGTGTCTTATTTCTAAGGTGTTCATATCTCTTTTCTTCTATTTCTGGAGCTGGTTACACAACATTTGGTATCAGAGCTTTGGATTCTAGGGTTTCGCTGCTCCAAACAGGTCATCGTGGAATTTTCGCTATAAATTTTTTTCTATGAAGTTTAAGAAGCTGAAATTTTTATGGTACGAAGCCTAAATCCTGAGGAAGATCTCCTAAAAATTTCAGAGCTTGGTTCGCAATATTTTTTGAGATATCATTTGTGGAAGTTAGGTCTTTTTTCAGGCTCCTAAACAGGTCATCATGGAATTTGCGCTATAAATTTTTTTGTACGAAGGTTAAAAATTGGAAATTCATATGGTACGAAGCTAAAATCCTAAGGAAATTTTTCAAAACATTTCAGAGCTTGGTTCATAATATTTTTGGAGATATGATCTGTGGAAGGTAGTGCTTTTTTAGGCTCCTGAATTTCAACTTAAAGAGGTGATCGTGGGAAAAGTTCAATAACTCTCTCTCTAGGGATCGAATTGGAGTGCCGTAAAAAGTGGTCGCAAGTACACGGACTATAGTTTTTTTCTATCAATTTCAGAGACAAATGACGAAAAAGTGACACATGTAAAGTCGTACAAGTTCGCTCTACTGAACCAGTCCAGAATTAGGTCATTGTGGGAGATTGGACACAAATTTGTCTTGGATAATCCAAATCAGGTCATACCTGTGGCATTTGAAAGAAGCTTCAGAGGGCTACTACAGGGCAGAATTTCAGATATTGAAGATTATAAATTACATAGATAATTTAATTTCAATATCGAGCTCCTCAAAGCAAGTAAAAGGTGTGTATTTTTTTTCCGAATTGCATAAGTCTTGTTTGAAGAATCAAGTTTAATTGATTCCAATGGCATCTTGTAGAATAGATATCAATATTGGATTCTAAAATGGCCCCTAAAAATAATTCAACACCCATTAAGCATTTATAAGGCTCTACTATGACTCATGAAGACGAAGAATTGGAACATGACATATCAAAATTACAAGAGCAAGTGCAACAAATTTCTCTCTCGCAAAGAACGACAAAAAATGAAATGGAAGTTTTGAAGAAAGGCGTGGAAACTAAGATGGATGGTTTGAAGAAAGGCTTGGAAGCTAAGATGAATGGTTTGGAAGCTAATATGGATGGCATAGAAGTGGGCATGGAAGCTAAGATGGATGACATGGAATCTAAGATCGATGAAAAAATGAAAGACAACATGGAAAACATGATGAAGGATCTAAAAGTAGACATCGAAGGTTTGGAAAAGTTGATACAAGAAATGTTTCCTAATGGTGAAAATATAGTAGAGGAAACTCATGATGAGAACAAAATAAATTTTAATCGTGATTTCATAAACTCTACTGTTGGAGTGAAGAACCACCATATTCCAAAAATGGATATGAGGAAGTTTGATGGAAAGGATCCTGTAGCATGGATACTACAGATGGAGAAATATTTTGATCTCCATAATGTGAAAAACACACAAAAGGTACACATTGCAACTTTACATTTAGAACAAAATACATTTGTATGGTATCGATGGCTTTTCTCCCGTAAAAAAATTGTCACTTGGTCAATTTTTATGGAGGAAATGATAGCACATTATGAGGATACAAAGAGCTACACCTTCTTTATCCAATTGATAAATCTCAAATAAAAGGGTTTAGTAAGCAACACATTGAGAA
Organism: Pinus albicaulis; assembly: GCA_034641835.2. Taxonomy (NCBI): domain Eukaryota; kingdom Viridiplantae; phylum Streptophyta; class Pinopsida; order Pinales; family Pinaceae; genus Pinus; species Pinus albicaulis. Next base: position 1,473,865,873 of record CM076579.1, on the reverse strand, counting down.
TTTCCAAGAATTCAACATAAGGGTAACAGATATTCCAGAGGAACACGGGATTGATGTATTCATAGGGACTTTAAAGGATAACATTCAACATGAGGATCACCTTTGGGAACCTAATTCATTGGAGAAGGAATTTAGGTTAGCAAGACAAATTGAAAGTAAAATTATGGCAACAAGGAAGCCTACTACTCACACTTATAAAGATGGAAGTGTTGCTACTCTTAGACTTCCACAACCTACAAGGTTGACACCACAAAAATTGAAAGAAAAAAGAGAGAAAAAGGGATTTTCTACAATTGTGATAGCAAATACACTAAAGGTCATAAGTGTGGCTGAGAAGAAATTATTTCATAGATTGTGAAGAGGAAGAAGAAAATGAACAAGAAGAGGATATACACTAGGAACTACCCAACTACCTCTAGAAGATAGATATTGGAAATGAATCCGACCATATCATGTAATGCACCTATGTGAATTACTCACTCCTCAAACTCTCAAGATAGATGGACATATCAAGAAGAAAAAGGTAATAGTGTTGATTGATTCGGGTAGTACCCATAATTTTATTCATTGTAAGGTAGCCAAGGAACTGAATTGTTTCCTATACCCAACACTAGAATGTCAAGTGATGGTTGCAAATTGAGGAACTATAAATTGCTCGAGAAATGAAATAATATCAAGCTAGCCATGGGGGAATATGTATTGAATAGTCCAATTCTTTCCATCCCAATGGGAGGTGTAGATGCTATACTAGGAGTACAATGGTTACAATATTTGGGGACGATAGATTTTAATTTTCAAGAACTTTTCTTGATTTTTTTTCAGAAGGAAAGGAAATCGAATTACGGGTTCAGGCAGTGGGAAGTTTTATATGATAATAATCTCTAATGTCATGACAAAGCTTTTAAAGAAAGAACAATCTAGGCGTAATTGCACAATTATGCTCACTAGAAGTTCCAACATCAAAATCATCTATTTCTCATGATCTCCAACAAGTCTCTGACAATCATTCTAAGGTGTTTGAAACTCCCAAAGGACTCCCACCTATTCGATATCATGATCATGCTCATTCATCCGATTCCAGGAAGTGTTCCTCCAAACATCGTCCCCATAGATATCCTTACGTCCAAAAGAGCTAAAATTGAACATATGATTGCGTAAATGTTAGGAAGTGTGCATAATTCCACCTAGTCAAACTTCTTTCTCCGCTCCAGTAGTATTGGTTCACAATAAGGATGGATCATGACACATGTGTTCGGATTATATGGAGATCAATAAGCTCACTATTAAAGATAAATTTCCAATTCCTGTGATAGCGGAATTATAGGATGAATTACATAGAGAAAATTATTTTACCAAGTTGGATCTTCATTCAGGATATCATAAAATTAGTGTGAAGACTGAAGATTTTCCGAAAACAACATTTCGAACTCATGAGGGTCATTATGAATTTTGGGTCATACATTTTGGCCTTACCAATGCACCTTCTACATTTCAAGGGTTGATGAATTCCATTTTCAAACCCTTCCTTAGAAAATTTGTGCTCGTATTTTTTGATGATATACTAATCTATAACAAGTCTTGGAAGCATCATGTTCAACATGTTGACAGGGTGCTCAAACTATTGGAGGAGAAACAATTATATGCAAAACATCCAAATGTTTCTTTGGAGTAAAAGAGGTGGAATATCTAGGTCATATTGTATCTCATGAGGATGTTAAGGTAGACCATAATAAAATTAAATCCATTAAGGAATGGAAAGTCCCCACAACCATAAAGTAGTTGCGAGGATTTCTCGAGTTAACAGGGTATTATCACAAGTTTGTTAAGAATTATGGGAGAATAGCAGCACCTCTAACAACATTATTGAATAAAGATGCATTTGTTAGACTTCTTTGGAAGCAACTAAGGCCTTCGAACATCTTAAAGAGGCAATGTGCCTAGCACCGGTCTTAGCTATGCCAGACTTCACAAAAACCTTGATTGTCGAATGTGATGCCTCAGGAAATGGAATTGGTGTTGTTTTAATGCAGGAAGGAAGACCCATTTCTTTTGAAAGTCGTCCAATCAAAGGAAAGTATTTACAGAAACCTATTTATGAGAAGGAAATGTTAGCAATACTACATGCACTAAAGAAATGGCGACCTTACACAATGGGAAGACACTTCAAGGTAAAAACTGATAATGATAGTCTTAAACACTTTTTGGAACAAAGACTATCTTCGAAGAGTAGCAAAAATGGGTCACAAAGATGTTGGGTTATGACTTCTAAATAATCTACAAAAAAGGAAAGCTTAATGTTGTTTGCAGAGATACACTCTCAAGAAAGAATGGGTGAGGTGTTTGGAGCATTGTTATAAGCATTTCATTTATCCAACCGCATTTGGATAGACCAAGTGCAAGAGATGAATGGAAGAAAGACAAAGGATAAAGGGATACTCATTCAAAAGGTTAAGATCCTAGTACATCTGATACATTTAGTTGGAAAAAATGATTCTTTATGGTACAAATATCACTTATATCTTTGTAAGAATTCCCAAATAAAACAAAAGATTCTTTTGGAATTGCACACTTCTCCCTTAGGAGGACACACAGGATTTTTAAAACTTACCACAGGGTGAAGAAAGTTTTTTTTGGGATGGCCTTAAATTTGATATTCAAAATTTTGTGGCGGAATGTTTGGTTTTCCAGCAAAATAAAGTTGAGACAATTAAGACCTCAGGTCTTCGACAACCTTTATCCATTCCAAGTCAACGTTGGGAGGAGATTTCAATGGATTTTATCACATTTTTACCTAAGTCCGAAGGAAAGAGGTCATCATGGTGGTAGTTGATAGAATTAGTCATATATGCACAATTTTGTGCATTATCTCATCCATTTAAAGTAAGTACAGTTGCTACTACATTTATGGATAGAATTCAAAAACTACATGGAAGCCCAAGGGTTATTGTGAGCGACATAGATCCCATTTTTACTGGAAATTTTTGGACGAAGTTATTTTCTTGTTTGGGTACTCAATTAGCTCATAGCTCATCTTATCATCCTCAATCTGATGGTCAAGCTGAGATAGTAAATAAATGTTTGGAATGATATCTATTAAGCTTGTATCCATAAAACATATGCAATGGGTCAAGTGGTTACCTCTGGTTGAATGGTGGTATAACACTTCATTCCATACTGCAGCAAAAATGACCCCATTTATGGCACTTTATGGATATCATCCACCATACATCACATCATCTTTAAGAGAAAATTCTAAGGTTCAAGCAGTGGAAGATCACATCGAGCATCAACAATAAGTTCTCCAACTCTTCAAGGATAACCTAAATTTGGCACAAAATCGAATGAAACAACAGGCATATCAACATCACATCGAGAGAATTTTTGATGTAGGATACTGAGTATTTTTACGGCTACAACCATACAAAAAAATTTCCCTCAAGCAAGCTAAGAAGGATAATAAATTATTGCCAAAGTACTATGGTCCTTACAATGTGTTGCAAAATATTGGTACTATGGCATATATTCTTATTCTATCTTCGCGAGCAATTCAGCTATAATAGTTTCATGCTTAAAGAAGGTTATAGGTGAAAATCTTCCAAGCTCAAACAATATTGCCGTAACTTGATGAGGAAGGAAAAATCATATTGGAACTCCGAAGCGGTCACGGAAACCTGTGAACAGATCCAATGGTGTACGATCAATTTCGAGATTCATCAAGTGAACTTACCCTCCGAAGATTCTTATGGGAGGATGAGAAGTTTATATTAAGAGTCCGTATTACCAAGAAGAGACAACACTTTTTTGAAGGAGAGGGGCATGTTAGGTCCCTATATTACTAGTATAGTCCCTTATTGTTATTAGTGTAATCCCCTTATTGTTATTATTGTACCCTTGTAACCCCCATTTTGTTATTATTGTGCCCCTAAATTATTATTGTTAGGTCGGCTAGGATTACATTGTGGCCCACTGGGATTACATTATGGCCACATGGACTCCTATATATAGAAAGGAGGTTTTGTAAATTGTATCATCCAAGAATTGTGTATTTATGTAATTTATTGGAGGTTTTCCCCTCGAAGTGGCTTATTTCTAAGGCGTTCATATCTCTTTTCTTCTATTTCTGGAGCTGGTTACACAGCATGCAATGGGATTTCCCTCACAATAGACCAGCCACCCAGCAAAATGTGAACATTGCTAACACAAAGGAAGAAATTCCTTAGACTGCGGCCAAATAGGAACCACCTGAAGCCGGAGAATCCTTCTTGTTGGAAAGGATATTGCTTAAAGAAGCTAAGGAAGCCAGAGAACCAGCTCAGAGAAAGAATCTTTTCAGAACTGTATGTAAGTAAAAGGGTAAGTGTTGTAAATTGGTAATTGATAGCGGTAGTACTAATAATCTTGTTTCTACGGAAATGGTGGACAAATTAAAGTTGGAGAAAACAGTACACTGCACTCCTTATAAAGTGTTGTGGCTCCAAAAAGGCCATCAAATTATTGTAACTGAACAATGTAAAGTTGAAATCCAGATTGATACTTATAAGGATGTTATTTATGTGACATAATGCCGATGGATGTATGTCACATACTGCTAGGAAGGCCCTAGCAGTTTGACCAAAAATCCATACATGATGGCAGAAGAAACACTTATACTCTTGAGAAATATGGGAACAAGCATATACTACTGCAATTGAAATATGAAACTGATGAGGAAGCACCTGGAAACAACGTTATGTTGATGAGTGGAAAAACCCTATTCCAAGAAGTCAAGAAGGGCGAGGAGATGCATTTTGCTATTGTTGGGAGACCCAAGGTAATTTTAACTTCTACAAATTTAGAAGATTTACCTGAAGAAATTCGAAATCTGTTGAATGATTTTGCTGATATTTTTGTGGATGAGTTGCCAAATGAGTTACTGCCCATCAAGAGTATTAGTCACCACATTGATCTAATCCCTGGAGCCAGTTTGCCGAATAAAGCAGCCTACAGGTTAATGCCGTAGGAAAATGCCGAAGTTGGAAGACAAGTGCAAGAGTTGATGGATAAAGGATTAATTAGAGAAAGCCACAGTCCATGTGTTGTATCCATAGTACTCAGTCCAAAGAAAGGAGGTGAATGGCGCATGTGCACAGATTCTCGAGCCATAAATAAAATCACCATCAGGTATCATTTTCCTTTACCACGAATGGATGATTTAATGGATTGTTTGAGTGGGTTGAATTATTTTTCTAATATATATTTGAAGAGTGGGTATCATCAGATAAGGATTCGAGAAGGGGATGAGTGGAAAACCGCATTTAAAACAAACATTGGTTTATATGAATCGTTAGTAATGCCTTTTGGACTTACTAATGCACCTAGTACTTTCATGAGTTGAAAGAATATGCAGGTAAATTTGTAATTGTTTATCTTGATGATATTCTCATTTTCAGTCGAAGTAAAGAGGAGCATCTAGAACACCTTAAATTAGTTCTAAAGACTTTGTAAAAACAAAAACTGTTGATAAATTTGAAGAAGTGCAGATTTATGAAGGAAGAACTAATTTATTTGGGGTTTGCAGTCTCTAAGGAAGGGTTGAAAATAGATCCGAAGAAAATCCAAGCAATTGTGAATTGGCCAACTCCTAGAAGCATATTTGAGGTAAGAAGATTCCATGGTCTTGCAAGTTTCTACCGAAAATTTATTCGAAGTTTTAGTTAGATTTGTGCACCCATTATAGAAAAAATTAGAGAAACTAATCAACCATTCAAATGGACAGAAGCAGCAGATCAAAACTTTAAATTGCTAAAGAAAATGATTACTGAAAAACCAGTCTTGGTTTTACCAAATTTTGAAAAAGTTTTCTAGGTTGAAACTGATGTTAGTGGAATTGCGATTGGAGCAGTTCTGAGCCAAGATCAGAAACCAATAGCATACTTCAGTGAAAAGCTAAATGAAGAAAAGAAGAAATATTCATCTTATGACAAGGAATTTTATGCTATTGTACAAGCCTTAAAAAAATGGAGACATTATTTGTTTCCAAAAGAGTTTGTGTTATATTCAGATAATCATGCATTACAGTCTATAAACAACCAACCAAAGTTGAATCAGAAACATGCCAAATGGGTAGAATATTTGTAGAGTTTCACTTTTGTAATCAAACATAAAAGTGGTAAATTGAACAAGTTGTTGATGCTTTGAGCAGGGTGAACTTAATTATGCAGGAGTTGCAAGTTGGTGTTGTAGGGTTCGAGGAGATGGTTGACATGTATAAAGATGGTGAATAATTTAAAGAGATTTATGCAGCTATAGAAAATCCAACAGTCCATAACAGAAGCCAGTGGTTGGATTATCTAATCCAAGGGGGATTACTATTCAAAAGTAATAAGTTATGTATTCCTAAATGTTCTATGAGGGAAAACATAATCAAGGAGAAGCATAGTGGAGGACTATCTAGAAATTTTAGACAAGAAAAAACCTTTGCTCAGGTAAATACTTTTTATTACTGGCCGAAGACGCAAATTGATGTTAAATGGTTTGTGGAAAAATGAAGGATTTGTCAGCATGCTAAGGGGAAAAGTCAGAATACAGGACTGTATTAGCCATTACCAATACCCGACCGACCGTGGGATGCAGTCAATATGAATTTTGTTTTGGGTTTGCAAAAAAATCAAAGGGGAAATTATTCCATTTATGTTGTTGTAGATAGATTTTCTAAAATGGCGCATTTTATTGCATGCAAGAAAACAAGTGATGCAACACATATTGCTAATCTCTTTTTTTCAAAAGTTATAAGATTGCATGGATTACCTATAAGCATTGTGTCTGACAGGGATACCAAGTTTGTGGGACATTTCTGGAGAACTCTGTGGAAGAAAATAGGTACCAACCTTACTTCCAGTTTAGCATATCATCCTCGAACGGATGGACAGGCCAAGGTTGTGAATAGAAGTTTGGGAAACATATTGAGAAGCTTGGTATATAAAAATCCTAAACAATGGGATTTATCCCTTTCTGAGGCTGAGTTTTCTTACAACGACACTCCAAATCGAAGTATTGGCATGAGTCCATTCCAAATCATTTTTGGAATGCATCCAAGGGGTGTGTATGAACTCAGATATCTGGGAAAATAGGAGGTAAGGAGTGCAAAGGCTGAAGAATTTGTAGAAAAGATGCAGGAACTACAAGAATATGTCAAAATCAGATTGTAGGAAAGAAGTAGTAAATACATGCAAAGAGCAGATATGAGGAGGCAAGAAAAATAATTCTAAGTGGGTGATTTGGTTATGGTATATTTAAGAAAAGAAATATTTCCTATTAGAACTTATAACAAATTAAAACTAAAGAAGATAGGGCCATGTAAAATTTTAAGGAAATTTTCTTCAAATGCATATGAAGTTAAATTTCTGATAGGAATTGGAATATCGCCAATCTTCAATGTTGCAGATTTGTACCTATACTAAGAACCATAAGAACAACCACAAGGGGATGCCACAGCAGAAGAAAACCCAATAGTAAATTGGGAAGAGTGGATGCCTAAAGCAGGAAAGAGGGAAGTCAAAGCCATTTTGGAGAAGAGAGTGTCAAAGAAAACCAGGAGCCAAACTGATTATCAGTATTTATTCAAGTGGAAAGGACAACCAGTGGAAGATGCCATTTGGATGACTGCAGCAGAGCTACAAAAGTTGGGAGTAGATTCCGAAGCATTACAATATCAGTTTTCTTCCCTGGGAGTCTGATGCAAGAGCATCGGGACTTAGCTAACAATGTGATGTTTTGTTCACATGTTGTGGCTAATCTAAAGAAATAAACGTTAATAGTAGTATTTTATTTTATTTTATTATTATTGTTATTTATTTATGAGGATAGTTAGTTTGTTTTGTATTTTAAATCAATTAGGAATAAAATTAGGATTTGGTTTCTTTCCCTACGTGGATATAGAGCCAACATAGGGATAAGCACTTGAAAATAGGGAAGTGGTGATTTGTTGAAAAAATTCGAGAAGAAACCTATTCTAAGAGGAACAATTTAATATTTTAGGTATAAATAATAGGGAGGTAGAGGAGAAACACCAAGAGTGCCAGTGTTAAGACTGCAAATGAAAAGGGGAGAACAATGAAGTATTTAGCCCATGCAGTGTTAATGTAATTTGGATTTTAGCATATTATGTTTCTTTTTGAAGCTGAAAATTGTATATATGTGCTGTCTATAAGTGTGTGATTGCAGGGAGACAATTTTCGTTGTGGATTGTGATGTGCAGTTCTAAAGCATTGTAGTGGAGTTCGACCTTGGTGTGGATGCAGGAAAACACACAAGTGATACGGTAAAATGTAGTAGAAGCATTGGATTGTTTGGGCTTATTTAACAGCGTTATAAAACTATGCAATACTATTCAGATGGAAAGCAGTCAACGTGATCATAGTGTCATGTTTTAGCATCATAGAGTGGCTTGTCATCTGCGTTGATTCATTGTGTGGAGATTAGTGCAGGTTAAAACAAAATTCCAACGTGTAATTCTAGAACGTGTTTTTTTGCTTAATTACTGTGGTGGTTGTGGAGCTGTGGACTCAAACAACTGACGGTGTTTTTTTTTCCTTAAATCAAATTCCGTTGGTAATGGACCTCAATAAGTAAACACATTTAATTTCCCTTTTTATATATTCAATCATGGGATTTTAATATTTATGTTGGTTTGTTTTTCTAAATGGATTAAAAATGCCTATTTTTAATTATACCATTCTATACACAATAACAACAACCCTTAAAGGACCCATCAATTACTGAAAATTGGAGTTTGCATAATGCTGCAACATTTCAATTATTATATATATGAATAGAGTGGAATTTGGAATTGTATACTAAGTGGTGAAGAACGAATCAATTGCATCAAATCTGTGGAGTAAACTGGCCTTAGTAAAATTGAACATTTTACTATATTAATTTGTAAAGTGGAAATTGTATTTTCTACATCAAAATGTCTCTAAATCCCAAGAAGTCCTTGTTTTCCATCAAAGAGGGAAATTTACTAGGCCATATCATTTCAAAGGATAGAGTAGTAATAGATCCCAAAAGGGTCTTTGCTATTCAATCATTATCATTACGTAAAAATAAGAAAGAGATACAAATTTTGTTAGGAAAGATTAACTTTTTGAGAAGATTCATACCTAACTACGCTAAAATAGTTAAAGATATTACAGACATGCTAAAAAATAACCATGAATTCAATGTACCATTCCTACAAGATATGCATTTGATCAAATAAATAAGGTCATTTCTGAAGCTCCCACCCTTGCCAGTCCAAACTACTCCGAGACTTTCAGTATATTCTCCTTTGCTTTTGAAACCACACTTGATGCTGTCCTTTTGCAGTAAAATGAAGATTATCATGATCAACCCATAAATGTTTTTAGCAAGGTCATGAGAGATGCAGAAATCAAGTATGATATAATTGAAAAACAAGCCTATGCCTTATTTCAAGCCATGAAATATTTCAGAATGTATGTTCTCCATTCTACCATTATTGCTTATGTACCTAACAATGCTGTAAAAACTATTCTTACACAACCAGACATTGATGGAAGAAGAGGAAGATGGATAACTCAAATCCTTGAGTTTGACCTCACCATTAAAATGACCAAGTTAGTAAAGGGACAAGGTTTAGTTGGAGCCTATGTTGTAACATTATTTGGTTTTGATAAGTTAGCATGTTAGTTGAAAAAATTAAAAATAAAATGCTAAGTTAGGATATGGATGTAGAAGAAAAAATAAAAAATGTTAGGAAAATTATGTTTTTATGCATCCATGTCAGAATAAAATGTTAGAGTTAGTTGCCCTAAATAAAGAAGGAAAAAAGAAAAAAAATGTTAGGAAAATAAAAAAATGAAAAATGTGAATTCTTTAGTCTAAAAAATCTAAATCATGGTTGCCTCTTTAAATGCGTCGAGTTACCAAAATGATTAAAAATTTAATAATGATGATTAAATTCTTTAAAACGGGTTTATATTTTCATTAATTAATTTGATAAATATAGCGCTCATTTGATTTTATCCTAAAGTAACTACATGAAAAAAGGGTCAAATCACAATAAATAAATCGTTAGCAAGTTTGGACGAAGGATCTTAAACCTGCTCAAGATCTATGGTGGAGGATCACTTCGCGAACCCCCTGACCATTTCTCGTTAACGCGAGGAGGGGGGGGGGGGGAGGTCCAAAGTGTGGTTTTAATGGCTGCCACATTTTGCAACGTGGCAATACCATAACACTTCACACTCCCTCCGACCAAAACCACAAGCCAGGAGGTACCCCCCACCGAAATCGACCGACGATTTTGTCTCCCATAACCGTTTCCTCCCTCGCCTCAAGCCAATGGACACTCCCTCCATGCCATAACCATTGGTCATCCATCCAATCTCATTCTTCGACATCATCCAACCATTATCCTTCAACTCTCCACTCCCTAACCATTGTACTTCATACACACGATCGTCCCATAGCCATTTGATGCATTTTTAGTCATTAAACCCCCTCCTGAGCTGTCAAAATCATATGGTCACCTTTTAGGTCGTTAAACCTAGATCGCAACCTATAATATAATCTGCAGAGTTCCTTTCATCACTTTACCTTGTCGTCTAATTGTCATTGTCTCTGCATTCTTTTTCAAAACCCCATCTCTACATTCTGCGACCACTGTCCCCATTTCTATAATCACTGTCACCCTTCCTACAGCCACCTAATCCTCAAATTCCTTCTACCAGTCGATATCCCTATTAACATGGCCCCCAAAGGCAAGACTAAAAAGCAGGTGACCCCTAAAGGCAAAACAAAGAAACAGGTGAATGAAGAAGTGCATGTCACTAACACAGTTGCAGAAGAAATTCCCGCTGCAACACCACAACTCAACCTCGATTTCATACCCCTTGCAGACGCTTTCTTCAAAGTCTCAGATGCTCACTACGAATTTTATTTCCATGAGCAATATCTATGGCTAAAACAAAAACACATAGATAACCAGGACCCTATCAGGTTTTGGGAATATATGTTTCCCCTATTTGCCTTTCCACAGACCCACTCTTTCCCTAATTTAATTTCATGGTGCAAAAAAAAAAATGATCCCATAAAAAGATCAGTGGTGGCTCAAAATGGAAAAACTTTGATCACCATATTGTCAGAGACCATAAACCACATGCTCCTCATTCCTTCATCTGATTCCCTATCCTATTTTTCACATACTTCTCTCATGGATCTTTACCACAAGCTAACCTTCCCTCAGAGAGCCCAAATATTTGAGATATTCTTACCTGAGGATGATAAATTTCCCAAGAAAAATCCACCATACTCATCCTCAATATTTCCCAAAGCCTCTAGACATTGCATCTCACTTCTTTCATATAGGTTAGGATACCCAAATGACCAAACAATCGATGAACCCATCATGCGGTTCTTATCCATTTATAGCAAAGACAAATCACCATTGTTCATGTATAATTACAGCCAATTCTTGGCTAAAAATATACATGAGAAATTCATAAATTTTACAACACAGAGTGTGTTTAATTACACTTCTGTAATTATTCACATGTTTATTTTTCAACATGCTGAGATGCTACCTATCCACTTCAGTAAGAAGGATGCACAAGGAGTGAATCAATTAGTGATTCACTAGACAGAGTTTGTTAGGGATACATCAACAACAACTAATTTTGCAAAGTTCATAGAATCCTTCATACACCCTGTGAGGAAGCTACTTACTAGTCAATCAGAACCCAGAATTGGGGAAGAAATCAAAAGGATCCTGCACCTGAGTGAACAAGACAAAATTGGTGATTGGTATCTATACCAAAACTACACAGAAATTGTAGTATATGACTGTGAATTCCCACCATATAAGCTTCTAATATATGTCCCTATGAGAGTCTTTTCCTTATAATATATCAGACAAATGAAAAACATGGATGAACTCCATTTTGTCTCAGGAAAGAGGAAAGCTTAGTTTAAGATCAAGGCAAGCACTGGAACCTTCATCTGCAATATCAGATCAGCTAGTGCTGAAGCAGATGCAATGTTGAAGAAAATGGATTTCCAAGAAATTTTCACTTGATCTTATGACCCCATGGAATTATTTCTTCTCTGAGGGTCGAACTCAAGACAACTTCCTATACTCATACCTCCAGAGCAGAAATAAAGAAATATATGAATCAAGATGAATGGATTGAAGGCACTCTTTAGGAGGCAGATGAACAAGTTATTTCAACCTCTAAATTTGTGCAGACCCCTGTTCCTGACAGTAAGAATTAGAACAGAGTTAGAGAAGAGCCTCCACATGCCAAAGAAATTATGAAGGAATTTATCTTGCAACACAAAAATCCAAAGCTTGGTTCCACCTTACTTTCAGAGGGAGAACAACCAGAGATTATAGATTTGTGACAGAATGAAGTTTATACATCGACAAGTGTTCCTATGACTCCATCATCATCACCTGCTAGAGAACCTCTAGAGATTATCCAACATTCAGATGCTAGTTCTTCTGAAGAACAAAAAAAATTCTCAATATTCTTAAACATTAAGCATAAGAATGATGCATTAAAATCTAATTTCTATAGTCAGTTCTGGAAGCACACATCAAATTCCGAACACAGGCTTCTCAATGCATTTGAAAAAGTTAAAGGATGGATGAAAATGGCTTTCTTGCAGGCAACAGTTCCTTTTCCAAAGACTCATGTTGAGTACAAAAATACTGTGTTCTCTTTTGATGCAAGTCGGATCCATCCAATTGATTAGATGGACATGCACATATAGTCTGGGGAGATGTTATTTTCAACAATGAAAACAACAACCATGTCACTCTCCAAACTGAAGACTGCATTATCAAATGTTTAATCTCAACTTAAGATTGAAAATTGTGTTCATTGGCCAAAGACAACAAATTGAAGTCTTTGGAGCACCTTGTAGTAAAAGTTGGGTATGATCCAAAATACTGCAAGGTAGTTGAGGAAATTATCAAAAATAAGAATGAAGATATCTCTACTCTACGCAAACAACTCAAATTACCCTCAACTGAAGATCCACAGATAAAGGAGATTGCATAGAATGAATACAACAAATAGGAGATGCTCAAATTGATCATTGATCAAAATATTCAAATTAGAAAGATGGAAGTACATATTGAAGAATTACTGAAAGAAAAATCAGCAACTTAGGTGACTACTGATCCTAATAAAACAACTCAAACATCTTCTGTAGGTACAGAGCTTTCATTGTCCTTGACAAAAACTGATGCAAAAAAATTGGAACAAGATTTGGCTATTCAGAAGTAGGCACATGAGAAGTTACAACAGAGGTTTCAATTTCTTGAATCATAGAAGATTAAAAATGATACCTTATACATGGAGGAAATGCAAAAGTCTCACAAGTTGGGACTTAAGGTAAAGGAACTAGAAAGTGAATCTTTAATGGCAAGAACATTGGCTGAAGCTAAGAAAAACATTTGGGAAGGTATCATCAAGTCTATGATAGAAGTATGGCCATCCATACATATTATTTCTTAACAACAAGAGCTTATCACCAAGTGCAAAGTAGCCATAGAAGAACAGAAAGAGAACCTCAAGAAAAACCCAAGTGAAGCCACTGACATGATCAAGGTTTTGAATTCAAAGTGTTATCACTCCACAATTTAGAAGATTGGAAAAACGAAACTATAAAGCACAACATCAAACCACTTGGAGTCCAGGACCTATCCTCCCTAGACTCGGAGAGGGCTCTCTTTGTTTTATGATTTAAATCAATTTGACTTGCTGGTTATAAGTACTGATATTAGGCTAGTTATAGTGATGGGGGTTTTTTGTTTTGATTGATTGGGAGGTTGGACAGATAGGGCTGCAGAGGCTATTCCATTGGGCGATGGAGTCAAAGGTTGGAAAGGAACATCAAAATCAAGAGAAAATCACAGGGAAAGCTAATTATGCGAAATGGATCTTAAGAGATGTTTGAATTATGAGGTGAAAGAAACAATAAGGTTCAATAGTGACTAAAGTGCAATTAAGAATTATTTAATCGGACTTCAGTAGAAAACATGCAGATTGTAAATGCAGACATAATTAAGGTGCTCTGACAGCGAATCTTAATCTAAAATTTTTTATTTACAATTAGATGAGCAGGTACACAGCAGAGAAAACAATGGAAACATTTAAATAAAGAAGAAACACGTCACCATTTTAACACAACTCAAGAATCGTGTAACCGGTATTTGATTATCGATGTCCAGCTCCAAAATTATAGTGCTCCAATAGTAGTTCTTACAATACAGTTGCTAAAATATCCAACCCTTGATAATGAAAATTCAAGTAGTATTTAACTAAAACTAAGTCAGAACTAAAACTAAGTCGATTTCCCTGTCTTACTCAACAACCTTTCATTGATTACACCTTAACAAAAAAATGGACAAGTGTGGCCATGCGAGGCTTGATCAGACATCTCTGACAACAACACCACCCCTAGAATTAATTTTTGGCAACTCTTCATAGATCCAAAAAATTAAATGACTCCTCGGAAGATTGAACAGTAAGCTTTAGAGGTGGCTTTGATCGTGTCGAAGAGGAAACCAATGGAGGCGCTGACATCTGGCTTTGTTTTGCAGAAAACTGGCATTTAGTAATTTATCTGGTGCAGTGCTGGCCACTTCTTATTGATTGGTGTTAGTGCTGGCACGTTCTACTGCTTTTTTCGCTTCTACACAACAGTTCTGCATGAATGTCCTTTGCCCGACTCAACCTCCTGTGCTGGCATGCCTTGTCAGGGCTTATTTCCAATATAAGTCCTTTATGCCATCATAACATAACAAGTTTGGTTAAAAAGCATTTTGCTTCCCGCCTCGCCCTTCTTGCCGTGTTTCACCCCTTTTTCAAATAAAACATAGAAAAACTCATTTTCCCGGACCTGAAAATGTTTAAATTGTAGTTCTGAAGCAACATCGAATCCCTGCACTTCACAGTATTTACAATTTAAGTTGTGAAGAATATAATCGGTAGTGCAATGCAAAGTGGGAGATGATGTGGAGGGAAAAGAGGGACTAGACTGCAGCCCACAGATCGCACATTTTAAATTTTAACCATAAGCAGGGTAGGGAAACATTAAATCCTACGAAGTGCGAAGCGCAGGGAGAAAGGAGGTGACGTGGAGGAGAGGTGGGGCTTGACTGCTGCTCGCATATCACAATTAGCAGCAAAGGTAAACTATAAGGGATGTGATGTGCGAAGTGCGGGGAGGGTGGAGTTTCTGTGGTGGGGCCCGACCGCATCGCAAGTTAAAAGAAATTCCTTGCAGGCGCTTAAACGGTAAGTTGTAATGATGGCGGGTGGAAGGGGTGACATGTCACGAGGACTAGCCCACCTTAATCACAATTGGGGAGATGGGAAAGAGGAAGGTAAAACAATGATATGGCAGTGAAAAAGGTAAAGTAGAGAAATGAAGCGAAAAGGCGGAAAAGGTAAGGTTTTGGTTATTTCAAGGGAAATGAAGTGAAAAGGGAAGTGTGGTGGGTGGCTGGGTCCCAATCCATCACATATCGCCTTTGGAAGGTTATATGATGAACTTAAAACCCAAGGTTGGTTTTCGGAGGGGTCCTAAGGTGATAAGTGGTAATATAAAAAGGGATGCGAAATTGCGGAAGTAATAGTCCGGTGGGGATGGTAAGGGATACCACTATTTCGTATTACCCCCCCCCCCCCCCCCCCCGCCCCATGGTTAAATTTTAAAACTCACGAGTGTGAATGAGATAAGAACGGGAGATGAGTGAGGGGAGGGAGATGGAGGAAAGGGGGAGGGCAATAAGTAGGAGAACGTTCGCCCATTTTCCTGTCAACACTTCACCCACGCACGACTCGACCCAAATGTGCACGACTCTCCCCATGCTATTTTTTCTGCCTTAACTTCTTCTTTGTTGCCTTTGTCTTTGTTAATGGTCTAATGCTGCTCCTTGCCTCTCTCCTTATTTCTTTGATTCTTTCTTTAGAAAGGATTTTGAATATTGACATCCATGTAAAGTATGAAAAATTTGCAAAGAGAAAACAATCAGTCACCTTATGATATTGTAAATTACAAGGTTCTAACAGTGGCTCCAGTTGGGGATGGAAGCTCCCTTAGGAGGTTTCAATAACACCGCAGACTAGTGGCCTGATCCTTTGAGTTGATCTCACCCTTGTATCTTGATCTGTTAGGCACTTTGTGACCAGAAACTAGCCGATTTTTCCTCCTGACTTTGAATGATAGAAATAGACTAGATGCTTGGCCAACTATATTATTAGCATACTGAGATCTGAACTGAAACTACAATTGCACTTATCCACTACAATCCATCAAGCTGAACATATTGCTGCACCTTGAAAACTTGAATGGTGAAACTAGAACTATGCTAAAACTAAATTCTGAAACATACTAATTTGAAAATGAAGATAAATCTAAAACTAAAATTTTTAAGATGCTCAGAGTGATGAGATTATTTTCACCCCAACTGACGTGACTCCACTGAAATGGCTGCCCTTATAAACAATGCGATAATGCCAGTGCAACTAGTTAAGCAATTATTCTAATATCTTTGTTCTTTCATTTATCTTCACCATGTTCGGAGACAAATGTGAAAATGGTGTTTAATAGAAATTCCCCACGTGATCTGATTTACATGGTTCTTGGTAAACTTGAAAAACAACCGTCATGCCGGAAATATGTGCAAGCTTTGTACAAAACAATTCCTCCATATAGACAGCCACTAGATCAAAATACTCTTGATTCATTTCTGGGTATTGTGACTCAACCAACTCAACTTCATATCCTGGTACTGCAGATGTGCTCTCCTGGTTTACAAGCAACTCAGAACATGTTTTCATGCTTCTTGATGAGTGTTGTGCCACTACTTCTACTGAATCAGATAATGGAGAAGACTATCTGGTCATATCCATATCATAGAAGCTTTTGAAAGAATTATAAACACAGTAATATTGACTTTGAAAGTAGAGACCCTTGAATGCATTTGCTATTGGGTCATGTGGTGCTTTAGGTTGCAGATTTTGTTCTTCTGAGACCTCATGTTTTCTCTTAGGACTATCAGCCAAAATGTGATCCCAATTCCCTTTCATAATCTGAAATGCATTAAAGCACAAGGGAAAATAATCAATCTTGATCAATTCATCATCTGTTTCAGGCTTTGTGATTTCATCTGCTACTTGACATTCAAAATAAATCAAGGCCTAAACCCCTACATCTAAAACAAATATTATATCATCCTTGATTTCCTCATCTGATTGGTGAGAGAGATTTCTTCTCTAGTGATTATCATCTAGAAGGTGATCCAGATTCCCTTTCATAATCTGAACTGAATTGAAACATAAGGGTAAAGACTCAAGATGTATTGGTTCTTCCTCTATTTCAGATTCTGTGGTTTCAAGAAGACTCAGGGGAGAATTTCTGGATCTGAAAAGGTTCAGGATCATCCCTCTTTTCCACAACTGACTCGTTAGAGCTTTCCTCCTCCTTTGTATTTGCAACCTGCTTGTAATGCTCTCTTAAGAGTGAGGCAAAATATAGAGGAATGCATTTTGTACTTACTTGACAGCTTTCTGCATTTTCTTTCTTACGATCTTGCTTAGCATGTAGAGTTTGGTTGCCATCTTTTCATTGTGAAAATTGAGTTTGTTCCTCCCAAGGACATAGTGCTGGCTGCTTCGAATAATCAGCCTCAACCTCGATCTTATAGTATTCCTCCTGATAATCATATTTGAGATGGGCACCTCTATATGCAAGGTCATCTATCATGTACATTGTTTCCGAGGATTTCCCTATCTCCTTCTGATTTTTGAATTCATATTTGGCTATGTTGTGGATAGATTAGATGAAACAATCATTTTTTGTTTTAGGGTGTCTAGGATGGGCTGCAAAATTCTTGGGTACATTGATCGTTGTCTTCTCTAGAATTAATGTAATAGGAGGTATCTGAACATCAAGTTCCTCTTTCCTGTTAATCATATGCATCATTTCGTTGACTGTGTTTGTCAACATATATAGCTTTATCTTTACATATATCAATCACTCTCTTTATATTTTGTCCTTCTTTATTGCCTTTAAATTTGCTTCTTCGTTCAACAAGTTGGCTTCCACATCAACTGCCACATTCTACATTTCTTCCAGGGTTTCATTGTCCCTTTCCCTTAATCAGAATTCCATCTCTGGGTCAAATTCATCTAGGTAGTGCAAGAGAGCCCATCCTGGGAGTGGCTTTATCTTAGGAGGTATTGAATGGTATACCTTATTGAATCTGGGTGAAAAATATTGTACTATCTCCCCAAGCTGTCTTTTTAAAAGGTTTTACTCTTCTATGATGAGAAAAACATTTCCCAGGACCACCCATCTATCTAGGAAAACTTGAGTGAATTGATGAAAGTTGCTAATGCTTGCAGCTGGAAGATCTTTAAACCAACTTTTAAATTTTTGTTGCAATGATAGGGAAAAAATTCTAATACACACATCATCTTCTCCCACCTAAAACAGATCAAGGAAATCCTCAGGATTTTGAATGTGTTTTTAAGCAGTGATCTTTGAATTTTCTCCATCAAATCTGGGAAGATTATTGATAAAATTTGTGGGGAGGTCATGTAGGATAGGAGGCAAAACTAGAGGCCTGTATCTGTCTGGGACTTTATAGGTATAGGCAGTAAATCAGGAGGCTTGTAACCATTTAGAGCTTCTGCAAGAGCAGGAGATGAAGTACAAGGCTCATGTGCCACTGGGTTTTCTGCAAGTGCATCAGGGATATGCACAAGTGTATAAGTATGTACATGGTCTGCAATTTTGGGCTTAGACGTTTGAGGCTCATGAACTTTCCAATGATAAATGTAAACCTCAACAGTGTACTCTTGATCAAGCTTAAAGCAGGATAGAACATAGTTACAGATAAAAATAATAATTTATTGAATCCAATTTGGGCTTGAATACTCTCTCTTTCTAGGCTGACTAGTCATGTTTCAGGTTCTTCCTCTAGTGGAGTCTTTGCATAGAACTGATCTGAATTGGAGTCACTAGGTGGATTATTTCAACTTTCTTGAGTCTGGTTGTTGTCAACCATCAACAACCAGATACCAATCTTGGAAAATACTCGAATTATCCAATTTTGATTAGGGTTTCTGAGTTTTGATGAAATATTAATGATTTTTCAAATAATCAGTTCCCCATTATGGTTGCCAGTATGCTATCACTCCATAATTTAGAATATTGGAGAAACTAAACTATAAAGCACAACATCAAACCAATTGGAGTCCAGGACCTAGCCTTCCTAGATTCAGAGAGAGCTCTCTCTATTTTATGATTTAAATCAATTTGACTTGCTGGTTATAAGTACTGATATTAGGCTAGTTACAGTGATGGGGTTTTTTTTTTGTTGATTAGGTTTTTGGACAGAAAGGGTTGCAGAGGCTATTCCATTGGTCAATGGAGTCAAAGCTGGAAAGGCACATCAAAATCAAGAGAAAATCACAGGGAAAGATAAATGTGTGAAATGGATCTTAAGAGTTGTATGAATTATAAGGTGAAAGAAACAGTAATGTTCACTAGTGACTAAAGAGAAATTAAGAATTCTTTAATTAAACTTCAGTAGAAAACATGCATATTGTAAATGCAGACATAATTAAGGGGCTCCGATAGCGAATCTTAATCTAAAATTTCTGATTTACAATTAGTTGAGCAGATACATAGTAGAGAAAAAAACGGAAACATTTAAAAAAAGAAGAAACACGCCACCATTTTAACACAACTCAAGAATCCTGTAACCGGTCTTTGATTATCAATGTCCAGCTCCAAAATTATAGTGTTCCAATAGTAGTTCTTACAATACAGTTGCCAAAATATCCAACCCTTGATAATGAAAATTAAAGCAGTATTTAACTAAAACTAAGTTGGTTGCCATGTCTTACTCGACAACCTTTCATTGATTACACTTTAACAGAAAAATGGACAAGTGTGGCCATGCGAGGCCTGATTAGACATCTCTAACAATAGCACCACCTCTGGAATTAATTTTGGGAAAATATTCGTAGATCCAAATGCTTCAATGGCTCCTCGGAAGATCAAACAGTAAGCTCTAGAGGTGGCTTTGATGGTGTCGAACAGGAAACCAATGGAGGCTCTGACATCTGGCTCTGTTTTGCAGAAAACTGGTGTTTACTAATTTATCTGGTGTAGTGCTGGCCACTTCTCATTGATCGGTGTCAGTGTTGGTGCATTCTACTGATTTTTCGCTTCTACACAATAGTTCTTCATGAACATCCTTTGCCCGACTCGACCTCCCGTGCTGGCACGCTTTGTCAGGGCTTATTTATAATATAAGTCCTTTATGTCATCATAACATATCAAGTTTGGTTAAAATGCCTTTTGCTGCCCACCTCGACCTTCTTGTCGTGTTTCACCCCATTTTCAAATAAAACAACGAAAAAATCATTTACCCAGACCTGAAAATTTTTAAATTGTAGTTCTGAAGCTGCACCACATCCACACACTTCACAATATTTCCAATTTAAATTTTCAAGAATGTAATCGGTGGTGCGATGCGAAGTGGGAGATGACGTGGAGGGAAAAGTGGGACCAGACCGCAGCCCGCAGATCGCACATTTTAAATTTTAGCTGTAAGCGGGGTAGGTAAACACTAAATCCTGCGAAGTGCAAAGCGCGGGGAGAAAGGAGGTGATGTGGAGGAGAGGTGGGGCCTGAATGCTGCACACAGATCAT
Source organism: Pinus albicaulis (assembly GCA_034641835.2). NCBI lineage: Eukaryota > Viridiplantae > Streptophyta > Pinopsida > Pinales > Pinaceae > Pinus > Pinus albicaulis. The sequence goes on along the minus strand of CM076579.1, from coordinate 1,473,845,134 downwards.
AAGTCTTAACTTTTAGCAGCAAAGGTAAAATATAAGGTATACGAAGTGTGAAGTGCAGCGAGGGAAGAGTTGCTGTGGTGGGTCCCGACTGCATCGCAAGTTAAAAGAAATACCTTGTAGGTGCTTAAACGGTAAGTTGAAATGTTTTCAAAATGCGATGGATGGCGGGTGGAAGGGGTGACGTGTTAGGGGGACTAGCCCACCTTAATCGCAATTGGGGAGATGGGAAAGAGGAAGATAAAACAATGATATGGCGGTGAAAAAGGTAAAGTAGAGAAATGAAGCAGAAAGACAGAAAAGGTAAGGTTTTGGTGACTTTCAAGGGAAATGAAGTGAAAAAGGAAGTGTGGTGGGTGGCTGGGTCCCAATCTATCACATATCTCCTTTGGAACGTTATATCATGAACTTAAAACCCAAGGTTGGTTTTTGGAGGGGTCCTAAGTTAATAAGAGGTAGTATAAAAGGGGATGCAAAATTATGGAAGGGTGACACATTGTGGGGATGGTGTTAAGGGATACCACTCATTTCAGACGCCCCCCCCCCCCCCCGCAATGGTTAAAGTTCAAAAGCTGCCAGGAGTGAAAAATGAAACAAGGACCCTCAGATGAGGAGGGGGTGAGTGGAGATGGAGGAAAGGTGGAGGGCGATGACATTTCTTTGTTGTTCGTATGAGACTTGTTCATGGGTTGCCCGCATTCATGACTTTACCTGCTTAGGGTGCATGACTCGACCCAAACACATTCAAGGCTCTTCCTTTGCTTGTTTTTTATGCATTAACTACTTTCTTTGCTACCTTCTTTGATTCTTGCTTTGGAAAGGATTTTGAATATTGACATCCATGTAAAGTATGAAAAAATTGCAAAGAGAAAATAATTAGTCACCTTGTGATACTGTAAAATACAGGAGTCTAACAGCATAAAGAAGAGTTTTTTTTTTTTTTTTGGAGAGAATGTCGAGGTACTGGGGCATGTAATATATATATATATATATATATATATATATATATATAAGCATTCCAAGAAGCTTTGCAGTTTGATTTGATCATTCAACATCAAATCAAACATTTATTCATTCAGAGGCCTACTTTCGACAAATATACAGAGGTAGATGAAATTTTTAGAAAGATGATGAGTGTAGAAATACCAAGTCAAGACCAATGGGATTATTTTTTGAAACCATCGAGTAAAAGTGTGATTTTTACAACATACCAGAACAACAGATTTTCAAGGATCCAATAATCAACAGCTTCCATCAAAAGGGGCCAAGTCATCAATAACTTCCATGAAAACAGAGACACTTCATCTATCTATTTCCTTCTTCTATTATTTTCTATTCTAATATTGTAATCAATTAAGATATTTTTGAGTTTTAGAAATTAGTATTAATAACTCTCATTTCGAGTTATTAAGGGTTGCACTCTTGGATAAGCGAATTTTTGTAAGAAAAATTGTACAAGCTTTTTCAATCATCAATAATAGAAGAAGGATTTTGAATTTGTCTCATACAACTTTATTCCCTCTGTTATTTTTTCCAATTTGTAATACATTTTGTCTCTTCATATGTTTAATTGTTATCAAGGTGACCAGGTGAGATTAACTGTGTTTCAATTATCTTATAATTCCTCCTGAATTTATTATCAATATAAAGAATGATTTACTAAACAGTTTGTTGATGTAAGTCCCTTTCATTTAGAAATTTTCAGCATCTTGATAATGTTAGATGTATTTTGTTGAAATTTTAGACATTGTTTAAAAGTTTTCAATCTTATGATTAATTGAGGAATTCAATCTGAATATTTGATAATCATATCTTCTTACATAAGTCTACTTAACCAATTTACAAAATCTTAATCGCTGTGTGAGATAAACAAGCATCCCTTATTCGTATTTTTTGATATTATTTGAAAGATTTAATCAATAAATATTTACATAAGCTATCTTATACATTGGTCATCCAAAATTACGAAACAACACAAAACATTATAGATGCTTTGACATAATTATTGACCCCAATTATCTAAAAGTACAACAGATTCCCTAATAAAAACTATGTTCATTGTGATTGAATGATTGCATGTGTTTCTATTGTATGTTTTCCCTTCCATGGATTGAATAGAAGAAATTGATGTCTATTGTTTCTAGTCTGAATTCATTGACAACAAAAAATTTCAAGTTATTTATACATGGTATCAAAGCTATTGAAAACTACATAGAAACAAGGTTCCTCATCTTCTCTTAGAGAGATTTCGAATAGAAAAGTTGTGGTGCATGAATTTATCTAGTGCAAGAGGAAAATTCGAGTTTCCAGGAGGGAGCGGAGAGATTTCCCACTGGAAGATAGAGACTTAGAGGGAGTTTAGTTTCAGAGGGAGCAACCCTATGGAAGCTAGTACTTCAGGATCTAGGGAGACCAGACTCATTATTGCACTAGTTACAGTAGTAGCGTGGAAGTAGTTGTAGAGTAGTAGCAACAACAATACGAGTATATCATAGTTCGCTTTTTATGCCACTATACCTCTTGGAGTGAGGTAGGGCAATGTATAGCCTTAGTCCCAAATTTGCAAATATTTGGGCAGGGTTCATCAGAGAGAAACAATAATTGTAGTATACTCTTCTCATGGATCATTACCCTTGCTACAGGGGCCCACAATATTCAGTAGCAGAAGGATTAGTGTAAGTTTATGCAGTCATATCTTGAGCGACAATTTCAGAGGCTAGTAGTAGCCAAAGACTTAGGAGATAGTTGCAGCTCAAAGACACAGTTGATTTAATAGTTTGGATGCTTCCGAGTTGTAGTTTTTGTAGTAGCAACAATAACATCGAGAGGGAGTGTTAGTTGTGTTATAGTACATTCTAATAGAGGGAACATAATTGGGGTTGTTCAGATCCCTATTTTTGCTAAGAGGGAGTGTTAAATTGTAGCAAGAAAAGGCTCCATTTGACCAATGGCTTAGTCAAATGGAGAAATTTGAATTTCCACATCAGCAGGATGACTTGAGCTACAATTAGCAGGAGTGACATGGCCATGCCACTTAGTTAAGTTAGTCAAATTGAGTTTGTGGGCAAGAAGTAGAGTTGTGCATGTGTTGATTGTTAATATATAGAAATGTAATGGAGTTATAGTTGGTGAAACTCAATTATCTAAGCTCGAGCCATGAATAATATCAGCATGAGTGCAGTTGAGTAGTTGTAATTGTTGTTAACTCACTAATCACTTAATTAACTAGTAAATTTAATAAAAATAGACCTATTCATGCATGTAATTCAAATTACCTAGTTGAGTGGAGGAAAAATGCATCAATGTAATTATTATTGTATACTAGTGAGTGTATAGAGTTTGCATGGAGCAGGTGAGAAAATTCTCTTAGGTATTTCACAAGCAAATAGGATCTTCCCTATTCTTTAGGAGCATGAATTGCATAAGTAAAGAAGAGGAAGTGAGAGGCATATTTTACATAAGTATTGGGAAAAGTAGACTCAGGAGGAAGAGATCAATATTGCAGTGCAGATTGAGATTCAAGGATTGAAGCAGTCATTGTAATAGATCATTATTATCATCTAATTAAATACAAACATAGGAGGGTTTTTTCCCAGTTGGGTTCCCTAGTAAAATTTATGTTCATTTTGATTGAATTATTGCATGTTTTCCTTTCTGCAGATCTAGTAGAATAAATTTGTGTCTATTGTTTTCAATGTGAATTCAATAGCAACAACATATTTCAAGTTATTTATACATGGTATAAGAGAAATTGAAAACTACATAGAAATTGGGTTCCTGATCTTCTCTCAGAAAATTTCGAAATAGTAAATTTTTGGTGCAGGAATTTCTCCATTGGAGGAGGACAATGTGAGTTTCCAAGAGGGAGCAGAGAGATTTCCCATAGGGAGATCAACACTTATAGGGAGTCTAGGTTTAGAGGGAGCAACCCTATGGAAGCTAGTAATTTAGGATCTGGGGAGATTAGAATCATTATTGCAATATCAACCACAGTGTGAGTAGATCAGAGTTTGTTTTGTATGTCATTATACCTCTAGGAGTGAGGTGGGGTGATGTAGAGACTTAAAACCAAAGTTGAAAATATTTGGACAGAGTTCATAGGAGAGCAACAAAAATTTTAGTATACTTTTCTCATGTATCATTACCCTTGTTACAAGAGCTTGCAATATTAAGTAGCATAAGGATCAATGTTATTTTATGCATTCAGATCTTGACCGAAAATTGTAAAGGCTAGTAACAGTCAAACACTCAAGAGATAATTTCAACTCATAAACATAGTTGATTCAATATTTTGGATGCTTCTTAGTCGAGTTGTTGTAGTAGAAACAACAACAATGAGAGGGAGTGGCTGTTAGTTGTGTTATATTACGTTCCTACAAAGAAGAAGGATTGGGGTTTTTCAAAACCCTTTTCTTGCTAAGAGGAAGTGTTAAATTATAGCAAGAAAAGGCTTCGTTTAACTAGTGCCTTAGTGAAATGGATAAATTCGAATTTCCACATCAACAATATGACTTGAATTGCATTTAATAGGAGTGGAATGTACAAGTCACTTAGTTAAGTCATTCAATTCGATTTTGTGGGAAAGAAGTAGAGTTGTGCATGATTTGATTGCTCAGATCTAACAATCTAGTGGAGTTATAGTTAGTGAAAAACAGTTAGTTGAACAATTATTAAATCACTGATCTCTCAGTTAACTAGTCACTTTACTAAAAATAGCCCTAGTCATGCATGTAATTTTAATTGCCTAGTTGAGTGGAGGAAAAAGGCATCAATGTAATTATTATTGTATACTAGTGAGTGTACAAAGTTTGCATTGATCAGGTGAGCTAATTATTTTGGGAATTGCACAAGAAAATAATATATTTCCTATTATTTAGGAGCAATAATTACGCAAGGAAATAGGAGGAATTAGGAGGCCTATTTTTCCTAAGTATTGGGCAACATAGACTTAGGAGGAATATATTAGTACTATAGTGAAAATTGAGCTTCAAGGATTGAAGCAGTCATTGTAATTGATCATTATTCTCATTTGATTTAATATAAACATAGGAGGGGTTTTTCACAATTGGGTTCCCTAGTAAAAACTGTGTTCATTGTGATTGAATGATTGCATGTGTTTCTATTTTGTGTGTTCCCACATCCTTGGTGACTATTTTAACCCATACATAGAATTTTTTAACTCGCATACCAATTATTTCTTACCCTTCATTGCAAAGCCTTCAGTTTGCTTCATGTAGATCTCCTCTTCCAAATCCCCATGAAGAAATGGTGTCTTCATATCCATCGGTTCTACCTCAAAATCAAATGCAAAAACAATAGATAAAAGTAATCTAAGAGAAGTAACCTTGGCAACATAAAAAAAATATCACCAAAATAAATTCCCGACACTTGGGAATAACCTTTTGATACCAACTAAGCTTTGCATTTCTCCATCTTGCCTTCTGCATTCATATTCTTCTTAAACACCCATTTGTTCCCAATGGGCTTCCTTCCAGCTGGGAACTCCACTAGATCCCATGCCTCATTTTTGTGCAAGAATTCCATTTCATCAACCATGGCCTCCTTCCAAAGTTTTCCATCCTCTCAATCCACTGCATCACTCACAGTTTTGGGATCAACATCAGTGATAGTTAAAGAAAAAATTGAACAGAAATAAGATGGACTATACTTTTCTGGTTTCCTTCTTTCTCGAATTGATCTTCTCACAGCTGGAGTTTGTGCTCTTCCTATTCTGAATCTTGTTTTTTTGTAGAGTTTGATTCTTCCTCCTTTAGCTCAAACTCTATATTTTCAGGTTCCTTTGGTAGGAATTCATGTTTAACAACATATTTCACCTCTATAAACACCACATCTTGGTTGTACACAACCTTCCTTGTTTCTAGGTTCCAAAGCTTGTAACCTTTTAAACTAGCCTCATACCAAATAAAGATGCACTTTTAAGATTTATTATACAACTTGGTCCTTTTCTCCTTCGGAACATGTGCATATGCATCACATCCAAATACCCTCAAATGTGAAAGAGAGGGTTTCTTACCATTCCATAACTCGTGTGGAGTCTTATCCTCCAATGCCGATGAAGGTGATTTGTTAACTAGGTAACATGCAACCTCCATTGCCTCTGCCTAGAATTTATGTCGTAACCCAGTACCACTGAGCATGGTTCTTGCCTTTTCCATTAGCGTTCTATTCATTCATTATGCAACTCCATTGTTATGAGGTGTGTATGGAGTAGTCTTATGTCGTGCTATACCACACTTATTACAGAAATCTTTAAATTCCTTCTTGCAAAACTCTCCACCATTATCTGTGCTCAACACCTTTATCTTCTTCTCAGTCTTATTTTCCACCAGAGCCTTCAATTCTTTAAATCTGTTAAAGACTTCAGATTTATTCCTCAAGAAATATATCCATGTATTCCTTGAGAAGTCATCTATGAATGAAACATAGTACACAGACTTACCCAGTGATGGAACCGACATAGGTCCAAACACATCACTGTGCACAAGCTCTAATATCCTGTTTTCCCTCTTAGCCTTGGAAGGAAAAATCACCCAATTCTGCTTCGCATGTACACAATGTTCACAGAAATCAAAATATAAATAGAAATTAGACATTCATTCTACCACACCATTACCATGCAGTATTCGAAGGCCCTTCTCTCCAATATGTCCAAGTCTTTGATTCCATAACATGATCTTTTCTCCAGAGACCACTAGGCTATCTACTCCGATTTCAAGGACCACATAACTATTGCACCAATCAATAATAGTGATACCCAGAAGCTTGTACATAATTCCAATCTGACCTCCCCGCATTAATAACAGTGCTCCCTAAACCATATTGCAGGTATCTTTATCGAACATTATTTTTACACCTTCATCATCCATCTTTCTTACAGAAATCATATTTCTGGAAAATGTAGGAATATGCAGAACACAACAAAGTGTTCTAATCCTTCTACCTTGCAGCTTTAGCTTGACTTTTCTGTGTTCTACGATTCTATCTATTAATCTAAGTTGTCTTTGATTTAAATATTCTAGATGATGACATATTGATCATATGATGAAGAAGAAAAACTATGAAGAAGCCCATCCACACTAGTACATATGGTCAATTTTTTGACACTTTAGTTACAACAGTTTTGACCTATTGTTGGAAAGTTCCCCAATTTTTCTCAATTTTTTTAATCCCTCCAACAAGCGTTTCTCTATCGATGTTTAGGGAGTATCATTGGAATAGCGACTTTTAGGGGTATCGTCAGAATAGCAACATTTAGGGGTATCGTCAGAATAGCGACGTGTTTGGATAAACTATCAGAAGAGAGACGTTTAGGACAAAGGCATCGAAAGTGTGACATTTAGGACAAAACCGTCGGAATAGTGATGTTTGGGGAAAGTGTCGGAAGTGTGACGTTTCAGGAATAAGTGTCGGAAGTGTGACATTGAGGACAAAAGCGTCGGAATAGCGACGTTTTCTAAGGAAAGTGTTGGAAGTGCAACGTTTCAGGAATAAGTGTTAGAAGTGTGACGTTGAGGACAAAAGCGTAAAAATAGTGATGATTTCGTGTGATGGTGCCCAAGTAAATGAGTTCAAGTCAGGTCAGGATGAGTCGTGCCATGTGAGGACGCCCAAGGAAACGTGTTGTTCAAGCAGGTCGGGTCGGGTCAGGTAGTGTGAGGGAGCCCAAGGAACGCGTCCAGGTCGGGTCGTGTCGGGTTGTGTGAGGGCACCCAAGGAACACGTCTGGGTCAGGTCGTGTCGAGTGATGTGAGGGCACCAAAGAAACACATATGGGTCAGGTCGTGTGATCAGGTCATGTGAGGGCGCCCAAGGAAACGCGTTCGGGCTGGTCGGGTTGGGTTTGGTCTGGTCGTGCCATGTGAGGCCGCCCAAGGAAATGTGTTCATGAGGGTCGAGTCGATTCGTGTGATGGCACCCAAGGAAACGTGTTTGGGTCAGGTCAGGTCAAGTCATTTCGTATTGTGAGGGTGCCCATGGAAACATGTTCGAGCGGGTCAGGTCGAGTCGGGTCATGTGAGGGTGCCCAAGGAACGCGTCTCAGTTGGGTCGTGTTAGGGCACCCAAGGAAACGCGTTCGGGCGGGTCGGGTTGGGTCGGGTCAAGTCATGCCATGTGAGGCCACCCAAGGAAACACGTTCAGGCAGGTTGGGTTGGGTTGTGTGAGGGTGGTCATATAAAAACTTCTAAGTTATGACTAAACGTGTTGCTTGTGCACGTTTGTGCAATCTGTTTTCTGTTTTCTCTCTCGTGCACCCTTCGTTCAGGTGGGTCGTGTTGTGCCGTATGAAGGTGCCACAAGAAACGCATTTGAATCAAATCATGTGAGAGAGACTGTATAAAATAATGCTAAGTTGTGACCACCTGTGTGCCTTGTGCACGTTTGTGCGACCCACGGTTTTGTCGTTTGCGCCCTTGTGCTTTCGATGTTCGGGAAGGTCGAGTTGAGTCGGTTCGTATGATGGCACCCAAGGAAATGTGTTCAGGTCAGGTTGTGTTGTACTGTGAAGGCACCCAAGGAAACACGTTCGAGCGGGTTGGGTCATGTGAGGGCACCTAAGGAAACGCATTCAGGCAGGTCAAGTCGGGTTGGGTCGAGTTGTGTCGTGTGAGGCCACCCAAGGAAACGTGTTCGAGCAGGTTGGGTCGAGTTGTGTCGTGTGAGGGTGCCCAAGGAAATGCATTTGATTGGGTCGATTCAGGTCTGGTTGTGTGAGGGCACACAGTAAAATGTGTTTGAGCGGGTCAGGTTAGGTTGGGTCGTGTGAGGGCACCCAGGGAAATGTGTTTTGGCGGGTTGGGTCGGGTCGGGTCATGTGATGGCGCCTAGGGAAATGCATTCGGGCGGGTCAGGTCGGGTTGGGTTGTGTGAGGGTGGCCATATCAAAAATGATAAGTTGTGACCGACCGTGTACCTTGTACTACACTTTTGTGCGATCCGTTTTCTGTTTTTTGCCTCGTGTGCCCTTCGTTCGAGCGGGTCGGGTCGTGTCGTGTGAGGGCACCATAGGAAACACATTTGGGTCGAATCATGTGAGGGAGGTTGTATCAAAAATGTGAAATTGTGACTGCTCGTGTGCCTTGTGCACGTTCATGTGACCCTTTTTCCATTTTCTCCCTCATCATGCCTAGTTAATCGGCATTCGAGCATGTTAGGTCAGGTCGGTCGTGTGATGGCGCATAAGGAAACACGTTTGGTTTGGGTCAAGTTTGGTCATGCTGTAATGTGAGGGCACCTAAGGAAACACGTTCGGGTGGGTCGGTTCAGCTTGTGCCATGTGAGGGTGATCAAGAAAATGCATTCGGGCTGGTCAGGCTGGTCGGGTTGGGTTAGGTCGTGTGAAGGCGCCCAAGGAAACATGTTCGATCGGGCCGGGTCGGTTTGGGTCCGGTCGTGTGAGGGCGCCCAAGGAAACACGTTCGTGTGGGTCGGTTTGGGTCGTTTGAGGGCACCTAAGGAAATGCGTTTAGGCAGTTCAGGTCGAGTCGTGTCATGTGAGGGTGCCCAAGGAAACACATTCTGACGGGTCGGGTTGGGTTGTGTGAGGACGCCCAAGCTGGAAACACATTCGGGAGGGTCGGGTAATTTGGTTGGATTTTTCTTGATTAAAAACAATGGTAAACAACCTGCATCAATGTCGCTTTCCTTTATGAAACAATTATCATGAATAAGAGTGTCACAATGGGTCACATGAATGTACAGGAGGCATAGGGGCGGTCACAACTTAGCATTTTTTATATGATCTCCCTCACATGACCCGACACGACCCAACCTAAATGTGTTTCCTTGGGTGCGCTCACACGACACGACCCAACCTGCCTGAATGAAGGCATGAGGGTGCAAATGAAAAATGGGTCGCACAAACGTGCACAAGGTACACGGGTGATCACAACTTATCAATTTTGATGCGACCACCCTCACTTGACCCAACCCGACTCGCCTGGACACGTTTCCTTGGGCGTCCTCACATGACCTAATCTAACCTGACCCGACCCACCTAAATGCAATTCCCTAGGTGCCCTCACACAACCCGACCTGAGTACCCGACTTGCCCGAACATGTTTCCTTAATGGGCACCGTCACACAACACGACCAGACCCGACTCGGCCTGAACCTCCCGAAAACGTTTCCTAGGTGCCCTCACATGACACGATCCGACCTGAGTACTCGACCCGCCCGAACACGTTTCCTTAATGGGCGCCCTCACACGACACGACCTGACTCGACCCTCTCGAACGCGTTTCCTTAGGCGCTGTCACATGACTTAGCCCACCTAAATGCATTTCCTTGGGTGCCCTCACATGATAAGGGGATGGGAAAAGAAGTTTCAGACAAAGGGAGACTTTGGGCTAGACACAACACTATTTTTCAATGACTTGGTGTGGCCCCAAGACATGCTAGGGAGTGCTAGGGAAACAAAAAGGAGGACTAGTTTCAATTGCATGGAAATTAATGAATAAGAGCGTGTGATAGGGAGTGCCAGAAAGTTATAGGTGTGCTAAGGAGGGAGTGACAAGGTATGATATGTACCCCTAACCGATTTAACCCCCTAAACCCTTAACCTCTAAGCCTTTAACCCCTAACCCCTTAAACCCTAATTCCTGACCCCTAACCCATTTAACCCCCTAAACCCCTAAAACCCTAACCCATTTAACCCCCTAAACCCTAACCCCTGAAATCCTTAGCTGTTAAATTTCCTAACCCCCTAAACCTCTAAACCCCTAACCCATTTAACCCCTAAACCCTAGACCTTTAACCCCTTAAACCCTAACCCCTTAAATATTAATTCCCAACCCCTAACCCATTTAAACCCCTAATCACTAATCCATAATCTCTTAACCACTAACTCATTATTCACCTAACCCATAATTGCGCCTAAATCCGCTAACCCCTACCCCCTAATCCTTAATCCCTTAATAACTCATTATTCGACCCCTAACACCTAAATGCGCCTAAATACCCTAACCCCTAACCCCCCCAATCCCTAAACCTTTAACCACTAACTCATTATTCCCCTAACCCGAATCCCTAATCCCTTAAACACTAACTCATTATCCCCCTAACCCCTAAATGCGCCTAAATCCCTAACTCCTAAGCACCCAATCCCTAACTCGTTAACAACTAACTCATTATTCTCCTAACCCCTAAACCCTAAATATCTAACCCCTAATCCCCTAACCCCTAAGCCCCTAATCCCTAATCCCTTAATCACTAACTCATTATTCCCGTAACCCTTATAACAATCCTTAAAACCTGTTATATGGTAGAAATTTTGTCTGGTGGACAGAATTAGAGTTTGGTTAGATTTTTCTTGATTACAAACAATGGTAAACAACCTGCATCAATGTTTCTTTCCTTTATGAAACAACCAACATCAATGCCTTCCAAAAACAAATCAAAACAGAAGCAAACAAGTCTCCATTCTTATCAAGTCATGTTGGGGCACTAGGTAGAAGAATATAATCTATAAAATAAAACACCTTTAACATTTCAGAACAAAGTATGAACAAAATGAACCATTACTTAGACTGTATTGCAAGCCAAGAAACAAAATTTATCAATGCAAGGAACTATATTTGAGCCTCCCTATTGTTCTAAGGCTCCATTTCATAGTCATACTTCTTTTTCCCTCTATCCCCAAATATTCCTTTTGAGAGTTTTCCACAAGTAGTCTTAATTTTTAATCAATATATTTTTTCCTTCCACTTTGTGTTCAGTTCCCTCCACCTTTCAAGATGAACTACTTGCTACAAATTCAAATTTGGAATCCTATATCCAATGGGGTTTGTCTATTAGGAAAGGTATTTTAGAAAATTATTCTCAACCATTAAGGTTTTTGATGACTTTAGATTTTTCCATGGAGCTTGAATCCTTAGACACAATTCCCAACCCGTAACCCATTTAACCCCCTAAACCTCTAAACCCCTAACCCATTTAACTCCTAAAACCTAAACCTCTAAACCCTTAAACCCTAACCCTAAACCCTTAACCCATAAACCTAAACCCTTAATCCCTAACCCATTTAACCCCCTAAACCCCTAAACCCTAAACCTATAAACCCTTAACCCGTAACCCCTAAACCAGCCTTAACCCTTAACCCATTTAACCCCTAAACCCCTAAAACCCTAACCCATTTAACCCCCTAAACCTTACACCTCTAAACGCTTAACCCCTAACCCTTTAAACCCTAATTCCTGACCCCTAACCCATTTAACCCCCTAAACCCTAACCCCATTAACCCCTAACCCCTAACTCCTATAAGTGTCCTCCATCATCAATGTCTACAAAATGCACGATCCCAGTCCAACGTGTTCATCAAGTATAATACACATGCAGGAAGTATAATCAATGATCAAATCAATAGATCTAAAAAGAGAGTAAAGACATAAAAGAGTAACACAAATTGAAAAAATACTTATCTTCAATGAGAAGTGATCATCTCCCTCTTGAACAAACCTTCAAGAATGATTACTACCATTATCCATATAACGTTGTTGCCTTAAATATATGTCAACGAACTTCATTCATAACCACAGTCTAATTGAGACTAACCCATCTTGTGCTACATTAAACCTATCACAAGTTCTTGAACATCTTCACACTAATCATTCTAGGGTCTCAAATCTTTGCCATAATCCAGGGTTTTCTTCCAAACCCTAACCACATAATATCCATCAAACGATAATAACCAAATTTCCTAAGGTTACCTTAAAACTGTAGCATTCTTTTAGGTCTCCACCATCTTCTTTAGCTTCCAACAAAGGTGTCTTCATAGGGGTGATCTTCAATGAATTTTCTTCAACCCAACGTTGATACCATGTTAAATTTTCTTAGGGTTATATTGTTCTTTGCTTTAGATAATTACATTTCTTCATTTTCATATTAAATTCACCCCACGACATCATAACATTATTTAGATTTACAACATTATTCAACAACATATGAAATTACATAGAAATAAAAATATCATCCTCAATGCAATGGAACATAAAGGAACAATAGAAGAAACATATTCATACATAGAGACACCAGGATTGGTCAGAGACGAGGGAAAAACCCACTACAGGGAAACCATTTCAAATTATTCTTCTTATTAGATTGTCATTGAATGATTCAACAAAAGAGTCTACAATGATCCACATCTTCAACAATAATCCTATCCAACAAAATAAACTAAACAACATCCATGAGATGACCCCAACAACGCTAATAATCAAAACATTGATTCAGAAGCATGCGATCAACTGTCACGGTCTACGGTCAACTGCTGAACTCTACGGTCAACTGACGAAATATGTGGTCAACTATTAAACTCAACCTCCGGTTCCCAATCATACATAGAGAGTGATGTGTGTGCGGCTAAAACCCTCAAACTACATGCATGAGCCTGCATGCTTGCATTTGTGACCGAAATCTGCCCATTTCATCCCTGCGGTTGGAAACCAAAACCCTAGACACACGTGCAAGCTTTAGACCCTGAAATCTCAGACCTATCTGAAACAATATTTGTGACCCAACCTCAGACCTGTGTGAGCCAAACTAAAGGAAAGAAGAATGATCACGATGATTATGTCCAAATGAGGGTCACTTGAATTTTATTTATAGCCATCCATGGGTGTCCAATTTCTCTTTTGGGCTAACCTATCCTATTGTGCACATGTGGGATTTTCCTAAAAAATACACTTTCCCTTCCCAAATTGAGCGTTTATAAATAGTAAAAATTGGTCCTCTTGAAAAAAGGAATCTAGTCCCATGGTTGGAATTTAACATGGTTACCGATGAAATGGGAACTATTACCTCAAAACGGGAACTCTATAAAAAAAAAACATCAAAAACTCATGAAAATACAACCCAAAAACAAAAAGTTGTATTCTAGAATAACCTTCTATTTTTTTCGGAGTAAATTTTCAACATCTTTAAAAAATGTTTTATTCTGGGATAACCTTTCTTTTTTTTGGGGTAATTTTTCAACTTTTTTTAAAAATAGAGGTAAAAACCATTTTCTTTTTGTGCAAAAAGCAAGCCGCAAATGGAAAGTGTTGAAACCAAAATTTTATAATCATAAAAATTTATATTAAAAATGAAAAAACCATTTTAAAATAACTAAAAAAAAATCATTATATTTTTTTAAGTAAAAAATTTAAAAAAAAAATAAGAAAAAAAACAAAAACAAATAAATAAATAAATAAATAATTAAAATTAAAATTAAAAAATATATTAAAAATTGAAAAAAAAAAACAAAAGATTTAAATTTTTAAAAAAAAAAAGAAGAAGAAGAAAAGAAAAATTAAGATGGAAAATTCTACTAAATTAAAAACAAAAAAAAATTATTTTTTAAAATAAAAAATTAAATTTAAAAAAATATATAATTTTTTATTAAATTCAAAAATTAAAATGAAAATAAAAAATACAAATTAAAAATTAACAAAAAAAAAACATTACTTAAATTCAAATTATTATTATTTTTTTAAAATTAATTGAAAATTAAAAATGAAAAAAAAATATTAAAATATTAAATTAAAAAACCGTTATTAAAAAAACAATAAATTTTAAATATGAAAAATAAATTAGAAAAAATATATACTAAACTTTATTAAATTTGGATCACAGAAGCCAAATTCCTAACATAAATAAATTAATAAACAAATTTTAAAATAGAAAAGAAAATAAAAAAATAAAAAAATCAAACTAAAAAACATTTTTAAAATTAAAATTAAAATAAAACAAAAAAATAATTAAAATTAAAAATGGGGAAAAGTAAATAAATTAAATTATTAAATTAAACATATAAAATAAAAAAAAACAAAGTAATTTAAAAAAGAAAATTAATTTAAAATATAAAAATGAAAATAAAATTAAAAAAAATATTAAATTTCAAAGTTTAAATGTTATATTTTATTTAATTAAAAAAAACAGCAAAATTTAAAATAAAAAAAAAACAAAATTTAAAAAATAAATATATTAAATTTAAATTAATTAAAAAATTTTATTAAAAAAATATAAAATTTTATTAAATAAAAATTTAAAAAATTAATCGCCCCCCAGCCTAGGTGGTGGCGGAGGCCGGCGGCTGGGAAGGCGAGGGGCTGCGTGGAGCCACCCCGCCCGCCTAGCGGCCGACCTTCGCTGCCACCTAGGCTAGGAGGCGATTCTTGGAATCAGCTTCTCAGCCCAAGTGGCGGCGAAGACCGGCTGCTGGGCGGGCGAGGGGCTGCAACCACCTCGCCCGCCCAGCGGCCGGCCTCCGCTCCACCTGGGGCGGGGGCTGATTAATTTTCAAAATTTTAATTTTTTTTTAAAATTTCATATATATATATATATATATATATATATATATATATATATATATATATTTCTTATATTTGATTTTTTTATTCAATTTTAAATTATTTTTTTTTAAATTTAATATTTTAAATTTTAAATTGTTTTGAATTTAATTGAAAAAATGTTTTTTTTTTTTTAAATAAAAAAATGGTTTAATTTAATAAAAAATAGATTCTTGTTTTTTAAGTTATTTTAAAATGTTTTTTTTTTTCTTTTTTACTTTTTTAATATTAATTTTTTTTTCAAGCTTTTACTTTAATTTTTATTTTAGTTTTGTTTTTCTTTTTTGGTTTTCTTTTTTAATTTAATTTTTTATTATTTTAAATTTTTTATTTTTATTTTCTTATAAATTTTTTTGTTTTTTTAAATTTAAATTTTGAAGTTTTAGTTATTTTTAATTTTTGTATTTTAATTATTTTTAAATTTTGTCTTTAATTTTTTTTTTTTTATCATTTTGTTTATTTATTATGTGGTTATTTTTTTAATAACTAGAAAAATTGCTTTTGATTTTTTTTGGTTCAATTTTTATTTATTTTTCTTTAAATTGTGTGTTTTTTTAAATTTTTTCTCCATTTTTTTTATTTAAAGTTCAAAATTTTTAGTTTTCTTTTGTGCTTTATTTATTTATTTTTGTTTAAAATTTTTAATTTTTACAAGTTAATTTAGTTTTTTTTTTTAGTATATTTTTATTGGTTTTTTAAATTATTTTTTTAGATTTGATTGTTTTTTGTCATGTTTTTTAATTTTAATTTTATGTTTTATTACCAACATGAAAATCACCACTCCAAAAAATGTGGTTGATGCTGCATCAACACCTTTAAAAAATCACTAACATTTGAAAACAAATATTCATACTTCATAAAAAAAAATTTTAAAGTTTCAAATATATGCAGACACAAAAAAAAGGGTGATTCTGCATCACCACTTTTCAAATCGGGTGTTTTTTTTGCTACCCTGAAAAAGTAGGTACCACTTCAGTTACCTATTTTATCGGTAACCATGTTATTTGTCAGTGAGCTTCCAAATCATGTGATTATTACCGAAAGAATTCTAAATATGTACGATGGATCACAAAAGCCAAAATTCTAAAACTTTTCTCATCGTTTGAAAACAGTACTCTGTAATCAAGCTTTGGATTATATGTTTCTTGAAAGGGTCTTCAGTCAAAAATTAATTAATATATTCCATTGTTCACTATTAATTCCTTCCAATCTCAATAGATTGACATTATTCCACCATTGATGTCAAATAATGGTGGTCAATGTGTGATAATCTCAAGACACAATATGAATGTGTAACACCCTAAGTTTCCATGCTTTTTAACTTAACAGTTGAACAAATCCAAAGGGGAAGTGGACCCCAATGGAGAAACAATGTGTGGATTTATTTTATTCATTAATAAAAAATATATGGAATATATATGTGTGTACAATGACTAGATTGAAAATGGAGATCTTAAACCTAGATCCATGAGGATATGGATAAGGTTAGACTTTCCCAAACCTTCCAGAAAACCTTGGAAGGAATCTTACTAAAAATTAGATTTGGAGAGAAATATCTAATTTCCCCAATGAAGAGGAAAGTAATTGGGAAGAGGAAGAAAAACTAGAAAATCAGAAAAGACAGCTTTAAAGTACCTCACTGAGGGAAAGCCTAGGCAAAGCAGGAAGAAAGCATCCTGAAATTTCCGGACGCAGAAATTGGAAACAGGCTTGGGAAAGAAAATCTTAAATAAGATGCTCTAGGATAGAAAAAGGGTTGTCTATCACTGGAAGCAAAGGTCTCAGCTCGGGGGTGAGTTACGAAGATAGAACTCTAAGGTTGGGAGGAACTAGTCAGAGAATTTGGTATGCATGCCTAACTAGTATGTTGTTAAAATTCTATTGATGTTACAATATGTGTTCTGAAGTATTTAGTAGAATGTCATGCCTGTGTGGATACAAGTTATTACATTGGAGTAGTGTAGAAATATTTTAAAATTTTGATTTATTAATGGGTTCAAATTGTCGAATGAAGCCATACATTTAACTGAATTAGTTACCAGAGTAATTCCAATATAGTATGGTTGTATGGATAAGAACCGAGTTAGTTCCAACCAGTAGAATCTCTAAATCTGAGCACAGATTTAAATCTGAGGTTAAGAGAGTTAACCGAAATTGACATTAGATGCAGATGAAATTTAAAATATGGAATATTATCTAACAACATTAAATTTAGATATTTCTCATGAAGATTTAAATTTATTTAACATTTTACAGTAACAGTATGATATAGAGTTACACCTGCAAAAAGGAAAATAGTATATGCTGATATGAAATAAAGCAAAGCTGATATACATAAGAAAACCTGTCACAATAAGTTATAACTCTGTTTATAACTATCTATATCTGTTCTAATTCATCTTAATTTCACAGAAAAGTACACAATAGTGGTTGAAGGAAAAGAATCATTATATATGGAAACACAAATTCTATTTGCTGAATTAATAAAGTAGTACTCAGAATTTTGAAGAAATTCATATGAGCAGAAATAAGGAACAAATGCTATACAAAAAATCATTAAACAAAAATTGTTTCGATTGAAGCAAACTATTAATGGGAGACTAGTATAGTACTTTCCATATCTGTGATAAATATTATAATGCAACTAGTTAAAGAAGCTTTTATTTTGATAATTTTGTTAAGAAAATTAAAACCATACTATACTGGAAATTTTCAGTATACCAAAATTATAGACAAATAATAGAGAAACAGTGATTACTTTAGTACTGCCACTATAAAATATAGAGAATTCAATTAACCCATAATGAATATATATGAGTATGAGAAAAGCTACACAAGTATGCTTATATATATATATATATATATATATATAAGCATGTAGAAAACTGTTGTGAGTTAACTGTGACCCTTATTTATTCTAATTTGTCACAACATCAGAATTAAAATTATTAATAAATTAAGAAAGAGGTTAACTACAATAGTCAAATCAATATGCCTGTTCACCTAAAAATTTTCGAGTCAAACTTGACTCTCCTCTGGTTATAGAACCGAAGAGAAAAAAAACAGTAAAATAAGAATCAAAATAATATAGAGTTACACAGTTCAGAATTGGGGGCTAAAAACCCAGAATTTCATTATACATATAAAATCAACTTCTTATGAAAACGTTGTAGCGGTGCTACTATTGTTCGAATGACAAAAATGGTAAATAGACATATCGGCGGAAGGCAAAAACAGAAGTTTAGTTCCAAAGAAAACCGAAATGTTGGCAACAAACCTGTGCAAGAGATTAGCACGTGGTTAGTTGGAATAACGTTGCTAGAAGAAAATCGTTGGCAATGTAAACTGGAACAAAATCCCAAACAAACGATACCTGCACACAGGGAATAACCAAAATTTAGAATCGGGAGAAATTTTGTGGGTTTACAATACGAAAGAAATAATAAGAAGGATTGTAATCATTTCAGAAAATGTAATTACCATTATACCTTACAATTGTAAAACGTATGATGATCTCCATATCATGTACGTTGACCCAACATGAAATCAAATTGAAATATGTTACAGAATATATTAAACAAGAAACGCACTGTGTATAAATAGGGAAGAATGGGTCTAAATAAGGTTATACCTATAACCGTTGAGCAGAGAATTTAATTCGATATTTCTTGAGCTTCGTGGAAGCGGAGATTGGCATTCAAGTTGCATCGTAGTTCCCTCGATGAGAAGGGTTAACTCTGCAACTGGGAACATTTCCCCATATGCAACCAAGAGATAAACCAAAAACCAGAAAACGTGAGCCAGGGTTTCGATTTTAAGAAAACAGAGGCTACGAGAAGTCATTGGGTCGAAATGACTCAATCCAGAATGAAACTCAACATTTTATCTTAATTAAATCAACTTATGCAAAACAAAAACGCTTATAGAATTTAGAAAAAAAAAATCATCATGTAACGTGAACTGAAATTGAATTAAATTTCATACACAGTTCACTAACAATTTCGATATTATTCTACAGCCATTTGAATTTACTCATAGAACAGGAGTGTATGAATCCAAACAAGCTTCACACATACATGAAAATAGAATAAACGAAAATTGTGAGCGAGGATGAATAACACTTACCGTGACAAAATAATGACAAGGTATAAAATTGAAGAGGAACTGATGTTAGCTTTCTCTCACTCGGTCTTGGACCCTTGAACATCATCTTGGAACACAAAATGACAACTCAAAAATGCAGGAGCTAAAGAAATGAATGAAACAAGGGATTAAAACGATATGCAAACCCTAAATTCAGGCAAACATCTTTCCGTCCATGTGTTGGGTACTCAAGAGCGGAGAAATGTTTTGGAGATGGGTACTGAGATCTCCTTGAACCCATTGAAAATCAAATCCTGAGAGAGATCGTAAATCCGAATTGAATTAAAGGTTTTGGTACCAAGTCACATGGGCCATAGCTAGACTTATTAAAGGCATCGGGTGAAAGTCTTATTTATCCATAAAGTCTCTTGGGCATACGAACGATGAGTACGTACCAAATTGACTTCGAAGTTAATAGTTCAACTATCATGGGAGGTGTCATTCGTATAAGAATGATGATTTAAGAGTTGGTGGCATAGCTTTAACGTTCGTTGGGATCCTTGGGAAGTGATAACGTAATCAAGTGGAACGAGAATTAAATCACTTAATAACTCCATGTAAATCGTATAAAAGATATGTGTATAAGATTTACCTCCTATGGATGATTAGGGTGTTAACTACATGTTAACTAGTTAAGTGGAAGACTATGTAGAAAGTGGTATATTTATATATCTACTTAAAAAGGGGTTATATGTATATGTTTAGTGAGTACATATGTTAAGTGGGATATATAGATAATTGATAAGATGAATTTTTATGAATATGCATTCATATACATATCCTAATTGTCTATAACTTAGGGGACCAAGTGGAAAGTAGCATTAAGGATTATATTTAAGAATTTGAGATTTTAATAATCTCCAAGGGTTTAAAAGAAGAAAATAAATTAAGTAAGAGTGTAGTGAAATAAGGTCATTAGGTGGAAATATGTATATATATCGTTGGCAAATAGAAATGGTAATTTCTGATAGTGTTTAAATGGTGGAAAAACGATAATTTAAAAATAGAAGTAGAAGTGGTTAAATTGATGCAGTCAATATATGAATCTTATGAAAAAAAAATATTTTGTGAATGAGAGATATTACAGAATGCTTCCACCTTGCAATATTTCACTGAATATTTCTCAAGGAATACCTTACGATAAAACCCTCAACATTTCGTCACATTTTGTAGGTATGATACCCACTGTAGAATCACTAGTGTTAATTACAACCCTTAAACTAGTAGACATAAACTTGCTACCGATCCCCGTACCTTGATCAACATCCCTATCATTAATAGGAGCTGAGGATTGAAAAGGTTGTTTGATGTCACAACATCGAGAATAAACCATTTAAATGAATGAAACAAGTTAGATTCAATTGGTGCCAATTAAAAATGGGGAACTAAAATGTTATTTACATTGCAATGGACTGGCATAAATGTTATACTTGTGACCTATTAGTTGCAACTATGAAGACTTACCAAATCTTGTGACCTATTAGTTCCAATTACGAAGACTTACCATTAAACCAAATGACTAATTTATACCTAGCATATAAGAAAGGGAACTAACCTCAAATATCAATCTCCATACCTCTTAAATAAAGCTCAAAATACTCAACCCCTCAAACTAACCCAACAAAATATATCAATAATAATATACCACAATTAATCTAAATTTAATTTTCAAGGTATTCCACTTTAGCTAAGCTAAGCGTCCTCGGAGTTAATCCCCACTCAAGTGAAAAAGGAATAAGGTTAAGTGCAAAAGTGCACTTTTGCACTTAAAACACCAATGAACATATGGAAACTAGGGTTAAAGACATGCAGTTATCCTGATCATAAAATCCAAACCCTCGTCTGCGCTATCCAATCCTTCGATCCATCTCCTCATTGATGGGGCAAGCCGAAAATTCCTCTTTTTTTGGCTCTCCTCCAGCTTATTTTGGATGATTTCAGGCTACTGAGCATAACCATGCCTCTAAGCAGCAATCCAAGGTTGATGTAGGTAAAAAAGTGAAGGTCATGGAGGAAAATTCCTCCGGCCTAAAGAATAAGAAAAAGAGAAAAAACGTTAAGAACTGTCCAGATCCTTAAGCAATCAGTGCAGCCCAAAGTCGACGCCAAAGTTAATACAACCAAGGTAATATTTTATTGTTTTTCTGAGGGTTTATGGTGCTTGAAAAGACACGATGATCGTAATTTACTTGGGTTTCATAGTCTTGATTGATCTATTTGTTTGGTTTGTGTTAGTATGAATCTTAATTGCAAGTGTACGAAAAAAGACCACTTTAGTTGTGCATAACAAATAGCCCTAACAACAAATATGGCTACCAATATCTTTAGGTCTGCAATTAGGTGATCAAGATAAATGCTGCAAAAATATAGATCTATGCATCAAAAGACATTTAGTAGTAATAAAAATGAGATTTACTCCATGCATCCAATAGACAAGACAAGAATATGTTAAATGAATTTTATATTAATGGCACCTGGGAGGAAAACATAGAAGGATGTTACTAGTTCTCCTCACTGGGATGGGTTCTTGTAAGTCCTCAGCTAAGGGATCCACCAATGTTGAGCCCAAGGTGATTGCTAGAGGGAGGTCAAGCGAAACAACAAGGGAAGATTCAGAGGGAGCTTCCACCGAGGGGCTCATAGATGATGATAGGTAGAGGTTGGTGGCCGCAGGCTACATCATCTCGACATCAGAAGGGGGGATGTCAATGGGAGTGATTAAATCCTCAGGCTGGCTTGCAGCATATTGCACAAGTATGGGAGAGGCGGATTGGTTTTGTTCAACCTTACTCTTGAAATACCTCGAAAGAGGCACGGTAATGTGTAAGGTGGGGATAATTGTGAGATTAATGGCCATGGAGATCACACAAAGCACAAGGTTGGTTGGTGTGAATAGTATTAGGTTTCTTGGCTATATTCGAGGAAGAAACAGAGGCTTTAGGGACCATAGACTCAGGGAACGCAACATTAACCATGGGCTTGATACGGGGCAACTCAAGACAAGTATGGGTGGCATGACCGATGACATCACACAAAGCACAGGGCTTTGGGGGTGGAGGAGGTGCACGGTCAGTTGGGGCAGCCTTGTCCTTTGAGGCCCTCTTGCGAGATTTTCCCTTCTTACCTGAAGTGGTCGCAACAGGAGATGGTTCCTATTGAGGTAGCTGAGGCACTGTAACAACGGGAGAAGTCATAGGGACCGGTTGAACCGGGGTCAAACCAAGATAAGGTTTGGGTTGATCAGGCGAGGTAGCAGCTAGGGGATCAAGGTACGAGATAGGAATCCCTAGGTTCAAGTTGGGAAGAGAGAGGGTAGCCATGACAGGTACTGTGTATACTCCTGGAGGGGGATCTAGGAATGGTATCTGACCGGAGGGGTAATGGCTAGGCGGGATGGCTCCAAGATGGTTAAGGCCTAGAGGAACCATTCCAGGAGGGTAAAGAGGCTCATGGATACCATCTGTAGGTGAAGGGACAGGAGGAAGAGGTCCAGAAGGCTACTAGGAGTAGGTTGCAGAGGGCGAGGAGGCTGCTGACTAGCCGAAGTGGGCCGCTTGAGGGAAGCCCGAGACGATTGCATCATGCAAACATTTGATGAGATGGGATCAGAGATAGGAGGAGGAAGACTAGGGAATTTACCAAGCAGAGAGGAGTCTTTGTAGACTCCAGGTGAGACACTGGTCAAAGGATCGATGGTTTGATTATTGGCCACCGAAGAGATGATGGACTCAGGGGAGGTCTGAGACTTTAGTTCGTAATATGTCAACTAGTCAATGGTGACTATCTTCCCATTAAGAGGGAAGGACATCTTGTGGTGGACCACAGATGGGACAGCAAACATCACATAGGTGTAGCTACGACCCAATAGAATGTTGTAATCTAAGGGGGCATTGATGACTTCTACGTCAACGCAAACATCCTTTCCCGCAAGAGTAATAGGACAGTTGCAGAATAGGCCAATGGGCTGGGAGGTGTGGCCATCCCACGCTCGGAGAGTAATCGTGGAAGGAGCCAACTCAGGTGATCTGAGTTGCTTCCAAATCGAAGCAGACATCACACAGGTGGATGCCCCCTCATCAATGATGCATCGGGAAATGTTGGTGTTCCAGATCTTGTCTGGGTTTTGGAAGGTGTTGAAAGCAAGAAGAGGAGGATGTTCTGACCGGTCAACATCAAAGACAATCAATCGATCATCAGAAGGATCTACAGCGCCCATGACAGATAGTAGAGCTTTTTGTTGTGAAGGGCACTACTGGAGGAGTTCCAGCGTTGAAATGGTAGCAGGAGATTGCACCAAGTCATATACTATACTATACGAATGGGAAACTTTTCCAGAAGTAGCATTTCGGCATAGTGGTCCCTTAGGGATCTTGGTATGAACCTCCGCCTTAGGCTGAGGGATCTGCAAGGGACCATTAAGTGTCGAAAGAGGCTCTATAAAGACCGAAGGAGGTGTCTTAGGGACAGACGTAGCGGGAGGCTTTTTGTACTAATGGGACCGAGCCTGAAGATTGATATCTACGGTTATAGGTTGGTCAGAATTCATCAAGAGAAT
The DNA here is from genome assembly GCA_034641835.2 of Pinus albicaulis. Lineage (NCBI taxonomy): Eukaryota > Viridiplantae > Streptophyta > Pinopsida > Pinales > Pinaceae > Pinus > Pinus albicaulis. Next base: position 1,473,821,094 of record CM076579.1, on the reverse strand, counting down.
CTGGTAATCAGAGGTACTAGATTGAAGAGGTTGAGTGGCCACCTGACCTTTAGGTGGTTGGGTAGCCACAAATCCTTGCTAAGGGAAAGGATTAGTAAACACAGCTGGCTGAATAGGCACAACATCGGGAGGGATGGAAGGGGAGGCTTGTTGTACTCGCAATGTTTCTTGAGACCCCCACATCTGCTTCATCTATGGTAAAAGAGGACAACCATGAGTGTAATGACCATAAAAACCACAACAAGAACAAGGCTTGTTCATGCGAACAGGCCTGTCCTTCTTGGGCTGAGTGCCCTGTTGCTGGTTAGCAGTGTTAGGAGCATTGTTTTGTGGATTAGGTCTAGGATTACCAGGAGCAGATTTATTTTGAGTGCCTTTCCTCTTTTTTTTGGAGGGAGGAGTATTAGTCGCACCCTGCTGTGCATACAATTACCCCTGAGGGGGCGGTGGCTACTGTTGTGGAGTTTGAGAAGGAAAGGGAGGAGGAGGTGCTAATGCTGGAGGAGCTGGAGCACCAAGTTGTGGATACAGATAATAAGGAGGTTGGGTACAAGTGTGGTAAACAGGAGGTTGGGAAAAATGAGGAGCCATGCCATATCCTAGATACATGCTACCGGGAGGGGGAAAAGTGCAGGAGGTGCTAGCCCCCCCTGAGGAAAACCATAGCCCATGGGAGGCTAAGAATATGGATGAGAGAGAGCTCCAATGATACTGTTGGTGGCATGAGATGCCCCCGGTGCGTTGGCACCACCAGGTCTAGGAAGATCAGGTAGAACGGTATAAACATAACCCGACTAAGCGTAGATCTGGTCATATTTTAACGCAATTTGGAGAGCGACTTCTTCGGTTTGAAGGAAATGCGATGCGACATCTTTGCCGATAGCAGGCAAGAGTGATTTAAGGAACTAGTCCATGTAGACACGGTCTTCGAAGGTAGGGGCTCGACATAGGCTCTTTCTTCTCCGCCATTCTTGGACATGATCGAATTGGTGGGTCACAGATGATTGACGGAAAGAAGTCAAAAGTTTGGTACCAGTGTCATAACGAAGGGGAAGCTGGAAATAAGACAAAAAATCCCAAGCAAGAGTTGCAAAGGTGGTATGAGAGGATGAGGCCTAATCAACATACCACTTAGAAGCTTCACCTATAAGCATATGTTAGAACAACCAAAGACGGATAGAGTCATCGTTAATGGAGTTAGACGAACACCACATGTGGAAAGATCGAATATGATTTGTAGGATCTTCTCCAGCAAGGCCTTCAAAATTGGGGATGTCAGAAGGGAGCTTGGTTAGCATAGCAGACCAAATAGTGTCATGGTGTATAGGGTCATTGATCAACTGGTTTAAATCGGGAAGACTGAGGCCAGCGATATAAGGGAGCAAGGGAGCAGCTGGAGTAGTTCCTGTTGCAGTCCCACTAGTAGTATTCCCAGCATTAGGGTCAGGGCTACCACCAGCGTTAGGTCCTGAACCAGACATGGTGAAGGTAATAGGAGGAGAACTGGGGGTGGAATAAGAAGGAGAACCCAATGAACCAGAAGAGGAGTTGGAGTGCAGACTCGGTTGAGGACTAACTCAAATCCTATGCAGAGGAGTAGGTCTTCCTACCAGAAACTGAGGATGGAGGCCAAGAAGTCTCCGGGATAAACACCTTCGTGGCACAATGATGACGACACAAACACGGCACAAAGGGAAGAGAGACCAACAAGGGCAGAGAGGTGCAGGATCAACTGATTACAATGTCGAAACAAGGGTAGAGAGGTGTTGGATCAATTGATTTCAATGTTAAAGTCTTTTCTTGGCGGTGTTAACCAAGCTCTTCTTCACTTAGGGTGTGTGTGTAAAGTGTGTAAATTTTAATTTTAAAACCCAGATGTTTGTAGAAAAAAATAAAAAATGTTTTTTATAACTGTAAAGAAACCTACAGATAACAGTATATGAAACTGAAATAATAGCAAATAAACAGCTAATAATCCAATAATCTAAACCCAAGGAGGTGGGCTTCTCAACAAGTAGTCTGTAGGTGGGCAAAAAACTAGTCAAACACACAAAAAATAGCCAATAGATCTAAGGTCAGGAGGGATAGGGATCTAAAGGTCATATCTGCTGGAAATAGGTGTAGATAAACAAAAAAAAATCAGAGGAAAATTTGTTGTAAATGAGGTGGCGAAAGGCTATCTCCTGGAGGGAAGCAGAGGGGGCACTAGAGGAAAACCTAAACAAAATGAAAAGAGGTGTTTTGTATGGATAAACAGCCAATCTGAAGTGTATTTGAAGGTGAGGTATCAGATCTGAAAAATGGCTGAACACTCTGAAAATTTCAGACAACCTGTAGCAGCTAAAACTCTTCCACAAAAGGTGGAGGGTACTGAAGCCCTAGGGGGCTAGGTTCCGACTTTGTTGAGAAAAAAAAACAAGTATAGGTCCAAAATGGGTGGAGACAGAGGTCAAAAAACCCTTAATAGAGGCCCAGACAAACACTGAAAACTTTCTGAAAAATTCCCACAAAAAAGTGAGGTCGTGGTTTTTGACCTGCTTCTTGCTGAGGTCGCAGATTTTGGGCATTTTTCCGCATCCTGAAGCTCCAAGTCACAGGTGTAGGGCCAAAAAGTGTGACCTACACTTCTGGCACTCTCAAGAGCAGGTTTCAGCAGAATGTGTCATCTCGGCTACAACTAATGTCTGCCACCTACGCAATAGGTCCGAAAACACACAGAAGTTAGAATTTTTAATGTTTTAGGGTTTTATAGGTTAAAAAAAACATCAAGAAAAGCAAAACAAGAAGCTGAAGAGAAATCATAGGGTTTGAAGCAGCTAGATATGCAGGGATCTGAAAAATGATAGTGGTCCTAATCGTAAACTCGTGTGGAATCACTAGTTGTTAGTATGAATCTTAATTGCAAGTGTATGAAAAAAACACCACTTTAGCTGTGCATGAAAAACAACCCTAACAGCAAAGATGGCTGCCAATATCTTCAGCTCTGCAATTAGGTGATCAAGATAAATTTTGCAAAAATCTAGATCTATGCATCAAAATACATTAAGCAATAAATAAAAATGATATTTACTCCATGCATCCAATAGACAAGACAAGAATATGTTAAATGCATTTTATATTAATGACACCTGGGAGGAAAACATAGAAGGATGTTACTAGTTCTCCTCAATGGGATGGGTTCTTGTAAGTCCTCAGCACTTTAGATCTAGAATTCCTCTCTCTTGATGGTGTAGAAAACCCAGAGAAAAATGAAACTCAAAGGGAGCTCACAAGAAAAAAGATATAAAAATATGACAATGATGGTGGATCAAAGTCAGACCAAAAGTATAGATCCGAAGTGATCTTTAGGCAACAAAACGAAGTGAATGAATTGGTGCATAATTAAAATATTATTAACCAATTCTAGATTCAACTTTTATGGAATATTTTATTATATTTGTTGGAGGGAAAAAGAATTTGACTTGGGTCAAATCCATTTATTTGTAAATAATAAATAAATAAATGATTTATTTATTATTTTAAGGATGTGGCTGATAAATAATCAAATAAATAATGATTTATTTAATTATTAATGAATGATTTAGTCAAATTTAACAAGGAATATTATTTAAGTAAGGTTTTAATAATTATTCGTAGAAAAAAATAAGATAAATAATAATTTATCTAATTAATTTTCCTGTTTTGGGTTAAACATGACCAGGAATATTAATTAAACTGTTGTTTAACTAATTATTCCTTGAGGAAAATCAATCAAATGTGGATTTATTTAATATTTTCTCATTGGGTTCCCTGTTTAGACCATAAACAACTTAATAAAGGTGGTTTACTAAGTTATTTTTCATAGTGAAAGAAATTTTACTTAGGGTAAAATTAGTCTTACATGGTGTACTTCGGTCCATCTAATAGTAATAGGTTAGATGAACAAAAAATGGTGTAATAGTTTGCAACAAAAGAAGGAAGAGGAAAATAAGAGGGAGAAGGAGCTAAACGACATGTTTAAAGTTGCTGTCAGTCAGCCAAAAGTTCCACTCGGTAGGGTTTTGAAATTATCCTTACTTTTTCATCATTTTTTTTTCCATTTAATTAGTTTTCATTATATAACCCCCCCCCCGCCCCCCCCATTTTTTACACTGGAGGAGAATAGACTTCTGTAAATGAAATTGCATTCTTTAAGATGCAATGTGAACAACAACTCTTAAGTTTCAGCAGACTAAAGTTTCAACTATAAGGGTTTGGATATGGTGTGACATATAATTAATAATTTCATTGCCAATATTTTATGAAAGATATGATCTTCGAGTACTTCAAGCATCGGATCATCTTAGACATATTATCTGAGAGCTAATAGATGGGATGAATTTTCCTTTCACTTTCAATCTACATCCGATTGTCTTCGGGTATGACCACGAGCCTTCACTTAAAATGAGTAAACAACTGCCCAGGTGTGTTCCTCATATCTAACTTCCCGGCATTGCCCCGCTTCCATCGAGCATCTATAACCCCTTAGGAGTTACTTGTACTTCCCACACTACTTACAGTGCCATGCCATCTTACTCAACTAGAAACCCTTATATATATATATATATATATATATATATATATATATATATATATATATAGATATATATATATATATATATATATATATATATATATATGTCTACAGATTTTTTTCTTTATTGTATGCAATGGGTGTAGGAGGAGGCTCAAGTGATACGAGAGTGACTTTGATTTGCTCAAAATATTGTTCACTCTGATGTTTAGCCCATTGGTATTCCCTATTCCAATCATTGTAGATATCAGCTATTTAATTTGAGGTTGATGGAGCTCTTAAATAACAGGTGAAATATACCCTAACTTAGTATGTACTAGAATTTCTGTTAACAACCACAAGGCACAAGTGTTCCTCCATAGTTAAGGGTTAGTTATAGCAAAGTAGAACTTGAAAAGAGAGTTATTTAGTGATGGTTCTATTAAAGAGTTTTTTTCTTTTCTTCCAGCATGCTTGATCGATCCAGGATAAAATAAAAAGCAAAAAGAAAAACCAAACCTGAACCTAAATGAAAGAAAATAAGCAGGAAATGCAAATCAAACTATAAATGAAAGCAAGCCTAATACAAGAAAGCAAACTTAATGAACCAAAACAAGAAACTATTGAAAAGAAAAGAACTAAAAGAACACTAATAAAGACAAGATTGCTTCAAGGTGGAATCATCAGATAAGACAACAAAAGCATAGGAATCTAAACATGCCAACGAAAATCCAACCCAAAACCGTAATATTCTAGGAAAAATAATATCATGAGAAAAGAAAAGAATTAAGAGCCCCAGAATCAAGGAATAGTAAGTGCAAGCACTTCATTTATTTCCAATCATTTCATTACTTGTTATGAAAAAACCTCCCTTTACAAATCCACTGAAGGATAATGAGATAAAAAATTTATGCCAAATCATCCCCCATGCTCAACCTTATCAAACTTGATGAAGTTAAAAAGATCTTCACCAAAGCATATAGCCAGGTTTTCAAGCTTTCCACTCACCAATGCTTCATATTTGTCTCAACCATAATTGGGTGTTTTAGTCAAACTTTTTTCAATCTACCATTAAATTAAAGGATACAACTTCACCATTACCCATGAGAATTCTCAATCTAAACCAAAAGGAACTGAAGTCATAGAGACTGCCAAGTAATAAATTACCAATCACAACTCCACTACTTACTCCCCCATACCACATAAATGTGTCACCAACTTTTTGGCATACTGGAAATAAGAGAAGAGGGTAATGGTAGAGTCCAAAAATCTGTTAGATAAGTAACAAGGAATTCATCTCTCAGGGCACAGGGAAATAAGAAGAGGATGTTCCTAGGTTAGAAATGGGCTAATGATCAAACAATGAGGAGCATAAAAACTTGGAAGAAAATAATAAACAAATATAATCTTGTTAAAAAGAGAATCCATACAGGCGAGATAGATTTTAGACGAGAGGAATAACCTGTTTGTGAATTTTTGTTAATAACCCAACGTTTCGGACTTTCCAAGTGAGTCCATCATCAGGGGTAAGCATCCAAAGTTCTTTGAAATGTTGAGAGAAAATAGGGCAAAAGAATGGTAGAATAAATAGTAACTTAGGAGGAGTTCTAAAAAGGTCGGTTTGAATGGTGATTTTAGTTTAGTGAAAATTTTATAATTAGAATATAATTTATTTGATTTATGTTTTTGCTAAATAATATTTATATATTAATTAAACTACAAATTTTGTTTAGATTACTATAATTCAAATTATATAAACTAATGTATAAAATTAAATAATTTTTTTATTATTGTGGTTTTTTTAATATATTTTAAATAATTCATATCCTTAATTAGTCTATTAATGGATTTTGTTTTACAATAATTAAATTCTTATTTATAATTTATACCTTTGATTTGAGAGAAATTAGGTTTTATTAAATAAAAGTAAAAATGAAAATTCATATTATATTTTATGTATTTATTTATTTATATATTTATTATTTTCATTTTTATTTAATTTGTTTATTTATTTTTTATTTTTATTTATTTTTTTAATATTACTTACTTACTTATTTATTTATTTATTTTTTATTTTATTATATATATATATATATTAAATTTTTTTTTTTTAAATTTAACTTATTGCGGGTAGACCAAGTTATTATTATTATTTTTTATGTTTTTTAAGAGGTTTTGATGTATTAAGGGTTTCCAAGTGTCGCTAATAATAAGACCATCATCCCGGTTTATGCTGTTTTTTCTTTTTTCAATTTCGATGGCTTCTTTGATTTTCCTCTTTAGGTAATGGTCCTCCTTAGAGACAAGTTTGGCATCCTCCATTCGTATGTAGTGTGAGAATGAGAATGCATGCTCTGCTAAGGCGGATTTGGCTGTTCTGTTCCGGGATAATTCCGCAACATGCTCTTTTAGTCTAATGTTAAGGGATCTGCATGTTTCACCTATGTACTATTTGCCACAAAAGAAAGGTATAATATAGACACCTTTTTGTAGCCTAGGGTTTATAGGGTCCTTAGCAGAGTCTACCAATTATTTTCTCTCAACATTTCAAATAAATTTGGATGCTTACACCTGATGATGGACTCACTTGGAAAGTTCGAAACATTGGGTTATTAACAAAAACTCACAAACAGGTTATTCCTCTCGTCTAAAATATAATCTTCCATTATATTTGTTGATGGTCAAGCCCTTGGATGTGTATTCCAACTGGGAATGCCTTATCCATTGGGCAGTGGAGTATTTATACCTACCACCAGAAACACATGGTGAGAGTATGTTGAACTTGAAAAACACTTAGGGCAGTTTTCAAATTCTAAGATAAATAGTTTGAAATAATTCAATTCATTTTGAATATCCTAGGGTGACATCATGATATAAGAGGAAGTTGACTAGGAGACAATGAGGTTTCTCCCAATATGGGAAATATAACTTAATGAGAGGATGAAATATGTATATGGGATGAAACTTGATAAAACCCAATAAAATGTGATCAAAGGGTTCAAGATTGAAGGCCGTGATTAGAGAGAAAATGTATTTAGGATATATGGACTACATTCCCAGATGATTGAATCAGAGAAAAAGGATGCGAGTGAAAAAAAATTATGTGAATCCCAAAAGTAATAACAGATCTCAAAACTAGCGATCAAGAAGATAAAAGAAAATGTAACATAAGGCATGGTACCAAGACCATGATAATTAAGATCAAATGAAACATAAATAGTCTTCTTGGTCAATTTAGATATATCATGGGAAGAAGAAAAATTTTGGGTAGCTAGCATGCGAAGATGAAAACACCACAAAAGTGATCATGATGGCCTAAGCTGGGGGTCATAAACGCAATAACAGGGAAATTATAATTGGCTCATCTTCCATTATTGTCCAGCCAGGTATACAACGTATCGCCTGAGCATCAAGTACTTACGATGAAATAATAATGTCCCTTTCCGTCTGTCCACCCTCCCCCTTAGATACTATTTATTCACTTACTACCCCATGGGCACTTATTCACTGCCTTCTACGATTGGATTGGGGAGTTTATATTTTTACCTTTCCCTTTCAAATGTGTATTTATATCGCTAGACCGTCTCTCCCAAGTGAGAAAGAGCTCAGGACAAACCCATCTCTTGGCCTTCTTTAATTTTTTGATTAAGATTATTATATGATTTTATACAGGTGTATATGATTTTTTTTCTTATGTAACATAGTACCTCACCCTCCAGCATGTAGGCACAGCTAAGATATTCCATAGGGCACAAGGTTGTAAAACAATAGGGCTCAAAGTCATGAGCTCAACATGTACTTGTGGTAATCAAACCTGGGTGGGGATGATTACGGTCATTCCTCCCAACCAACTGTTATAAACACAATTGACATACAGGTGTATATGATACTAACACTAATATTTTGGGATAATAAATGTAGCAATGTTGTAAGCCTGTATAGGAGCCTGAAAAATATTATTCATACCCCCAACATACAAGTACCACTCTATCAATTTATTCCCTCTCATTATACCTTTATATTACACCTAACTCCTAGCCACAATATTTAATACTACATTGGAAACATGTTACCAAATTATAAAGTGAAAGTATTACAAAAATATTTATTGCTGTGTATGATGGGAAATGTATATGGATTCACCATCAAGTCAAATATTTAACCAGTTGTGATGCTTGCTACTTCTCTAGGTGGGTAACCTGAGTACATCTTCATCACATAATTTTCATTAATTTTTAAATGCTATAATTCTTCCATTTATTCTAATCTATGTATCCCTTGGGCTATGCACTTTGGAACTCATAAAATGACCATATTACATCAATTTTTATTTTGTCAATTTTTACCAGCTTGAAGTACGAAAATAACCACTATCTATGCATTAAAGCTACAATTAAAGTCTCATTACTCAAACCCATGGAATAAGGCACAACTGATTTATTTATTTTTATTCTTTGATGATTTATAATTTTCTCCAACTCCTGCAATTCCAGGGTTTCCCTTAGACATGTCATCAAATATAAAAGTGGTATAATTTGCTATAACGTTCTGTCAAGGGTATTCTTATTACAACATCACTCAATGACTACCTTTAAATACTAAATATATCGTTATAAATGTGAGTACCACTAGTTTTCTCACTTTTCTTGAGCATATTTGTTTGTAATAAGTAGTTACACACAGAAATTGATGATGAGGTACCCCTCCATAATCACTTTATCTATCTCTCATGCATACAAAATTCATCCCTAATTTGTGCTCAATAAAATCTCAACCTTTCATTTCATATAAAAATGCATCTGGCAAATTCATTCAATGTCCAAACCAAAGGTTGGCAATTTACAATACAATTTCTAAAGCTTCTATATCTCAAATCTGAGATTTGAGATATTGAAGTACTCTTCTTAGGCTCATAAGAATCACACACCAGTTCTATTCTCCATTTGGGCCAATATTAAATTTGTATGCAGATTCTTATACTCTTTTCAACACTTGGGGTTTAACCCTTATAATAAACCCTCCTCACGAAATCAACATTTCAATGCACGCATTATACACTCAATTATAATGTTCAACATACTCTCATTTGTCGGCTACAACCATATTGTAGGAACCATCTTATACAAAGCACTATTTGAATTGTATCAAGGTTTCGGCCAATACTTACACTTATGGTTGTCCATAACTTTATCCACCCAATGCATATATTCTGACTATACGAATATTTCATTAAACTCAAAGTGCTAACATAATGTCTATTTCGGCCCTATCAATTCAATCACATATTCGGATGTCAAGAACCATTATATATCCCTTTTCGCATCGTTTAAAATGTCACCATATATGAATGTGCGTCCCTTTGGAATGTTTGGGCCCCACGGCTTGTTGCCTTGCATTAAGTGTCAACTGGATCCGAAGGCCCAGCTTTCGTCGCACTACACAACCCAATCTAACGGATATAACGAAGTTTCGCGTAATTTAGGTGCCTGGGGTTAATTCTCCAAAATTACGCGATGAGGATGGTTTTTGAAAACCACTCAATGCCACGTGTCGAGCAAAGGCATATATCACGTTCAAAAAGGTGTTACTGCTTACCACTTGCAAATGCACGTGATACTGTTGGTTTGTAATTTCGAACCCACTGTTACTGTTCAACCTTCTATTCAAGGTTCCGATCTAAATTGTGGTTCCACCTTCCTTTAACTTTGTTTCAACGATTCACCTTCAACGCCAAAAGCCCCGTTCCATAATCCCAATTCACACTAAGTCAATTCAACAGTTCGTACAAATTTTGGAGACCTCTGTGCATTTTGTTCTCACTGCGCCATCCCGGTTCCACCTCTATTTATTTCACGGCTTCATCATTGTGTTATACCTCTGTACATGAAATCTGTCTGCACATATATCATATCAACAATCAATTCAATCACCCCCTATGCATATAAAACTTCAGCCATTTTTAATGCAATCTGATTGCTATACCCAAGCTCAATCCCTTACGGTTCTTACGATGGCATCGTTTTCTCTAGTGGACTCTCCACGCACAAATCAAACGCGTTCAATATTCAACAGTCAACGATCTCTGTTCGGGCTTCCCTCTATAAATCAAATAAAGTTCAAGGGATGAATTTTCCCTTCGCGCTGAGATTAACAAATTAAACCCTTCAATAGCATACAACTCAGGAACTTGAAGGAAATCGAACCCTCTTTCAACCATATGGTGAACTCATGAATTCACTTCATTTCGGAATGCATCCAGTTCGTCAGACATAGATCGAGACAGGAAATCAAATGCTTATTCGATCCTTCCAGTGATAGATTCTCTCCATTGCTATTCAAATTAAAACACACAGTCTCACACAAGAATTAGCTCAGCCAACACACATACAATTCAGAATATAGCATCGACAGGAAGGTCGATTTCTTTAAGGGCACACAGGACTCATTTACATAGAATTTAATTCAACAATATCCATACAATGATGGAACAATTCATTTTATATACACAACTGAAATCACTTAAAAAACCTCATTCTTTAGGTTGGATCTTCTATTCGGTGGCCTTCTACTCTTAATAATCTGTCTCTAACAGTTCTGAGCTCTCTAACAGCTCTACCTACAGATGCTTAAATTTATGCCTTTTAGGCTTGAGAAGATAATGAACTGCTTCATCTCCTCTTAACAGCTCAACAAACTCTTAAGATTACAGAGTTTCTAATTTTAGACAAAATCCCCTAAATCAACTAAATTGACTCTTCACCTTCCTAACTAATCATTTTCTCTCATGTTCTCAAATGACTTGAGAACAGTTACAGTTCCTTACCATATTTATTCAAAATATTTAATAATTACATGAGAATTTTAAAAGTATAATACCCCATATGTATACTTAGATACAAAGTATTTGTTTGTGCCTAATGCCCCTGCATCAGACTCCCAAGGTTCAAATTGTTCATGATCTCCTGATCATGTGTATTTAATTTTTGCCTCCTGGGTCCCATACTCTGTTTTGTTGCTGTCTAACAGCTGCATCGTCCTTCATCTGCATTTCTCCAGGTTTCCATATCCTGTTTTTCATCTTGCCTCTAGTTATACTTTCACAATTTTCTGTTGTCCTTCCCTTGTTAAAATTCCTCTGTCTTCTTGTTGTTTTCTGCTGCTTCTGAGACCCATTAATCATCATCAATTCTCCGATGTCTTCAATCTCTCTGTCTAGTTTATCTTCTGCTTGGAAATTTCTTTGTCTACTACTGCTGCTTTCAATCTCTGCTATTGTTACTGTCCTCAATAGTTTTGCTGCCGCTCCTGTGGCTGCCTCCTCAATTGCTGCTGTGATTTTTTTTTCTTCTGCAGATGTCATCCCCCATGTTGCGTCCTCCCAAACTTTTTGTCCCTCTGCAACATTCTCTTGCTCATCATCTGCAAATTCACTTCTAGAAAACAAATCATTGTTCAAATTTCTGCTTGCAGTAACATACTCATTTAATTTCCTTTGTATACTAGCAAACATAACCAAATTCTGCAAGCTAGTATTTGCTCCTTTTTCTTCCACAGCTTTAGGCATCTCTACTTCAGTGTCTACAATCATTTTCTCTTGCAAAACTTCTTCCAGCAAAAAATTCAGCCATCTCCCCTGTACTTGTTTTACATCTTCAACATGTTGTAATTTAGTTTCAGTATCCTTTTCTTCTTCTTGGGCAATATTTAGCAATTGCCTTTCATCTCCTTGGTTGATTCTGGAAACAAAACCAAGTTCTTCAAGCTCTATATTCTCATCTTCTGTCAGCATAGAATGTTGATTCTTCTTTCCTGCAGTAGTTTTAAAAATCTGTCTTCCAATCTGTTCTAGATTATTCAACCAAATCAACTCCTCCTTGTCATCAGTGACAAGTTTCTTCATGTGAGACATGACTGTCTCATCTTCTTTCTTCTGCAACAAATTTTCATCTCCCAAGAAAATTCCAAGAGATGGATTGTCTTCTACCTTTCCTGTAAACATAAACAAATTGTTAGTGTTAAAACCACAAGACACAATGGTCTCACTTGCTGATCCATTCACCAAGTATTCTCTCTGTAGTTCTAAGTCTCTTTCAAGACCCAAAAAATCTTCACTATCTTTCTCCTCAGCTTCAAGAGTGATGTTCACTGTTCCAATCACCATGTTAAGATGATGATCCTTCACTATGTTTTTAGTCAACATATATAGTTTCTCTTTCCTTCAATTCTCTGACAATTTTCATTTGTTGTTCCTCTTTGCCTGCATGATCAACACATGAATCCTCAGCATTAAAATTACAAGGCTTCAATACCTTCTTCTCCTTTGACAACACATCAGTATGTTGTTCAGAACTTTCCTCCAAATCCTCTGTCAGCACATCAGTATGTTGATTTTCATTCCTCATGAGACTGTCATCTAGCCTCCTCTTCTCTCCACCACCTGCTTCATGAATGTTCTTCTATTGTGATTCACCAAAATGAATCATCTTCTTATCCTCTGTTTTTTTATTGTCATCCATGACAATTTCTTTGTCTTGCTTCTCCAGCAACTCATCCTGTGCATAGGTCCTCGGCCTCTCCAATTCTCTTCTTTGGAAATCCATCCTCCTATACAATTCAACAACTTCAATTGGAGCAGACCTTGGGAACCTCACACAACCTTTTATGCCTCTGCTTGTTCTTGACCAATCATCTGTTGGTCCTTCATCCTCTGCTTTAACATTATACTGAATATTCTCATTGGACTCTTCAGTATTCATCTTTCCCTAAGATCTCACTATCTCTGCATTGATCTGGACAGATTTCAGATTCAATGTCTCCTCTTCAACAAACTTTAAAGTTTGTTCATCTTCCAGTGATGTACCTGTAAACATACACAACTCTTTAGTTTCAAAATCACAAGACTTTTCAGTCTTGGTTGCTCTCTCAAGCACTTCTCTTTGAATATATCTGCATGTGGAATTTTCAAATTCCATTCTTGACTCAAGAACTCTGAGTTCCTCTTCCTTTGGAGAATCTATAATCACTTCACAATTATTAGACTCAAAAACACAAGTCTTTACATCATCCATCTGATCTGGGTTTGTCCAATAACTCAGGAAATCATCAATGATTTCCTCTTCAGCAAGACAAGCTTCTTGCTGCCTCAAGTCTTCACCATGCATCACAAGATCTCTTGCAGATCTCCATTCTCCATCTGTACTATGTTCTACTTCACAAACAGAAATTTCTTCTTTCAACTCAGCTGCTCTGAGTTCTTCCTTCAATAAGGAAATCTCATTTTTCCTCAACCTCAACTGTAATGGTTTCCATTTCACTTTCTTCTTCATGAGCCAACCAACTCTCTGGTTTTCCTTTATCATCCTCTCCAGTTCATAAAACTGCTTACTAATCTCAGCCATCTGTTTCCACGATTCTTCATCAATGAGTTTCTTCCTCATGCCATTTGCCTTAGCATCTTCCCTCACTCTCCTGTTGTGGCCTCTCTCATAACCTCTGCAATATCTGTTATGGCTATCAGTAGCCATTTTATCTTCCATGAGTTCTTCACTCACAAGCTACACTAAGCCTCTGCAACAACAAGCTCTCTTGCTGCAACTCACCTCACCAATCCCTTCCTCCGAATCTGACTTTTGGCAAGTACTGGTCCCCTTCTTCTGGAACCTTTGGAGCACTCTCTTCTGCTCTCTCTAGGCTTCACTCTGCAACTTCTTAAGAACACCTCTATTCTTCTTTCATCCAACCTCTGTTGGAAATTCTCTAGGTTCTGCCACACTTTCTTCTTCACTTGGAATCCCTTTCTGGACCCCTTTATCACTGCTCTCAAAGTTGTGATCTGCCTTTTCTGAGATTCTTCAATTTCCTGTAGTCTGAATTCTACAAACAATTCTTCGAACCAGAGTCAAACACTGCTCATCAATTTACCTTCTCTTGAGAACACTACAACTGTCCTCCCTATTCAACCTCTAGCTGAATATCAAGCTCACTGCCTTCACTATCAGAATTTGTCTTCACTTTCCTACAACCATGATTCTTCAAGTTTTTTTCAACACTATTTGCAATTACTTCTGCAAATCTCTCCCAATGCTCTGTTGCACTGCACACTGCCCTGTCAGATTTAAATTTTATCACTTTGTCATCACTTCATACTTGTGTTCATATCTTTCAAAACATAACTGGGCAATCTTCAAAACACATGCTTCACTTTAGATTGTACAAATCTGAAATTTCAACCTTCACTGTATGCTTGTTCAAACCTGAAATTTCTATCAAACAGATTTAAAAACTTTTCTTCACTGCCTTTACCATCACGTATTCCAAAAATTAATTTTCAAGCTCTGATACCACAATGATGACGGGGTACCCCTCAATCATATTCTATATCTCTCATGCATATAAAATGCATCCCTAATTTGTGCTCAATAAAATCTCAACCTTTCATTTCATATAAAAATGCATCTGGCAAATTCATTCAATGTCCAAACCAAAGGCTGGCAATTTACAATACAATTTCTAAAGCTTCTATATCTCAAATCTGAGATTTGAGATATTGAATTACTCTTCTTAGGCTCATAAGAATCACACACTACAAGAAAAAAGCACATTGGTGAGGGTCATGCTTGTGACGGACCTTTAAGGTCCGTCACCAATGTCACATATGGTGACGGCCCTTAAAAAACCATCACTGTAAGTGTATATAGTGATGGTCCTTTATGGTCCGTCACCAAAGACATTTTCAATGACACTTTTGGTGAGGGTCGTTAAAGGCCCATCACTAATTCTCTCTTTTGTGACACTTCTAGTGACGAACTTTTAATGACCCTCACCAATGCTCTTTTTGTTACTTTTGGTGACGGTCAAAAAATGTCTGTCATCATTGATCATTAAAAAACTATCATTGTAAGTGTATATAGTGATGGTCCTTTATGGTCCGTCACCAAAGACATTTTCAATGACACTTTTGGTGAGGGTCGTTAAAGGCCCATCACTAATTCTCTCTTTGGTGACACTTCTAGTGATGAACTTTTAATGACCCTCACCAATGCTCTTTTTGTTACTTTTGGTGACGGTCAAAAAATGCCCGTCATCATTGATCATTCCAATGAGTTTTTGATGACGCTATGTGCCTATTAATATTTTTTTGTCAAAAGATAATGATTTAATACAATTATTATGGAGTATTTTTTATAATATGTCCAAGGCCAAAGTGGTTAGGGTCAGTGAATTTTTGTAGAAGTAATTAGTGTGTATCATTTCCCTCAAGTAATGACTAGTCGAATAGAGATTTCCTATGAGTCAACACATGATTCATATCTATTAAGTTTATTATCTAGCAAATTCCCTTTATATAAAGTTCCACTATTGTGTGTAGGAAATATATTATTTAATACATAATCAAGCTTTGACAATTCTATTAATGAGAAAGACCTAACAATCCTCAACAATCTGGGCACACCTTAAATTAATGCTTTGGCACACACTAAAATTTATGAGCACCCCACATGTCTTGGAACATCTTTGTACCTAGAACATACCGTGATGACACTGACACCCAAGCACATGGTGGCATGCGCTAGCACAACATGGAACTCTCCTAGCATGTGTTGGCATACTACATATAGTCCCTAGCATGCCCTAGAACACCTTGGTTGAATGCATTAACATACATTAGCACTTGGTACACAATGCCACTTGGCATGTATTGGGACCTATTATTAGTGTGCCTAGCATGCCCCTTTTCAAAAAGATAAAGTCCCGACTTATTAACCCTCTTAATATTGGTTCTTCCTTTTGTTGCCTTGACACATATTGACATACCCTGGCACCCTGCGCTACAATATCCTTAGCACCTAACATGTATTGGCATATCTTGGCACTATTAATTGGCACATGATATAATTAGCACACCCTGGAACTCCCAAGCACACTTAGGGAATTCTTGACATGCCTTGATATTCCCTAGCATGCCTTACCAATTCTTAGCATACCTTGTCACTCCCTCCTTGGCATGACAGCTAACACTCATTAACACTAGTCTCTGGCACACGTTCCTCATATTCATTAGCTTCCATGAATTTTTACCTAGTGCTCCCTTAATGTTTTTTCCTAGTAATCCTTAACACTCATCAACATGCATTATCACTCTCTAGCACACCTTAGCACTCTTCAACATTCCCTTCCACTTCATAACATGCATAACACTAGTACCTAACACATATTGGCGCTTGGCACGTGCTGGCGCTTGGAAAGTATTAGCATGTATGGAATATGTTGAGATGCCTTAGTATGATTTGGCATGGTTTAATGCACCCACACTAGTTATATTTTCTACATGGTATCAGGGCAGGAATTTTTTGGACGACGAGTTTGCAGAGAATATCTGAAGATTTTGGTGTAAAATTTTCAAAAACAAATAGAATATTTGGAATCCTTGTGAAAATCTACCCAAATGGAAAAAAAAAAAATCGGTCGAATCAGAGCTCAGATGAGGGAGATATCATCGATTTAAAATCAATTCTTTTTAAAAACTTTTTGTAACGTCGGGACAATTACATTATGCGTGATTCAAGAACCTATATGTACTTGAGGTACCAGATACATGCAAAGCTTTGAAGATAAAGGCAGAAGTTAGAGACTTGGTGGTTTAGAGGGAGCATAAATTACCTCTCAACATGCATTCTCATGAGAAGCAGTCTCAGAAGGTTGTGGAGTAGCTGCCACAATTGGAGAAGTAGAGAGGAGACCGAGTGGAAGCATCCACTCAAGCAGAGACCACCACGAGGGGGAAAGTTTGAGCCAGATAGGAAGAGGGAGCAACCATACTCTGAGGTGTAAGGTGGGGTGATGTGTAGACATAATCCCAAGATAAGAAATTTGGGCAAGGTCCATTGAGATGGCGTGTCTCATGGATCAAAACTGGCTACGAGGAGCCCACAGTACAACAGTAGTAGGAAGGATCAATTATATTGATGTAGTCAGATGTCAACAAGACAAAAATCAGAGTGACAGATGTCAAATACTAGAGCACAAATCAAAGTTAGCAACAGTTCAAAGGGCACGGATGTAGATGTCAGTAGCAGTGCAGAGAATACACTACTAGACAGGTGCAGTAGCTAGCAGTAGCCATAAGACTCTGATGACAGATGCATTATACTGATTCAGTTGTTCAGAGGCTATTCAGTTTCAGGATTTGCAGGTGCAAACAACACTAGAGAAGTGTAGCATGCAGAACATTCCAAAGGTACCGGATGGGGATTGATTGAATTCCTTTCTTGTTGAGAGGGAGTGTTGAAATTTGCAACAAGAAACAGTGAAATTGGCAAATAGAAAGGACAAAAAAATATGCACCCACACCGGTGAGGAATTTTGATGTACCAGGAGTGAGGAATGTGAGGCGTCTAATTTAATTTTCCCTTAAATAAATTGGACAATAAGTTGTAATTTCGTCTCATAACAACTTGTGTCAGTTAACTAAGTCATGATGATTGAGTTAGCTCAAGAAATTTGATTGAAGGTGATCGAGGTGGATATTTGTGGCCACCCGCCTATTCCACTTGGGCCCTCGCCATTGTCTCTTTCAGTTTTTCAGTTTCCTTAATTATAGCACAATTTACTATTTTTGTCAATTTTTCATGTCCTGAACTTGCAGAGCCGTTTTGAGGCCCCAAACAACATTTTTTGGGCATGAAAGGTTTGGAAATTTCATATAAATTTCATTAGCTATTGTAGTCCTCAGAGATATCTTTCTAACGAGGTATCATGTGCGTCAAACGAAGATCATATGACCAAGTTACAACCCTAGGAATTTGGCTGCCCAACTAACCCCAATGGGGCCCATAAACTCTTGGTGTTACATCTCCTCGGGTTAGGGTTTTGGTTGTTTGGGGTTTCATATTATTTTTAAATGATAAAAAGACCCTTCATCCTTATTGTAACACAGTTCAAAGGAACATAACTATCAGTTGTATTTATAGAAAATTTCCCATGTGCAATTATAAAGTCATTGGGATGCCATGATGGATTGCGCAATCAAGGATGGTTGATTTAATTTCTTAATTAATATGGAGATAATTCCATAGGAATTGCGTGAGCAAGGCAGGCTAAAGGAAGACTGAGAATTGGCTAAGTATTAGACGAATTTTGCCTAGATCAGCAGGAGATAATTGGCAGAGTGTTGGAGAATCTCAAGAGAGATTAAGCATTGTATTATTTCATGATTCCTTGACTTAATACACAATAGAGATAGATGTGTTTTGAGCAGTTGCTTTCCCCAGATACATCTTTTGTTGTGCGATTGATAATTTCTTTCTCTTACTTATATGTGATTGTGTGATCATGTTTGTAGGAAGGATTCAATATCTTGTTTTAGTACATTACAAGATCAGATTGAATCTCGTTGGTTAGATTTTATACATGAAATAGAAGAGAGGATTGATACGATCTTGTCTTGCGGTGGTTATAAAGATAAACACAAATGGAGGATGGCTTGCACTGTAATTTAGAGCCAAAACAAAAGTAGACGCAGGCGTAATATTGACTGAGCTAACCCTAGTTTGAGGGTTGACATTGAGATCTGAAGTTCATGTCAAGATTCAGTCAAAGAAATGCCCAAAATATATGGATCCATGTGAGCTAGGTTGAGTCTCTTATGGAGGCAAGAGTCGTGGTTTTTTTCTATGGGTGGATAGGGTTTGTTCTACAACAATTAGAAGTACATAAGTATAGTGCCCTAGTTACCTAGCATGTTTAGTTCATAAGGTATGCCCCTAAGACTGTGAAAAAATTGCGTAGAAGAAGAGCAGTTGTGACCCTTAAAGCGAGGCTTATTTCTGAAATATAGACCGCAGATCTGGAAGATGGCTTGCAGATTCAGTATCTGTGGAGATAGCAGATCCAAAGGAGGGTGGAACCTGAGCATAAGATTGAGCATGCAGAAGAAATGTGCCATGTGAAGAATGGATTGACATGTTGAGGAGTTGATTTGGTGGACTATCCATGGATTTTTAGACAGATATCTGAAGCAACCTATAAAAAATTAGTCAATGGACTATTAGTGGTTGATTTGTGACCCTAGTTTAGTCATCTACAGATTGTTAGAAGGATGATAAGAGGAGCAGTTCATATTTATTCATAGATTGGACAACAAAGATCAAAT
Organism: Pinus albicaulis; assembly: GCA_034641835.2. Lineage (NCBI taxonomy): Eukaryota > Viridiplantae > Streptophyta > Pinopsida > Pinales > Pinaceae > Pinus > Pinus albicaulis. Next base: position 1,473,801,412 of record CM076579.1, on the reverse strand, counting down.
TGTCGATACACAAGAACAATGATTTTGAGAGGACTCAAACCATTGTTATGTGGAAGATTTGAAGAGCCCTAGATGAAGAAAATATTGTGAGCCCTAGATCAGTAAAAATAATTGACTATGGTTGGGCAGATTGATGCTAGTCCAAGTATAGTTGGAGGGTTGTTAGGCGACTATCAAAGAAGAACCCTAACTCTTGTACTTGTGAAGGACAACAATATTGGTAGAAGGGAAGGTGTATAGGGCCTAAGGATGTGCATAATTTGAAGGACTAAAGTAGCAGTCAAGTGGGCCAACCAACTAGCCCTATTTCACTATATTGTAGAGGATCAATTCAGTGAGAAGAAGGGCAACCTCCATAGCCCTAGGCTTCTCATCTTGGAGCCGTAGTATGGAAAAAGTGGGCATACCAAAGAGTTGTTCAAAAATGGAGTTGTGAATAACTTGTTACCACTCAAACTAGTAGTGGACCTAAAAGGGGTTCCTAAGAGGGAAACAACTAGGACAAGGGAAACGGTGGAGGCTTAGCCCATTGTGATCACCACAGCTAAGGCTCCTTGCTTTTCACGAAATTTCACCGATGGGAGGAGTCTTGGTAGTTTAGGAAGTCACTCGTATATTATAGGTCAATGAATAGGTGGGAAGTGACCCTAGAATCCCTTTCCCTAAGATAGAATATAGAGTGGGACATGCTTGCATTTTAAGCAAGGGACCTGATCTTCTAGGGAGAGAGGAGGGGGATTGAAGGGTTGAGGGAGAATAATAAGACTTATAAAGGAAGTTACCAATCCCTAAAATCCTTTGGGAACTTGGATTCCCAAATGGTCCTCGATGAAAGGCCTTTGACACCAAATGGGACCACATGGGGCCAAGTGGACCCAACCTAGGCTCGGGGATGGAATTTAGCAACCAATGATGTTCCTATCTTGGACAATGTGAGGGGAAAGGATTAGGAAATATTTTTTACTTCGATGGGTCAAATTGATCCTACTAGGCTCTAGCCTTGGGAACACCTATGCAAAAATTGATCCTAGAGCTAGGGCTTGAGGTATTTGAAGATTCCATCGTCGGAATTGGCCCAAATTACGAGGAGAGTGAAGGCACCCACCAATGTCGGTTCCTTTAGGAGATCAAAGTTTTCCTCTGGCTATATTCTTGGGAAATTGATGCCCTAGGTGACCTGATGAGGCTAGACCTAGGGAAAAATGGAAAAATGTGAAAAGGGGGGGGGGTGGGGGAAATCATCACCCTTTTTGAGGTGCTAGTGAATAATTCACTTGGGGATATGGAGTCAGGGGTGATAATGAACAATAATTCAGTTTCTTGATCATGGAGGCCTAGAAAGTCAACTTCATCCAATGTTAGAGGAAAACAAAAAGTGACCTTCAAGCATTTATACTTCATACAAGTGGTGAAAATTTATTGAGATAAATTATTTCTAAGATATTTCATTCATCCAACAATGGCCCATACATTAAATAAGATAAATAGACACATAATTTCACATTTCCATCATGCAGCAATTAACCCTAGTTATAGTGAAATTCAATAGTATGCAACAACAACAAGAATAGCGTTAAATTTTCACTCACAATGTTAGAGAGTATATCCAACCAGCTTCACATTTGCAAAAGCAAATCTCCAAGATAAAAATAGCCTAAATCCATACATCAAAATGCATCCATCATCCAAAATAGTCCTCCAAGGAAAAATGTGAAGTTCTCTAAAGATAGAGAGATCCCAAATCAAGTGATGATACAAATGAATCCAATTAACTCCGAGAGATCCCAAATCAAGTGATGATACAAATTAATCCAACTAACTCCTATTTATACATTGATTAGGAGTTGATCGAATTAGCTTATGGGCCTACATTAGCCCCTAAACATAAAATATTATGCAAGTAACCCTAAATTTTGGTGGCAATCCCACCAAACTATCTCATACATGGAATAATAAGCCTCATAAGAGGTCAACTGATGTCTTAGGGCCTTCTAGCTGGAGGCATACTGGGGTCCATGAGTGCCATAATGATGCATGGGGCCCATCAAAAGTGTTGGACAAGGGGGTGTCCCCTTGTTCTCCAAACATTAAACTTGTGGTGCTCTCATTAAACTTGTGGACTGAAAGGGTTGTGTGTGGCCACCATCAACAAGTAGGTCAAGTGTTGTCTTGTTCATGATAGATTGGTTTTCAAAGGATTAACACCAATCCCTAGTTTTATTCCTTGTATCAGTGTGATTGTAAAGGGTCACGATCCATGGTACAAGAGCTCTAGCCTATTGTATTGTAGTTTGTAATATAATGAAGAAGGGTTTGCACACTAACACTCCCTGACATGCCCTGGCACTCTATCATACCTTGGAATTTCCTAACATGTAACCTTGCTACTCCCTCCTTATCACACCTGAAACTCATGACACTCCCTATCAGACACTCTTATTCATTCATTACCAGGCATTTTGAACTAGTTCTCCCTTGTGTTTCCATGGCACTCCCTAGAACGCATTGACACGCCCTAGCATTTGGCACATCCTAGCATGTCGCCCTAGCACTCTAGCATTCCTTGGCACTAAATTACATACCTTTAAACTCCCTCCTTAGCACACCTATAACTCGTTGATACTCCCTATCACACACTCTTATTCATTCATTTCCATGCATTTGACACTAGTGCTCCCTTGTTTTTCCTTGGCACTCCCAAACACTCCGCCCTGGCATGCATTGGCACACCCTAGCACTTGGCACATCTTGGCACGTTTCCCTGGCCTCTAGCATGCCTTGACGTCACTCCCTCCTTAGCACACCTGAAACTCACTGACACTTCCTGTCACAAACTCTTATTCATTCATTTTTAAATATAGTTTTATCTATTATGTTATGATGAACTATCTAGTGGAATATCCATGATAGTTTACGAATCACCCCAACATATATCCTTTATGCAAGTCATATGATGATATTTCTTCACACTTATTTATCTCTAGTTGTCCCAACACAGTGCAGGTCATCACCACCACCCTTGCAAAATTGAACATGATAGGCTCGTGGTCCTATCTAAGCTTGGAAGAAAAATTCAAAACTTAGTTACATAACATGATGGAAGATTATTATTATTAAGGTTTCCCATGCTTTCTAATCAATAATATCTAGTGGGATTGGAACAACAACACATTTTGTTCACGATAAATATCCATGATAGTTTACGAATCACCCCAGCATATATCCTTTATGCAAGTCATATGATGATATTTCTTCACGCTTATTTATATCTTGTCCCGACACAGTGCAGGTCATCACCACCACCCTTACAAAATTGAACATGATAGGCCCGTGGTCCTATCTAAGCTTGGAAGAAAATTTCAAAACTTAGTTACACAACATCATGGAAGATTATTAAAAGGGTTTCCCATGCATTCTAATCAACAATATCTGGTGGGATTGGAATAGCAACAGATTTGTTCACAAGAAATATCAATGATAGTTTACGAATCACCCCAACATCTATCCTTTATGCAAGTCATATGATGACATTTCTTCACACTTATTTATCTCTTGTCCCAACACAATGCAGGTCATCACCACCACCCTTGCAAAATTGAACATGATGGGCTCATGGTCCTATCTAAGCTTGGAAAAAAATTTCAAAACTTAGTTACACAACATCATGGAAGATTATTAAAAAGGTTTCCCATGCATTCTAATCAACAATATCTAGTGGGATTGGAACAACAACACATTTTGTTCACGAAAAATATCCATGATAGTTTACGAATCAGCCCAACATCTATCCTTTAGGCAAGTCATTTGATGATATTTCTTCACACTTATTTATCTCCTCTCCCAACACAGTGCAGGTCATGATCACCACCACCCTTGCCAAATTGAACATGATAGGCTCGTGGTCATATCTAAAACTTGGAAGAAAATAATTTCAAAACTTAGTTACTCAATATCATGGAAGATTATTATAAAGGTTTCCCATGCATTCTAATCAGCCATATCTGGTGGGATTAGAACAACAACACATTTTTTTCACGAGAAATTCTAACAAAGATCACAATTGAATTGATAAAAAATAGTGTTTAGAAGACAAGATTCATCCTAAACCACAAAAATAATGGATTCTGGTAATTTCTCCACTCCCTCTTGGACGCCCTTGTGACTTCTTTGATGGTGTTGCACAAGTTATCCCACCTAGCTGCAAAGTGGGCGTGGTACTCTTCCTCTCCCAGTCTTATAGCGAGAAATTAAGGTATACCCAAAGTTAAGGCTCCAACAACTGAGTTGATTCCATTTCTCTTTTTACACTTCTGGAAGTAACATCCATCAAAAGAGTCAAATCCCGATAGATCATGGGGGATTAAAAAATCATGATCAATTGGGTCAATAATTCATGATAGAAAACATCTACCTACATCCCATCCTATAAGATATCATAGATCCCCCCAACTATTTGGACTAGCCATCTTTCACACACATTCTCCAGGAGCTAAACACCACAACACACAAGCTTTCAAAAGAATCTCTCAAACTTCCCATCGATACATTTGTGATACTAGATTCCATCGATAGTATGGAGTATGACCAAATGATTATTCATGTCTAAGCTCGAAAAAAAACCCAATGTAGATTGATGCATGCACATTCCAATCATGACAATCAATTTCTACATCTTCTCAAAAGAGAAAACAAGTAAATTTTTTCTTTGTTCACTTTACAACATAAACACCAATTTCACCCACAATGTTAAGATAAGTTGAATGATATGACCGAAAAGGTGGGAGGAGTATTTTGTCGTGTATTGAACAGGACTAGGGGACACACATGTAGCATGGATTGGTAGAAGTGGGATGTCCAAGCATGATTTAATAAGATCTATAATCCACACATTAGAGAATGAGAAGGGGGATTAAGACCTAATTTCATAGGGGCTAGGGGGCCTGGAGGGAAGGTAACAAGAGGAATTGAAAGAGGAACCCCCGATAGTGGTGATAAGGGGATTAGGGGCCCCATTATCACAACGAATAAGCCATTAACCCATAACCACTAAATTCCCTATCCCTTAACCCGAAAGCCATAATCTCTTAACCCTACACTCATAACTCATAAGCCATCAACCCCTTGATGCATTAAACCTTAAGCCATTAACTCCTAACGTAGAATCTATGAACCCCCTAAGCACTAACCCCTTATTCTCTTAACTCATGACCCTTAAACCTTAATCCATAACCCCTAAACACCTTAAAACCCAACCCCTTAACCCCTAACACCTAAATCCCTTAATTATTAAGCCCTTAACCCCTAAATCCCTTTCCCCCAAGCCCTTGGCCCATAACTTTTAACCCTTGAAGCCCTTCACCACTTAGTATCCAAGGCAAAAAACAACACATCAAACCAACAAAATAACCTCTTAGGAGAATCCTTCACCTCTAACTAAGAATATTGGTACCATTTTAATTTTAGAGAACTAGGTGTTGGTCTCGAGGGTGTGTGTTTGTGGGTAATGCCCTTATTAACATGTATACCAAATGTAGAACAACTGGATAATTTTCAAAACCTCAATAAGAATTTCTCACAATATCTACACTTCATGTTGACATGGAGCTTGCAGTGCTCTCCCACATAAGGAGTTGGCAATGAATAGATCACTCACAATGACGCAACCTCTTCAACCCTAATGCACAAGGAGCTAACCCTTGATACAAATATTTTGTTTGCTAAAAAAACACAATTGTGTCAATGTAGAATACTATACACAAGAGAAAATAAAATGATATTATCCACATCAATGCTTGAAATAGCCTCACGTTTGCCATGAGTGGTGAGCCAAGGGGTGAATGTAGGGCACTATTAAAGTTACATCATGTTTAAATTTCTTTTACATCACGAGATTGTTCTCCATTAGGGTTGATGCATCATCACAAGGAAGCATAACACCTTTTTGTGGGGGAGCGATTAAAGTTGTAACATGATCAAGTGACATACACCTCCAATGTAAATGACATCATTATATGTCTGTGTCAAGTTGTTAAATAGGTTATTTATAAACAATAAATTTAGTACTTGAACTTCATCTTTTCATGGCCTTGACACTAAGATGGATTTGTACTGGGAACACTTCATGCAAATAAGAGGGGACCTTATTTTTAAACCCTCATACACACTAGAGCACTAGATGTTGCCCTTCATATCCCCCTTGGTGGTTTCAAAGTGGGTTTACATTAGTGTCTAGTTGAAACTAATGACATCAAGATATTCCTCTTCTCAATAACATATTCTAGCTTTGCCATATACACAACATTGAGTTAGAGGATCACCTCATATGTAGATGCTCCATTTATTATGGATTCAAGGGATGTTCTATTTTCTTTTATCAAGATTTAGATGGTCGTTATCTACTTTCTTTCAATACATGTCTAACTATTTTTATGAGGGAGGTCCTTGGATTTAGATCTTTATATAAGACCTTATGTGGCCTTTCCCTTTTGAACTTTTCCAAGGGGGTCACCTCCTTCCATGTTGCCTTGCCTACTTAGGGCCAAAATTGACAAGCCAATATTCAAACTTCTTCAACTATCAAATTGGTGGGGCCTCATACCCTTTTATTGAACCCCTTCATGAGACATTATTTCTCCAAAGAGACTGTTGAGGATTTCCCATTGCAAATCACAGGTTGGATGTCATAGGACCTATTACCCCACTTTCTATATGAGTTTTTAGAGGATAATTTTAAATTTTGATTGACATATCAACCCTTGTGATTCTTGTGACATTAATAATTTTCCAATTAAGATATATGAATGACTGTATAATTGGTTTGACGGCACCTTACCTTGGCCATCTAGGACACTAGGTGTAGGAAGATGTTGCTTTAGCGATCACTTTAACTTGATATATATGATCCATGTATATATCTCTAATATGTATTATTTTTCTTGTGGTCACTTAAAAACTCTATTCTAACTCTTAAATGTTTTAGCCATAATTCCTATGCTAAATTATTTCATAGTATTTTATAATTTTACTCATAAAAATATGTCACCTTAATAATTTAAATATATAATAGTGATTTAAGTAATTACTACACATCCTATTTTATTATACCCTTATTTCCCTTGGTCAAATTTTAATTGCATAATTTCATAGCATATTCATTCACTTTAATTACGATGTCCCGCCCTATGATTCCCGCCAGTAGGAAATCAATTATTTAATTCATAAAACTATGTAAACTACTCTGTTTCAATTTTATCACCGTGCTTTCAGGTCGGGTTTTTGATCTATCAGTTGTGCAAGTTCATTGAATGAGCTTCAAGCTCTTTTTCTGCACAAGCTTAACCCAACTCGACCTTGATATCAAATGACAAGAAAAAGAATGTATGATGAATCCCTTGGCAAGCAGATTACATGGTCATGATATGGTGGCCCACTGTTGATGACGCTCTCAGAATCACCCATCTGGACGATTTTTTGAAGGGGGATCGCAATTCCTTCTATGGGGGATTTTTTATTCTTCCATGGATCTGGTTCCTCAATTGCTTTTACTTTTGGCCTCTTCTCAGACATCGCACTTGTTACCTTAAAGTTTGACCAGGTATGTACACACTTTCTCTAAATCCTCCTGAATGAAAATGTATTTCGATTTTTTAGGGTATATGAAATTGCAATGATTTCTGTTTGCTACTCTTCGAAAATGAATCTTAATGGATGTCGTATAAACTCAAGATTTCGATCTTTACTATTTATTGAGGCACCTCTGCTGATAGCGGTAGAACTGTTCCAAAGTGCCATGCACTTTTTCTCCAAGCAGTTCTTCAATATTGAAAGCTTCAAATGTGTTGTAGTTTCTTTTGCCGTAGAATCCCTATCGCTTCTTCTTAGACTGACATGGTAACGCTATTACATGTTCAAAACCCCAAATTTGGAAGGGAAGCCCACTATGAAGTTCTCATTTTTTCCCTTGATTAACAAGCTTATTTACTCAAATTACACTAATGAATCATTGCATTTGAAGGTGAGGAGACACATTGGATCTTATATAGGATTGCAAGTGGGTTTTCATCTTGGATTTGGCCTCCCTATATTGGATCCAAGCCCTCCAGAGGATCACAATGGCATTTGTAGGCTGAGCGTTAAGAGCCATGGGCCTCCATTCATGTAAAACATTGATTGCCACACCATGGGCTTCTTCAACACCACCATTTTCTTGTTTGTGCCTCAATTATTTTAGAGGATGATGCACTTGGACCATGTTGCCCCAACTGGCTACACATTGCACCTGACACTTGGCCCAGAGAAGGTTATGTCTTTCCTAGGGAGACATGGGAGGGCATGTGTCATCTTCTAGCCCTCATTGATGGAGCATCAAATTGATTTGATTTTGAGCCAGTTGGAGATCCATGAGACCCATTTTGGAGCCCCAAACCCAAAATAGGGGTCCTAGAGATGTTTTGCAGCATATGACCCTCTTCATCATGATTTTTAAGGTTGCCACTTTTTTAGCATAAGAGGCCTTCACGCTGCCTCTCTAGGCCTCCACGCATGCATGAAATCAACCTTGCATGGGCTTTGGAGAGAAATAAAATAATTTTTAAAGCTATCATGTTTGGATTGTAACCATGGGTGGGTTAGTTAGCACATTAAGCATGTTAGAGGGGCTTTGTCATATGTAATTTGAACTCATAACATTTGTATAAATAGTTGAGAGTCGAGACCTATTCTCATCTCATACCATCATACTTGGGATTTTTGCATACCTCATTAGAGATTTCAGGCCCGCAATTTGGAGATGATTTGGATGTTTATCGATGAATTTTGATGTTTGGATCATTTTCGCTATCTCTCATAGAGCCTCGAATGTCTTGTTAATGGATGGATATATTTCACATTGTCTTGTAAGTGCTCTTTAATGATGTATTTATGATTTTCACTAATGTCTAATGCATGGAATATTGTCTCTTACTAAAATTTTGTCCTAATTATTGAATATTGTTCTAGAATTGTAATCTTGAGAAATTTTGCATGTGTTATTCATTGATGATGTGAAAAGAATGTTCCTAGTGGATACTAAATATATTTAATCCATGAAACTTCATTAACTTGAATTGAAGAGGGTAAATGCTTGAAGGGGTAGTTAGGGCTTCCTCTTTAGGCCTCCTCGAAGGATGATTTGGTCAAATCAAAGTCCCATGACTTCAACCTCCCAATGGTCTAGGCACTAGTCTTGCCCCTTGGTGATCACTCTTAATTTTTCTCCACAAAATTCCCTTTCTTTCTTCGTCCCTTTAAGGGTAAGGAGGCTTATCTAGGGCTTGGTGCGAATTCCAATAGAGGAGGAATTTTTGAGTTTGTCTTGGATAGAAATCTTCCTTTGTGTCTCCTCTAAAGGTGCTCAAGTTTTGGTGGAATTCCTGTAGTGAATTCTCCATAAATTTTGATGCCCTAGTTATCACATCAAGAGGGACACCTAGAGGCTAATCCTTCAAGTTAGGGATTCTTTGAAGGAAATCTCTTTAGTTATTGGTGAAGTAAATCATTAATTGCCTTTTCTCTCTCCTACCTTGACCTTGGATGCACATATATATCATGTTAAATTTCAACCCTAGGTCTCGTGTATTTTATTTTCGAAGGGTTTTTTCATGGAAAGTATAAATAGCTTCTCCCAAAGATTTCACTTTTGTTGAACCTTTCCATTGAATGAGCTACCTTGCCTCACTTTAAACCTATCATTGATACATATATCACAAGTGAGTTCTACTGGGATTCCTCTTGTCGGTGAAAATCCGAGAAGAGTAGGGGACTTAGTCTGTGGTGATAGTGGGCCTATGTCCCAGGTGTTGTTGTGCCCTCTAGCTTTTGCCTATTCACAAGGCCTGCTAGTTTGTGCAACAATAGGGCCCTCTAATGCTATATAATTAATGGTAATGTTAAATTATTAAAGTAAAAATAACCTTCTACTTAAATTTTAACATTACTTTTAATTGTTTTATGACGTTTAAGTGATTCCAACCTCATTGGATTTCATATGGAGAAAGTAGAATTTTAGATTCCACTCAAAATCCAATAGACTTAACTGTTTTTAGGATTTTAGGATTTGGGGGGATTGCAGTGTTTCCATTTGATTTTGTTGCGTATGAGGGTATGGAGCAAGCATTTAATGAAGAGAACCAAGCCATCTGTGTACCTTGATGTCAGTGGCATTGATTGTTGAAATCCTCTATCATGACCCTAGTAAAAATATACCCATAACTCAAACAAAATTTTGATTTTCATTTGACATGTTAAACTTTTTCTATCTTATTTTAATGCTTGACATCGATGATGAGGATCCCTATATAGGCTATGATTTTCATGATATATAGATATTTGTTGTAGCATGCTTTTTTCTTTTTGACACTAGAGGCCATCTAGAGCCTCTTTTTTTATGTAATTTTGGTTCAAAGATCTATTGCACTAAGTGCTATTTTGGTTATATGCTCTCTTGCTATATAAATGAGAACTTTTGCATATTTGTGTATAAATGGTTTGGATTCATATGGATGCACATGAATATATATGTTTTTCTTTAAATTTGAATGTTTTATGTATTTTTAGGTTAACCAGTTTTTTGGTTTGATTTTTTTTTATTCCGGACTGACTCTTGGTTCAGGGTTTGACTAGTTCGATGACCGATTCATTGTTCACAACATTGCTTGGGGTTTGTTCGACCAATTTTGTAGAGAAATTTTATCTAAATATTTTCTCTTCATGCCAAAATTTGACCTTGTTTTGCCACTTGAAACCCCCATCCGTCATTGGATCACCTTTGATTGCTATTTTTTGAGTGATGCCTTCATCTTTTGCAAAAATTTCCATGTGGCATGTCATCCATATTTTATTCTGAGCAATTTGAGACCAAGTTGAATTTTTTACTTTGGGGACGAAATGCATTGGGAAACATGATTTGCTGAGAATTGTGAGATTTCCATGTTGAGAAATGTCTGGTAAATACTGCAACAAGGCCAAGGATGCATGTTGACTCTATGATACATGACCATGTGGTAAGAGATATGTACGCACGACATGGGTTGGACTGGCCCCGACAATTGCAATCACACCTACATAACTAGATGCTCCTATAAACCATGAGTTCCAATGTGATCCACTCCAAGTCTTCCAATCCTATCAAGGACGAAAGGAGCTAAAAGTGGGAACCAAGGGGACCGGCCATGGTCTACCATGATAGGCCTAGAACACCCTAATACAAAAACTCACATGACCTATGAGGCTTTGACTTGTATCCTTGGGCTTACGGTGGCGTTATGCAAAGTGAAGAAATGTCTGTATGTACCCTTGTTGAAATGAGGGGTAACAGTTCCACATGCATCTAAATGGATTAGACCAAGAACCTCTCTTCATTTATGCTAATTGCCTGGGAAAGTGTTCTTCACATGCTTGCTAAGTACAATACCCTTGCACACTCTAGTTTTTTTCAATCTTGAATTTTGGCAATCCTTGCACCATATCCTTGAAGATAGGAAGTGCAACATAGAGTAGGTGACCAAATTGCTTGTGCCATAGCTTGCACAACTTGTCATTGTCATGCACTAAAGCATCATGTTTTATTGGATTGACATGCAGCTTGTAAAGGCGACCTTCTTGCACTCCTTTGGCAAAAAATCGACCATGTTCATGGTTGCCATCTCTAAAGATGATTTCTTGATCATTAATCTCAACCACACCCTTTAGATCTATCATTGATGAAATTGAAAGAATATTTTTAGTCAAACCATGATCATACTAAACATCGTGTAACTCTAGAACAAGACTTGAAGCCATGCGAAAGGGGACATCCCATTCTGATAATTGGATAAGTGGTATCATTGCTAATGCCACTTTTTCCCATCCTCTAATTCTTGAAGTTTGTAGAAAGCCTTCTTGTTGAAGGTCACGTGTTTGGAGGCTCCATTGTCAACATACCACCCTACCCCATAAATGGTGTTAGTAGAAAGACGCAAAATCATGGAGAAAGTGGTCTTAAGCTTGGATGATAACTCATCCCCTTTGGCTGAAGCTTATACACTCCTAACAAATTGCTTTTGTTGTTGATTGGCTCTCTTCTTCTGAAAACATTGATATTTATATTGGCCCATCTTGTAGCACTTGAAGCATTTCACATGACTCAAGTCTTTCTTCTATTGATTTGAAGAACATGATTCTTCATTCTCACCCTTTTGATCCCTCCCAGATTCTGCTTTCTTACCACCTCTGCCCACCTTACGGATGAGAGCTAGGCTTTGATTTTGGAACTCCTCCACTTTGGTTGCAACTGTCCCTTTTTGGATGAAGCCATCATAAAGCTTTTCGAGTAGTTTTCATGAGCACAGACACCTTGCACAAAGGCTTCCCAAGGTGTAGATAGCCATTTTGTGCTATATGCATTAACTCCTCATCCTAAATCTTCATCTTGAGAAGAAAGAACTAATCTTTCACCATGCATCCTACTTACCCTGGGAACTCTGTCCTCTCAGAATATACAAAATCATGTAATGCATCTTACCCACATTGAGATCTTCACCCTCCAAATATATATCGTGCATGCACCTCCTTGCATTGGGATCTGTGCCTTTGCAATCTGGAATATGCATGGGCCTTGCTTGTGCCTATTAACGACTAATGTGTCCTCATTAATACACCTTCCTCATCAAGAACAAAACAATTCTGCACAAGGATCTAAGCTGGCGGGGATCTGCTGATCACACTGCTACTGAAGAGAATGACTTGGAGTAACAAGGTGAAACTAACACTATGCACATTATTTTGGGTTATAATGACATATTTACCTAGTCTACTGTCAGCCTTCAAAGATGGCTGGTCGGATAGAAGCTTAAAAATTTGGGTATCATGCACCATTGTGTTTTCATAAAAGCGAGGCTTTTAATGGTGACCTCATGCAATGCGGAGCTCATCATTTAGTTATTCTAGTGTTTGATACTGAATTAGGGCTAAAACCAACAAAATGGATACTATAAATTGGCAGAATCAGACTTCATTTGCCACAATTTGAATTCCTGATAGTTAGTGTTTGATGGATGACCTTATGTGGGTTGCAATTGTAAGAGTGGTCATCAGACTAATGTTAATGGTGAAAAAGATGCCATCAGTCGGACATATTAGACCAGTTTTGTAGCTCTGATTCCAATAGCTAGTTTTGATGAGTATATGTATATAAAACTTGCAGCCCTTGAATAATTTCAGTCCTTGAATACCCTCAAAGAAAAGATGCAAGATGTGAGAAACATTAGAGAAGCACAGCACTAGGGGGGATATGGAATTACTATATGTACTTTGTAATCTGACAGGTGCTCTTATGTGAATCTTATGGAATCTAATTGATTGTCATTGGTACTTTGTAGGCTCATACTTACATTAGCGATGTTATTTCCTAGGAGCATTAGGTTGATATGGCACTGTAGGAGGGCCTGGAAGATGTCGTCTGCAAATTGCTTCGCTGGAATACATGTTTTTACAATGTGTTCTTTTTTTGGAACTTGATACTTGCTTAAATTTCCGCAAACATATGGAGGGGGTTGGCCCTAGAGGCTTTAGGATGATTGTTGTTATAGACTGCCCTTTTTTATTGTTCCTTGATGCATGCATAATCTTGTAGTGACCACTATAGATGTTTATGATATTGGAGTATTAGTTCATATCGTGATTGTTAATAATTAAAGAAAAATAACTTTCTACTTATATTGGAGCCAAAGGCCTAAATAAACCATTCGGCATGCAGGTTGTTGGATGTAAAGGCTTCATTTAATGGCAAAGGAAAGCACATACTGTTTATGGTATTTGAATATGCAGATTGTGATCTCAAAAAACACATTGATGCACACCGCCAATGCAATACCAAGATGTCTCCAAGGTGTATTCAGGTTTGATTTCAATTCTATGGACAAGCCTATTCAGTTTTGATAACACACAAGTGATGAGGGACAGAATTGGAGTGACATGGTTTTTCTCTCATGTTTTATGTTGAGTGAGTGCAGAGCTATATGTTTCAATTATGTAAGGGTATTGCCTATTGTCACAGCCACAAGGTGCTTCACAGGTTCTTTCTCTTTAGATCAATTCCAGTTTCATCCTCTAGTTGTTCGACTTAGAAAATGCATGATTTCTTATTCTACACGTATATGTGTCTGACATGGATCTGAAGCCACAGAATATTTTGGTAGATAAAAAAATGGGGTTGCTGAAAATGGCAGATCTTGGACTTAGAAGAGCTTGCACAGTACCTATTAAGAGCTATACTTTTGAGGTGTGCTTGCCTTTATGCTATTGTCTACATATTTTTCATGATAGAGATTACAGTCGTAAAAAGTTCTATTGGAAAGCATGCACATATTCACAACTCTGTAGGGTCATGCCCATTTTATGCATAATGCGTGCCCTTGACATATGCAATCTATGCTTCTCTATGCATAGTCCAACATAAAATAGAACATATTTCTTAGTTTTTAGCAGTTACATTAAGCATAAGAGAAGTAGGTGTTTGAACTCTCTGAACCTTTCATTTTCAGGTTGTTACTCTTTGGTACAGAGCTCCTAAAGTGCTGTTGGGTGCCAAGCGCTATTCTATGGCATTAGACATATGGTCTCTTGGTTGCATCTTTGGTATGATATTATTCAATATGCAAATTTTTTATATCAAAAATTAGTTACAGTGTTTGATAGCATGGGAATTATTAGAGATTGTTCTTTGTTCCAGCTGAACTATGTAATCTGCAAGCACTTTTTGCTGGAGATTCTCAAATACAGCAGCTTATAAACATATTCAGGTAAGAGCCCAAAGAGTGGCAGGGGAAATTATGCTCACATCTAAGTAGAGCTCCCAAATATTCATATGATGATTTATGCTTGAAGGATTATCCAGGAAATAGCTTTGGCCAATTAGCAATTCCTTCATATTGGGAGTCGTGGAATAGAAAAACATTTCTACTCAAAATAACAATTTTCCTCTGGTCTGTACATGCAAATGCAAGAAGGTTGCTGGGAACTCCTAATGAACAACTATGGCCAGGTGTGACTCAGCTTAGCGACTGGCATGATTTTCCTCAATGGAGGCCTCAAGATCTTTCCAAAGTCATTTTCAATTTGGATCCAAATGGTGTGGATCTTCTTTCCGTGAGTTTCAAGTTACTTTGATCTTACATTCATTTAATTTCATTTTTGGTCAAAAATGGTTTTATCATCTAAAGATAACATTTACATTTCCATTTTGAATCTCTTGTTATAGATATTAATGCCTTTAACCGCTTATGCATTCACTCTCAAGATATTTTGGATGAAGTAGCTCTTG
This sequence comes from Pinus albicaulis, assembly GCA_034641835.2. Taxonomy (NCBI): domain Eukaryota; kingdom Viridiplantae; phylum Streptophyta; class Pinopsida; order Pinales; family Pinaceae; genus Pinus; species Pinus albicaulis. Next base: position 1,473,786,075 of record CM076579.1, on the reverse strand, counting down.
AAAGTCAGCAGAATATTCATCCTTGAAAATATTGCACATGTGCAGAAAATGTTGCAGTATGATCCTGCAAAGAGGATCTCGGAAAAAGAAGCACTAGACCATCCATACTTCGACAGTTTAGACAAATCACAGTTTTGACATCAGTTTTTGTCAAAAACCTACATCCATATTATGATTGGAGAATACTATGATGGTGCCTTCCCCGAGGGAAAACTTATATATCAAGGTGCTTTTAAAGACAGCTTGGCTCCATTCATCCTCCACTCTATTCCATGTGATGGTTTGGTGGTCCAATACACCAAGTTATAATTAATGAGGGGCATAACTGTTGTAGTTCACTAATAAAATTGCATGAATGCTTCAAACAACACCCCAAGCTCTGGCACTTTGCAATCCTATACTTTACTTTCCCAAGCATACAACTAGGAAAAGGAATTCCTCTAAGCATACTAGTGACAAGATCTGGGATCGCTTTGTTGTTGAGGTAATGCCATAGTTGCAAAGACCTTTCATTCCATGTAAAGCTTCCTCTTTTGTTTGTGTTTGGTTGCTTGAACAGACCATAGACTTCAAGAATTGGCATTGTGATTTATAATGAGAACAGAGTATGAAATTTATTTGAAGGCTGCGTGTGTTTCTAGAGACCAAACAAATTGCATGGTTGATGCTTAATAACTATCACTTGGAGATTGTCCTTGGGAATTTGATTGTGTAGGGTTGTAGACCATAATATATTCTAGCTATATTTTAAAATCCCTTTTCATTCCCAATAATATCTTTAAGTTTCTGAGGATAGGTGGCTTCTGACGCAAGAAAAACATGAAACTAGGTGAGAACATGAGCCATGTATTATTTTGTTCACATTGCTCCAAAGAAGAAATTTGTCTTGGATGTTGAAACTTGAGATCTATGGAAAATCAAGAGGATAGGATTAGTTCCTATCTGAAATATCACAATAAATATGCATTAAAAAGAATAAATAAAAATAAAAATTGAAGGATTAGCACATTTGAGATTAGATGGGAAATGGACTGATTTGAACTTTATTACTGTCAGGTAGTCTGTCCAGCCTATGGGACTTTTAACAAGGGTTTCTAGAGTGAAACTTCATGAGTTCTTGCATTGGTGATTTCAGAAGGGAATCTAGTAGGACTGTTGTATAAATCAAAAGGTTAAAGGTCCTGTAGTTTGTCCTCTTTAGGGTGCTTGCTAGACCTGGAATTTGTTATGAGAAACACTGTATATCACTTTCTTAGATGGTTGTAGGTGAAGCATCTAAGAATGGGATGGTTGTCAGTATGGTCATTGTCTAATTTTCACAATCGTAAGCCCTTTTTCTTGATTCATACATTGGCCATTTCTATCTACCAAATTTAAATTTAAGTCATGCAAATTTGTCCTATTCGTCGGTTTTCAATATTCACTTTCAGTTCCACCCCTCAGCAGCCCTACCTATGTCAGCACATGTCTGTTTACAAAGGAATAAGAGATTAGAAAATAGGTATCTTGCCAAACACCCGGTCTGGTGTTTTTTCTAATGATTCATATACAGAAGTATGAAGTCTTGACTTTGAAGTATTCTTGTACTTTGCTGCCTAACTTTATGTTTTTTGCTGATGCAAGGGATTTGCATTTTTTCTAGAAATTTCCTTTTAGGTTGCCATTGTCTACGTGCTTTAATGAATGCCATCCATTCAACCATTTGCAGTTCTGATTTTCTAGGTCCCAACTATTGTTTGTCAATTTCTGTTAATATTTCCTGCTAGGTTATTTGTTTAATATCAGATAGTGTTAGATGATGTCACAGATGATAGGAATCTCCACAGTTCGCCATGAGTTCCTAAGGTTCTCCACGAGTGTCTCATACTTTCTGTGTTGTACCGTTTAATCGCAGTCAACTGCCTCATATTCTGGGTCCCGATTGTGGTTTTCTTTTAGTTTTATTGATTGGATCTACAACCTTTGGGAGAGTTTTGGTACCTCAAATAAATTATTTAATAGTTAATACCTAGTTTGGTGACTAGTCACATTGATGAGAAACTTCACTGAGGTATCCTTCTTCCGTGCTATCACAAATTCGCAAATTCCATTAGGAGAAAAACTCATGCATATTATAGGTCACTGTAATATAGATGTACACTACAGAAGAAGTTGATTTAGATGAGGCTAGTTTCATGGAATGGGAAACTTGTGAAATTAAATTATATTGGTAGAAAAATGGATGTTCTAACTTCTATGTGACAATGGATAATGTCGGAGATGCTGTCGTCGACATGAAATGTACTGGTTATGTAGTTGAGAATGATGTCACAGTTAATGTCTTAGGTGATGTTCTTCAGTATAAGTGCCCTCCTGTATTGATGCCCTTCTTGGCATTGGTGTAGCCTGTAAATGAGACTTCATGTATAGATGTTCTCTTGTTAAAATTATGATGGCTTTGACAAATATTAATTGCTGCACTTATGACACCTTGTATGGTTGTTTTATCAATTGCAATAATAATGTCTTGTACATTCACCATCTCATTCTCCTTAATAATAATGTCTTCAATTGACGTGGTCCTTTCAATTAGGGTGTCTTGAATGGATGCCCTTTTATCTATGAGAATGATGCTTTCTAGGGAGGTTCTCTGAGCTCCAATTTCTGCATGGAATTATTTAATGGGAAATAACATGGCTACAAATTCTGCATAGACTGTCAATTGGAGAAAACTCGTGTTCAAATTTCCTTGAACCTAGCAACCTGGCAATTTACTACCTAGCAGATTACAGATCTGCTGAGGAGGAGGTAGCACCTAAATTATTCACTTCAGAACATATTGTTTTAAATTATTCACTTCAGAACAGAGACCAATCATAAGAATATTCTTATTTTGTGCAGGCCTGCAATCCATGACTGAGGAGGAATTGACAACAAACAATAAACCACATTGCTTAGAGGCATTCAACAAAATTGGCAGATCTTTGGTGTTTTTTCTCAAATTCACCCGACTGTTCAGACGTTGGCTGATTCTTCTTACCTGTATGTTCAAACGCATCTCCCAAAATATATAGCCATCTAGAAGGTAATGACTCTTTGAGCCCTTTGAAAATACACCACATAATAATCTCTGCCCAATTGTTTGAGCTGCTTATCAACTCACCAATGTCTGGTCCAAACAATTTTCCTTCAAGGATCAAATTAATTTCCTCTTTTCAAATAGAGTTTAGAAGCATTTGAATAGATTCTGGAGTTGTTGCTTATGACCATACATTTAAAGGTCTCAAATTGCTTGATTTATATGTATTTGCATCCATTTAAAGGTCTCAAATTGCTTGATTTATATGTATTTGCACCCATTTAAAGGTCTCAAATTGCTTGATTTAAAGGTCTCCTCCTCATATGATGTACTATTTTGAATATTCTATTCTTTTCATATCAAACATTATAAAGCCTCTTGCACACACATCTCTTTTATTTGAACATAATTCTGATAATCATTGCATTCATGAAGAAAGGATATATTCATGTGAAACCCTGTCCAGCTGCTTCTCTTGGCTAATGCCATCACCTACATCCCATAGAGAATCCGACAATTGAATGTCGACTTGACCAAAGGCATTTCTTACTTCCTACTGAGATTGAATAAGAGAATCAAAATCTCTCCTTCCAGGGGTCATTACTCTGTGCTTTGAACTTGAAGTTTTCCTCTTTTCCCTTCTCTTCTATCCCAAGACTCCAAAAACTTGCTGCAGTCCATCCTTTCTATCTCCTCTGCCCACTGAAATTTCAAAAGCACTTCATCCTCGCCCTTATATGCTCCTTCAGTTTGAAATCCAAAATCATCATTTCCACTATTCTTGTTTTCTGTATTTACTTCTGTTGAATCTGTATTTTGTGCTAGGTTACGAGTATATTGTTTTAAATTATTCACTTCAGAAAAAAGACCAATCATAAGAATATTCTTATTTTGTGCAGGCTTGCAATCCATGACTGAGGAGGAATTGAAAGCAAACAATAAACCACATTGCTCAGAGGCTTTCAACAAAATTGGCAGATCTTTGGTGTTTTTTCTCAAATTCACCCGACTGTTCAGACGTTGGCTGATTCTTCTTACCTGTATTTTCAAACCCATCTCCCAAAATATATAGCCATTTAGAAGGTAATGACTCTTTGAGCCCTTTGAAAATACACCACATAATAATCTCTGCCCAATTGTTTGAGCTGCTTATCAACTCACCAATGTTTGGTCCAAACAAGTTTCCTTCAAGGATCAAACTAATTTCCTCTTTTCAAATAGAGTTTAGAAGAATTTTCATAGATTCTGGAGTTGTTGCTTCTGACCATACATTTAAAGGTCTCAAATTGCTTGATTTATATGTATTTGCACCCATTTGAACTGAAAGCTATATTGTGCAAAGTTGTTTCAAGCTCAAAAGTATTATCCTGCCTATAGAAGCCTGAACCCCAATAATCCTTGCAGTGGCCACTTTCACCAAGTAGAATATGTGCTTCATCAACATCATCAAACCTCAAACCTCAATTTCCCTTCCAAGTTTTTCTATATAACAATTTTTGTGAGTCCTGCTTGCCGGACACCAGTTACAAACTTTCTTTCACTTGAAAATTCACAACAATTGAATTTAAATTAGCCTCACATGGGTTGTATTTCATTTTTAGTATATTTTGCTTGATTATTTCTTTATACAATCTCCCCACTTTTCTTATCCATGTTCCGACGTTCCTTTGCACCTCTTGGTGAAATTGCTAGTTATAAGAATATTTAAGATTCTGGATCTATTGATCTGAGATGGATATTGCAATATAAATCTGAAAGATTCATGAGATTACTTCATGTTTGATCAGATTTTTTAATGATAAATGTTATCTTGCAGGAAAATTTCAAAATTTGTAGTCATATTAATTCAGTACATTGATGCAAATTCATACGTTGGTGCGATGTATATGATGGCAATTTCATTTTTTTACAGTTACTTTTAGTTTAATTATATCATTTAGCTCGATGCTTTCCATATATTTAACTAAACCTTTCTTGCTTAACAAGACTTTGTCATTTCCATGTTTTAGTGAAACTGCTTATGGTTTGATACTCTCATACAACCTTTATCAAGTTACATGCACCCTCTTTCGAAAAAACAAGAGAATTTTGCTTGCCATGACTAAGTTTCTTTGTCATTGTTAACTTAAGAAAGTCTTTTAGCTAAGAAACTAGTTTCAAGGTTATGGCATAACTTGTCATATAAATTGAACAGAATTTATATCCAAAATGTTAACTTGTAAACTACTTAGCTGGTTTTAGGCTTTCCATTTAAAATCTACTTCAGTTTGAACTTTGAACTAGTTGTTCCATAGACTTGAATATTAAGCGATTTTGGTGTAAGGATTAAAAATTAGCTCGTAAGGCCTCTCAGTTATTCATTTGTTTTATCTAATATAAAATTTACTATTAAATTAGAACCACTCGGCACAAATACGTCATAGATCAAGATCGTACTTTGTAGAGTGTCGTAGAATAAAAAAAAGAGCAAGGACACTGAGTTCTTTCGGTTTTCCTGGTTCTTATTCCTTTGGTGTATCTTTGCAACTTTAGGGGCAATTTCTAGTTTAAAGTCTAATTCTTTAAAGGGTGCTAGCTCAATGGAAGAGCACCTGCTTTACAAGCAGGAGGTTGGTGTTCGATTCCATCGTGCCCTGATATTCATATATATGGAATGACGAAGATCAGTTTTTGGTGACGGATGCTCTTTTGACCATCACCAATGAGTTTATGGTGAGACTTTTCGACCCTCACCAAAATATGAAATGGTGACGGTCAACGAACGCCACCATATATATGCATCAATAGTGACGACCATTAAAGGTCTGTCACCATAAATCGTTGTTGTTTATATGAAATGGTGAGGGTCACTGCTTGTCATTATAGTCATTATTCGTGACAGACCTTGATGTCACCAATGCGTTTATGGTGACGGTCAATGAACGTCGCCATATATATGCACCAATAGTGACGGCCATGAAAGGTCCATCACAAAAAATCGTTGTTGTTCATATGAAATGGTGACGGTCACTATCCGTCATTGTAATTAATATTCGTGATGGACCTTGAATGTCACCACAACACATACTTTCGGCGACGCCACCTTTGGTGACGTTCATTTTTTTGGTGACAGAGGCTATTGTCCGTCACCATTGCTCATATGAAATGGTGACGGTCACTATCCATCACTATAAATCATTATTGGTGACGGACCTTGAATGTCACCACAACACCTATACTTTCGGCGACGCCACCTTTGGTGACGTTCAATTTTTTGGTGACGGAGGTTATTGTCCGTCACCATTGCTCATATGAAATGGTGACGGTCACTATCCGTCACTATAAATCATTATTGGTGACGGACCTTGAATGTCACCACAACACCTATACTTTCGGCGACGCCACCTTTGGTGACGTTCAGTTTTTGGTGACGAAGGCTCTTTTGACCCTCACCAATGAGCTTATGGTGACCATTTTCGCCCCTCACCAATGTCCTTTTTTCTTGTAGTGACACACTAGTTCTATTCTCCATTTGGACCAATATTAAATCTGCATGCGGATGCTTTTACTCTTTTCAACACTTGGGGTTTAACCCTTATAATAAACCCTCCTCACAAAATCAAAATTTCAATGCACGCATTATACACTCAATTATAATGGTCAACATACTCTCATTTGTCGCCTACAACCATATTGTAGGAACCGTCTTATACAAAGCACTATTCGAATTGTATCAAGGTTTTGGCCAATACTTACACTTATGGTTGTCCATAACTTTATCCACCCAATGCATATATTCTGACTATACAAATATTTCATTAAACTCAAAGTGCTAACATAATGTCTATTTTTGCCCTATCAATTCAATCACATATTCGGATGCCGAGAACCATTATATATCCCTTTTCGCATCGTTAAAAATGTCACCGTATATGAATGCGCGTCCCTTTGGAATGTTCGGGCCCCATGGCTTGTTGCCTTGCGTTAAGTGTCAATTGGATCTGAAGGCCCAACTTTCGTCGCGCTACACAACCCAATCCGATGGATATAACGAAGTTTTGCATAATTTAGGTGCTCGGGGTTAATTCTCCAAAATTACGTGATGAGGATGGTTTTTGAAAACCACTCAATGCCACGTGTTGAGAAAAGGCATATATCACGTTCAAAAAGGTGTTACTGCTTACCAAAATGCAAGCGATACTGTCGGTTTGTAATTTCGAACCCATCATTACTGTTCAACCCTCTATTCAAGGTTCCGATCTAAATTGTGGTTCCGCCTTCCTTTAACTCTGTTTCAATGATTTTCCTTCAACGCCGACAGCCCCGTTCCATAATCCTAGTTCACACTAAGTCAATTCAATAGTTCGCACAAATTTTGGAGACCTTTGTGCATTTGGTTCTCACTACGCCATCCTGGTTCCACCTCTATTTATTTCATGGCTTCATCATTGTGTTATACCTCTATACATGAAATTTGTCCGCACATATATCATATCAACAGTCGATTCAATTACCCCCTACGCATATAAAACTTCAGCCATTTTTAATGCAATCTGATTGCTATGCCCAAGCTCAATCCCTTACGGTTCTTACGATGGCATCGATTTCTCTAGTGGACTCTCCACGTACAAATCAAACACGTTCAATCTTCAACAGTCAACGATCTCTGTTCGGGCTTCCCTGTATAAATCAAATAAAGTTCAAGGGATGAATTTTCCCTTCGCACTGAGATTAACAAATTAAACCCTTCAATAGCATACAACTCAGGAACTTGAAGGAAATCGAACCCTCTTTCAACCATACGGTGAACTCATGAATTCACTTCATTTCGGAATGCATCCAGTTCGTTATACATAGATCGAGATAGGCAATCAAATGCTTATCAGAATCAATCCTTCCAGTGATCAATTCTCTCCATTGCTATTCAAATTAAAACACACAGTCTCACACAAGAATTAGCTCAGCCAACACACATACAATTCAAATATAGCATCGACAGGAAGGTCGATTTCTTTAAGGGCACACAGGACTCATTTACACAGAATTTAATTCAACAATATCCATACAATGCTGGAACAATTCATTTTATATACACAACTGAAATCACTTACAAAACCTCATTGCTTAGGCCGGATCTTCTATTCGGTGGCCTTCTACTCTTACTACTCTGTCTCTAACAGTTCTGAGCTCTCTAATAGCTCTACCTACAGATGCTTACATTTATGCCTTTTAGGCTTGAGAAGATAATGAACCGCTTCATCTCCTCTTAACATCTCAACGAACTCTTAAGATTACAGAGTTTCTAATTTTAGACAAAATCCCCTAAATCAACTAAATTGATTCTTCACCTTCCTAACTAGTCATTTTCTCTCATGTTCTCAAATGACTTGAGAACAATTACAGTTCCTTACCATATTTATTCAAAATACTTAATAATTACATGATAATTTTAAAGGTATAAGACCCCCTATGTCTACTTAGATACAAAGTATTTGATTGTGCCTAATGCCCCTGCATCAGAAATACATATAGAAAAGTTTATTTTTTACCCAAGTTCTTTAATACATACAAAAATGAAAGTAGTCTTGCTAGGATCTTATGATTCTAATCCCTTGAACTGATCATTGTGCTAAATTCTCTGATTTGGACTACTTGCTTTTAAATATGCAGGTGTTGATCCCAAATCTATATTATGTGAGTTCTTTAAGGTTGGGAAATTTGGAAAGGGTTTTAAGTGAAAATTCTCCCACGACTTGAATGTACAGAGAAAGGGTGGAAATATTAAAATATATAGTGATAAGCGAGATGAAGGTGTGCTTTATCATGCCTACTTATTGTGAAAATTCGCTATTTGTTTTTTACTGGAACATTTGTATGGTTTAGTGAGAAATGTTGTTTTCCTGATGTTTATTAGGATAATTTTAGGTATAATGGCTAAGACCATTGGTTACTTCTAGTCAATTGATTAAACTCTTTTTTTTTTATGAATGCATGAATGGGACTCCAGGGAACATGGGATTAATTTTGACCTTTATCTACATGTTAATAAAAATTATGCTTTTATTATATCTTTGTGGTTATTTGCTACCATGGGAGGGAAATTCTTCATTTTAGTTGAGTGGAATAGGATCTCGAGTCTTGTGTAATATTCTCACCATCGATAGTTTTGATTAGTTGTTTATGCCCTACATATGCCAGTGGGTTCCATTTAGGAAATTAGATGTTTACCACCTATATGAAAGAAATTTATTATGTGTGCATGATCCTAGACCTTTCTGTGGGTGCCATTTATTGAACCGTAGTGAATTCAAGAATGTAAGGATAAATAAAAGAGTACAAGGATGATGAAAAAATATCTCCTTCCTATAGATATGTGAAAGGTAATGGAGGAAACAATGCATATGTGGGCCTACACCCAAATTACAAAGCCACATGTAGTATTTCACATGATAAGTGCTACACTCCAAGGATATACACATGTCAAGGTCCAAAGGCTCCATGCAAGTGAGCACCATGATATGTGTCCAACACTCATCCAAGCCTTTGAGGACTGCAATGCTCCTCCTAAGCAATGTGCTCCACTAGGTCCACTTCCTTTGCATGAACACTGTTGCAACCTGTGTCCCCAAGTTGACTCCATACCTCTATGTAAATATCTAAGTTACCCGATGTTGTCCAGGGCTATCAACTCACATAGGGCCATCAACAACATGTGAACATTAGAATTCCTCTTACACATCTGAAAACTACTAGCTACTGTAGAACCAACCTAATATAGTTGAACTTCCTCTATGTGAAATAATTTAAGCAAGAGTATCATCAAGGTGAACTCCTCTTGTTTGGGAGAACGACCTTGTCACTGTACTCTGCAACACCCCCATCAGTTGCAAGCTTGGAACCAACCCTTGATTCTGCAATAGATTTTGAACCTATCACCCGGCATCTTGCCATGCATGTGCCTCCTCAACTCTAGATGATTAGTCTAGTTTCTCATTGGAATATAGAATGCCACAGGATCAACAAGTAACCTGTAAAGGCCACCTGTCAATTCCCTTGTCAACCTCAAGTTTATATTGCTGCATAGAGTTTTATCTAACCTTTATAGATTTTTATAATTTGTTCAAAAAATTGTTTAATATAGTTGTAGGTTGTACTTGTCATGTGCTAGTTGACCATATAGTAGACCAATCCCTTTTAAAAATAGTTGCATCAAGATTTGGGACAACAACATGAGAGTATGCGTAAACTATTGTATTAGGTAAGGCCACAGGCTTGGTTTCTTGTTGAGATAGTCATGACAACATGTCATGTACATAAAGCCAAAAGATATTAAAACAAACTTATAGGACCATGGACTATTTTGATAAGTGTTTGGTGTCGGGGATATAGAGTGGTTGAATGCATAATTTTAAAAATTATAGTGAGATCTAGGTGGTGTAAGCATATTTTGAGTTGATGAAAACAGTGAAATCTAAGTACAAAAACCTGAATGTGAAGGTGAGTAGGGTTGTTTGAGGAGTTTTAAAGAACAACACTCAATCTCATGGCATGCATAATAGGAAACACAAACAAATGGTAGCAATGAAAATAAAAGTTTGGTTGGGCTTAACTTGTGGCATGAGGTTCAATGGATCAAATAGTTCAATAATTTACAAAATAATCACTAACAATGGAAGTTGATACGAAATAATCCCTGTACCTGTGATCAATGTGTTTTATCTATTCTAGAACCAGTTTTTTTCGGTTCCTTTAAGCACTAGACAAGAGTTATAGTGAGTCTTTGAGCTCCGTTTCTCCTCAAGAGCTAGAGCATATGCCAAATACCACCCTTCAGTTACAAATCAAGATGTGTTCTCCAAGGAGTGGTGAGATAAAATCAATTCATGTTTAATATCTTCAGCTAGTAAAAAAATCTTATTCTATATTATTTGAGTTGATATTTCCATAGACCAAACACTTACAACTTCATAAGGATTATGTACACGAGGATGTATACACCACCAATATCATCCACTTAATAAACATTACAATGACATGGTCGAAAATATTTTATTATGTTCTATACATGATATACTTGCTGGTAGGGGCATATCCATTTTACATTTGTAATTCCTTATATGGCTCTTTTGATTTTGTTTACAATTAATGCTACATGCTTGGAATAGATGATTCTTGTGTGGTTTAATTTACACCATGCACCTCTCTAAGTATGTGACATAGAGCATTGGCATCTTACATAGGGTTTAAAGATCCAAACGGATGAGTAAGCTTTCACCATTTTATTATTGGTCACATTTTATGTATCGGTTAACTTTGGAAAGGCTAGGCCATACTTAAAAGTTCATGTGAGAGAATGTGCTTATGCCAATGGTGAGGGCCATGACATAAAACTAGTGTTGGGGGAAGCATGGCTGTAAATGATATGGTTAATATTTTAACAACCTACATTTACAGCCATGCTTCCCCAACACTATAAATTATATGGCCTAGGTTATTCTATATATACTTTTAGTGCTTGAGGGGGGGCCACAAATTTTATGATAACATAACAACAATGGGTTTATACCTTAATGGAAAATATTCAACAACATTATTTAATAATTTTATATACATATATACAATTTATGACCAGAACAATAAATTGTTGGATTGAAACTCAATTTATACTATGCACCTGAAATATAATCACATTGCAAAGCATATTTGTCCAGCGAAGACCGATCATGGAATTGTGATGAAATGAATACTGATCAATGGAATTGTGATAAAAAACCTAAAGGGTAGTGGGATAGCATAGAAAATATGAAACAAGAGGTCAATGAATTTAAAAAAATGTGGGGTATGGATATGTCTTATATGCCTAGTAGAAAGTCCTTTTAGAGGGATGAAAGATCTGATATAGCTTGGGCATTTGAGAAGTGGGGAGGTCTACATGAAATTTATCATTTTCTAACACTTAAGGCTCAACATAAGAATACAGTTCATTCTACTAGTGCCTACATAAGGCCACCAAAATTTTCAATGGTAACAAAACATAGACCGAAGTTGAAAAGGCACATGGATGGAAAAATGGCATTCGTCATGTTGTAATTTTTGAAGGAGATAAAGGCTTAGGTTGATCTGGATTTATGCAAGAACGCAATGGAATACAGAAATAACCATAAACATAGAAATACAGCGGAAATAAGGCTTCATTTCATTAATATCAAATCACAGAAATATGCTTAAAAACATGATGGAAATAAAATAGCTAGGGTGTTGGTAGCGAATCTTTGAGAAGAGATGTGGTGGCTACAGACCTCTGAACTATGTTACAATGAGGCTTGAGGGCCTATTTATTATGGAGAAACAATGGAGAACTCTAAACGTCCAAAAACCTAATCCTAGGAGATGAAGCACCAAAACTATGGGCCCCGTTTGGGTAAATTGGTGTTTCAACTTCTCAGGGATGTAACTTCGGCATACTATCTCCGTTTGGGGCTTCAAAATGGCTTTGGAAGTTCAAGACTCGAAAAAATGTTAAAAATAGTAATTTGTGAAAAAAACTGAAAGAGACAATGGTGGGGCCCCAAGTGGAATAGGTAGGTGGCCACTAATATCCACCTGGATCATTCCTCCCCCCTTAGGAAGCAATGGTGCCCATTGCGTTGAGTTCCTCCATGAGATGAGGAAACTTCTGTTGAACTTTGTCCCTGGTGAACCACTTGCCTTGGTGCAAGAATTGGCCAACTTTGACAAACCGATACAGTTGGATCTTTTGTCGGTGAGTGCTCTTGATTTACATGTCCATGATACAGTCTGTGGTGGCCTGTTCCATGCAGTCTAGGTTTAACTCTTTTGGTGTGAGTTCTTCTGCAATGTCAGAGGTGTCCAACAGAGGTGGGAAGTAGGGAAGAAGGCAGTCTACATTGAATAATTGGTGCAGACCAAGGAATGGTGGAATACTGAGCTCGAAGGCATTGTTCCCTACAACCTTGGTGATGGTGTAAGGCCCATATCAGAGCAGGAAAATCTTTCGGTGGGGTCTAGTGAGGTGCTCCTTCTGCAAATGTAGCCACACATTTGCGCCCACCTGGAAGTTGTGTGGCACCCGATGTTCATCATGTCGTTTCTTGTACTTAGCATTAGCTCTGTCCAATATGTCATGAACCAGTTGGCGGATGTGCTAGATGCGCTCGATGAATTTTTTTGCTTTGCCAGCTTCAGACTAGACATGAGCCAAATCGTCCTGAGCAGATGCAAATGGCATGGTTGCGTCAATGGGACATAGTGGTTGGAATCCCAAACCCACCTGAAAGGGGTTGTGGCCAATTGAGATGTGGAGAGCCCGGATAACTATGTTGTTCATAGGGAAGGCTCTCATCCCATGTGCGTGGATGCTTTGAATTGTACATGCATAGAATGTGTACAATCATCTTGTTGATTACCTCTGTCTGGCCATCAGTTTGGGGATGGAAAGCTGTGGACTTGGTGAGCTTGGTGTCCAACATTGACCAGAGGCTGGACCAAAATGTGCTGAGGAACCTGCTGTCACAATATGATATGATAGACTGTCGGGTCCCAAAGTGCACCCACACTCGTTCAAAGAAGAGTTTAGCAGTGGCTTCCGCTGTGATATTCCTCTTGCAGGCCGCCATAATGGCCATATTTGAGAATCTGTCGACGACCATGAAAACACAATCATTTCCATGCTTAGTAGAAGGAAGGCCTGACATGTAATCCATGGAGATGGATTCCCAAGGTCGACTAGGGATAGGTAGCATAGTATAGAGCCCTTGCTTCTTGATGGTCGATTTGGAAATGGCGCAAGTAGTGCAGGATCTGATGTACTTCCCAACATCATGTCGAAGGTTCAGCCAATAGAAATACTTTTGCAATATTGCCACTATTTTCTCAACCCCATAATGCCCAATGACTCGACTATAGTGTGCTTCCCATATCATCTTGCCATGCTCGCTTGAAGGAACACTAAGGTGTCCCAAGTGACATAATAGTGCATCTTGGAGGTGAAAATTTGGAACTTGCATACCCCCCAAGATTGCCTTGTATGTGTAGCTGAATTCTAGATCTATCTTGTAGAGAAGCGGCCAATCAGAAGTCTCATGTCCACAAGAGTTGAGAATAGTGGTTATGGCCACGATCGGTGGTCGGCTGAGGCAGTCTGCAACATTATTGGTGCTACCCTTCTTGTACTTGATGTTCAAATAAAATTGTTGCAGATATGTGGACCATTTCTGATGGCGATCGTTCTGCAGCTTCCCTTGTGTCTGTATGAACTGTAGGGGTTGGTGGTCTGTGTGAAGGATTGTCTCCTTCCCCAAAATGTAATGCTTCCATTTTCGACAAGCCTGCACAATGGAATACATTTCTTTGTCATAAGTGGGATACTTTCAAACTATGTCGGAAAATGTCTCACTGTGATATGCCACTGGATGCCCATGTTGAGTAAGAACTGCCCCAATAGCATATTCAGAGGCATCTGTCTCGATCTCAAATGGTTTTTGCAAATCTGGTAATGTGAGCACTGGGGCAGAACAGAGGCAATGTTTCAATTCTACGAACGCCTTCTGTTGAGATTCCGACCAACATAATTTTTCTTTCACTCCTCCCTTGGTGACTTGACTCAAGGGCCAAGTGATATGAGAGAATCCCAACACGAACCTACGGTAGAAATTAGCAAGACCCAGAAAGCTGCAAAGCTCTGTTAGGGTGGTTGGTGCTGGCCAATCCCGAATGACTTGGATCTTGGCTGGACCCACATGCACCCCCCTTTCATCAATAATGTATCCCAGATATTGAACCTGGGTCATGCCAAAAGTGCACTTCTCCAAATTGGCACACAACTTGTCTTGCCATAGTGCTTGCAAGACTTCTCGGATGTGGTGGAGGTGCTCTTCCCAAGTCTAGATGAAGATTGGAATGTCATCCAAGTATACCACTACAAATGAGTTGGTGAATGGATGCAAGATGTCATCCATCAACCACATGAAGGTTGCGGGAGAATTTTTCAATCCAAAAGGCATAACAAGCCATTCGAAAAGGCCCTCCTTGGCTTTGAAGGCAGTCTTCCACACATCATAAGGTTCGATTAGTAGCTAGTGATACCCAGACTTCAAGTTGATCTTGCTGAAATATTTTACCCCTTTGAGTTGGTCTAGAAGGTCATCAATCCATGGGATCGGGTACCTATTCTAGACAGTGATCTTGTTCAGCGCCCGATAATCAATACAGAGTCTCCATGTCCCATCCTTCTTCTGTACCAACACGATCGGGCTCCCACATGGTGTTGAACTTGGATGGATGTGATCTTTCTACAACAACTCCTAAATATGCCTCTTCATTTCATCATTCTCTAGAACAGAGCGCCTATAGATTGGTCCATTGGGTAGCGGCACACCTGGGGTTATGTTAATGGGGTGCTTGACCTAATAGTGTAGAGGCACCCCTGTGGGTGAGGTGAAGATGTCCCCGTACTCCTCCACAACCTTGTCGTCGTGCAGAGGAGCCATGTCTAGAGGTCGTGGCCATAGTCTTCTTCTTGCCCTGGGGGTGGATCATCAGGAAAAAAAATTTCCTGGTTTGGGAAATGAGCTTACTGCATTGTTTTACAGTAACCAAAGAGATAGTGGGAGGTGGTGGTACCTCTGGTACCCTATACAATTTATTTCCCAAAATAACAATAACAACGCGAGGCCGAGACTCATACAAAACATGTCGCTTCCACAAGTATGGTTGGCCCAATAATACATTAGAAACATCAATAGGAGTAATGTCACACAATACCTCATTCGTGAAGGGCTTGATGCTATAGGGAAGGCAAGATTGTTGGCTGACACGGAGATCCCATCCTTGGTGAAGCCACCCGATGGTGTATGGTTGTGGGTGCGATGTGGTCGGCAAGCCTAACCGCTTCACGACATCTGCTGAAATGAGGTTCTTTTGGCTCCCATTGTCTAAAATGAACCATAGCGGGAAACCCTTTACCCACATCTGGGAGTGGAAGAGACACTCTACCTCCTCTGGATCTTCTGGTTCCTCCTTCTGGATCTTCATTGTGGCAACAGTGGCATTGGGCTCCGCATCAATAATATGCTTCCCTTTGTCATTAACCTTGTCAGGTTTTTATTCAGAGTCAGAGCATGCATCTGATTCAGAAGCCCTCATCTCGAACACCAGCGATTTCTTGGCCCGACACTCACTTGTGTTGTGAGTGGAGCTCTTATGGAACTCACACCACTTTCCCGTGTCCTTCTTTGGATTTGCAGTGTTTTTATTTGCTTGTGTCTTTGGTAGGTTTTCTTAGGCCACCATGCCTTGGATTTGTCCTTTGTTCTGTATTTTGGGGGCACCTCTCCCTTACTTTTGATTCACAGATCCAAAGTCTCACTTCTTCTATTTGAATTTCTTCTCAATCTTGGCAGCATACCGGTATGTCATACCAAGCAAGGAGATGTCGAGGAACTCCATTTCCTCCTGAATGTATCTGTGCAGGCAACCATGATACTTTAGCACCAAATTTTTCTCTAAATCTTTGATACCAAACTTTGTGCACAGGGTATGGAAAAAATTCGTTAGCTCATGCACATCTTGATCCCTTTGTTGCCACAGTGTGGTCCATTGTATGTACTTGTCCTCATAGCTCCCCAGGGGATATTATTGTTCCTTGATGGCATCTCAGAAATAATTCCAAGTGGTTACGGCTGAGAACAGAGAGGGTTCTGTCTCGTCCGTTTTCTCAGAGTAGGTTTCCCACCAGTCCTTGACATGGGGGATAGCTTTGAGGAGTGAAAAAATAATCTTCTCCCTGTTGGAAAAGTCATGAACTGAGAAATAGCCTTCTAATAGATTCAACCATCTATCTACGGCATCTGCATCTATTTGACCCTCAAATATGGGAATGTCAAATTTTTCTTGTACCTTAAAGGGAGTCGCGCCTCCAGAGTGGCTACTGGATGTAGATGCGCCGTCGGTGGGCAGTTGTTGAAGGATATGGGAAAAGTTATCCATCATCATGTTCCTTTTCTTTTCAAGGGCCTCCTCGAGCAATATTTTGATAGGATCTCCTGCTCCCTCATCTTTCTTTTCGTCCCCCATAGGCATCTCTCATGGTTTTCAAGGCTGATCTTGCAAAGGTTCCACTAGATCGAGCTCTAACTCCTTATACCCCGACCTCGTTGGGGACATGAAAATAAGGATCGAAAAAAAAACATAACGCTCTGATACCACTGATCCGGATTTATGTAGGAACGCAACATAATACAGAAATAACCATAAACATAGAAATACAGCAAGAATAAGGCTTCATTTCATTAATATCAAATCACAGAAATATGCTTACAAACATGATGGAAATAAAATATCTAGGGTGCTAGTAGCGAATCTCTGAGAAGAGATGTGGCGGCTACATACCTCTGAACTGTGTTACAATGAGGCTCGAGGACCTATTTATTATGGAGAAACAATGGAGAACTCTAAAATTCCAAAAACCTAACTCTAGGAGATGAAGCGCCAAAACTATGGGCCTCGTTTGGGTAAATTGGTGTTTCAACTTCCCGGGGACGTAACTTCGGCATACTATCTTTGTTTGAATAGTAAGTTGTGAAAAAAACTGAAAGAGACAATGGTGGGGCCCCAAGTGGAATAGGCAGGTGGCCACCAATATCCACCTAGATCATGGGTGCCCGTAAAGGTTTATTTCTCCAATAGGAATGAGGCTTTTCAAACATTTCTTCTTCCTCGGTTCACTGGGATACATCAGAAAACCGAAGTAATAACCCAAGGAGACTATGGTAAAAGCGTGAAGGACTACTGCTGATATTCTTTAGATAATGGCATGTTGCATGTCAATGCATCTAGTATATTTCCAGTAGGGAGACTTGGTATAGCTATCATAGACTTAGTGTTTGTTCCATATTTTATGATGATACTTAAATTCCTACAAATGGGAATTGTTGTTGATTCACAACTGTCAGTAACATTGATAAGCAACATTGGTCATTCGTATCTAAGGTGTAATATCCTGGACATAGACCATGAAAGCTTGAATGAGTTATTTCTTGTCCCTGGAAGTGGGATAAAGGTATTGCTGCATGTAGTACCAGAGTGTTGGAGGCAAGGGGTATAATTTTTTTCTTACGTTGGAAAAGCTCAGGTGAAATAAAGTGTTGTTATCACTCACTTGATAGATGGTGGAGGGAGACTACACTGGATTTCCTTACATTGTTTGGGTAGCTTAATTGAAGAGGATCAACATCTAAAATCTAGTGAATCTATTGTGTATTACTTTAAGAACAAATGGTGGGTTTTTGTCTAGTATCCACAGGTGAAATTGACATTTTTTGCAAATGGTTATTTAAATTCAGGGTTAGTTCTTTCTACTTCCCCTATATGAAGTCTCCATTAGATGCATCCAGAATTTTCTCACCCATTTCTCTCCTAGGAAAGAACCAATATAAGGAAATTGTTAAGTTGAGGGCTAAGAAAGAAGGAAGTTTGAACAGTGGAAACCTCGCTATAAACACTGAGAAATTAGTTCCTATAAAAACGAAAGTTTTGATAACTTCTCAAATCTCAGAAAGATATATGATGGCATTATGGTGGAACAATCAGTGGCATATATGAGAATTATCACAGGATTAACATTTGGAGTCCAACATCAAAATTTTCTCATTCCATTGATGGATTATTTAACATCATTGTTTATCGTTCAACGACAAGTCACATCTATTATTTTTGTGTCACAGTTCAAAGGGTTTTGTGGACCTATACCTATATGAAGAATGGATTTCGAAATTGATGTTCTGAGAATTTCTAGACATATTCTGTCTTGCACCGAGCCTACAGAAGATGGTGTTGAGAGGGGAGATCAGAGAATTAAACACATATTTAATAAGTTCAAAGATCATGGTTATGTTGCATTATTATTTTTAAAAACTAACAAATAGGCATGCTTGTAAACCTGCAGAATAGGAGAGTCATTTCCACAACAGGAACATGATTCCTTATTGAAGGGTCCTTTAAATATGCAGGTGGCCTTATCTATTTCTCATGTTGTGAGTAGGAGCATGCAAATCTTTGTTGGTAGAGTTTACTCATTTTGGCCTCGGTCGAAGACTAAAGGATCATCCCCAACTCCATCTTTGTTGCATTAAAAAAGACAAATGCCAAGGTTTAGTTGGAGTAGTGAGTATATTTATTTAGAGGAAGGAAGATAAGTTGGAGAAGTTTTCTGCAGGAGGAGTTTTGGCATACTTTTGTGAAGGGTTATCTATATTTTGTAGGGAAATTTGCAGAATTATTCTAGTTGAAGGTCAGGCCATGTTGAGGCCAAATTTTAGTCTTGGTTAGAAGGTGATTTGTAGACTTATTTGGTTCAACGCCAAGCCTTATTGAGCCCAAGTTACAATCTTGGTTAGAAGGTGAGTTTTAAGCTTGTTCTAGTTGAAGGTTGAGCCTTGTTGAGGTTGAGTTTGAGACCAGTTATATGTGCTAGAGGTCAATTTCTGTATGCTAGTTTTGAGAGAGGTTAATATAGTTCTGTGTGCTAAGGAGGTTGGGCTAAGGATCAATAAGAAGACTCTTGGTTTTTTAAGAAAGAGGTTATAAATTTGGTAGAATCCATCCCATGCTCCATCCGAATATAAGGCCATCACTAGCAAGGTTTGAACCGAGGGTAACAACAAGTTCCCAAGTAAAAATCATCCCCGAATCTTATTTTTTTCTCTTTCTGTATTGTCTATCCTGGCTAGCCATCGAGAGACGCTGGTCCTTCATTACCATTTTCTTGTTTCTTGAGATTTCACAAGAATTGGAATTTAGATAATCTCGATCTTATGACTAGAGAACTTTAGGTTGCAATCTTATCTTTATATTCTCTATCTCCAACAATCTCAGCCATTATTGATAAGAAAATGGATGTGAAGCCTCCCTTAAAAACATTGATAAAAAATTTTCCTTCTCTGAGACTGCTATGCCAGATGTCTTCTCAGCTTCTCTAGCTCGAGTCTATGAATGTCGAAGAGAATCCAGTAAGTCTGACATCTTGGTAGAATCAACTTCCAGATATTATGTTTCTCCATCAGATCTAGTTATCCTACCATTGTATCTAATAATTCTCTCTCGGTAATCAGCTGAGGATGATTTCTGTGCAACTTGTGATTCGGTGGCTTTTGAAGTTGAGGGTGAATGGCCATAAAGTAGCAAGGAATTCAAGCCCTTCTCTTCTGGATATGCTGATTTGAACCTACCAACAAAAGTTGAAAAATCTGCATCTTTGGATTTATTCATATTCATCTCTTTAAATTTGTCACTACTTTTAAAAGGTGCACTCCCATCCAGACTGACTACGTGGGAGGAAGATCACAATTTTGAAAATTTTCTGCATAATTTACAGCAAAAATAGAAGCCGACTCCCTTTGATCAGCTCTATGCCACCTAATTCCACCCTTCTCATAAGATTTTACGTTTGTATAGTTCAGATAGTGGTTTATGGAACCTTCAAGCCCAGTACCATCCATCAATTTATCCATAGTCTATGCTTGATCTTGAAAACCATCCACAACAGAGGCTGCATGATATTTACATCCATTCAATTTCTTGACTATGTTAAAGGTAGAGTTTTCCTCATTCACTTCCCAAGGACAACATGTATCAGTTTGGCTTTTTTCACATGTTTGTACATTATAACAATTACTCAAATCTGAGTCTGTACATGAAGGTAATTGAGAATACATTTCTTTGTTTCCAAATCCTTGTTGAGTAAATTGAAGTGCCACATATCGACTATTGTTTGAGTGAAAATCCTCTTCAGTGACACTCAATTTCCTATTGTACAAAGAGTCATAACTAAAATTTATCTTCCCTTAAAAGTTAGGCTGAAATTGTAACCACCATTTCTTGTCTAGTGAGAGGCTTGGATTTATGTTGATCCAACTAGCTCTGTAATCAGATATCACACCAATGGGAAATTATATTTGAAAGAAAACAGGTTATGAACTAACAACTATAATATATCAACAATATTTCAAAGCTTATCAGAGAAAATAATTGCATTGAAGGTCACTCCAAAGAAGCTTGGGCATTAGAACTCTGCAGCAAATATATGCAATCCTTCCTTATCACCTGCGAAAAATAAGAATTTCAGAGTCCCAAATCTTGCAATTGAAATTGCGCAGAAATCTAAATGACCAATTTGCAATTTCTTGCAATAATTACATATGTACAGGACCTTTCAAAGGTGAAAATATGTACTCGACGTTTTTTTTCTTAAATATACTTTTGTTTCCATCAGTATTTTGACGCTACTGTCTCCTTCATCCAAACTCCATTTTTTACTAAACGAATTGTGTTAGATTCCTGGCGACGAGCTCTTCGCTATTGTTTAATTTCCAATAAATTATGAGCACTTAATTTTTGAGCTTTTACACTGAGCACCTGATCACCCTCTAGATTTAAAGCTCCCACTCGAAAAATTATTTTTTTTTCTATTATGGGACCTTCCTCGTATAGATAAGGCATCTCCATTCTAACCCTCCATATTTTTCCGTCTCATCTCCTCCGACAGCAAGGCTCATACAATTTCATCAAAATTCAAGGTAGTTGTATTTCTACCTGTTGAAATAACCAGACTATCCCACGAATCTGGTAGAGAACACAAAAAACTGATGCATATACCTTCATCTGAGATTTTAATATCAATATATGACAACTAAATTACCAGAGTATTCAAGGCATTTAGATGCTTTGTCACCGAGTCTCCATCCTTCATCCTTAGGTTATACAGTTTTTTCTGCATGAACAATTTACTCACTAGAGACTTAGATTGGTACAAAGTCCATAACTTGACCCACATAGTCTTCACCGTAGCTTCCCCAGATACATTCAAAAATACCGAATCTGAGATACACAACCGTATTGTGCTCTTTGCCTTCCGATCCAAGCTCACCCGGTCTTCATTTGAAATTTTCATTGGTGTAGTACCCAAATCTACTGTGATCCACTGATCTTTATTCACCAGAAGATCCTCCATCTTGAGATTCCACAACTCAAAACTCTCACCATTAAATTTCTCAATCTCTATGTTTCCACTTCTTTCCATATTCTGTCTCCGCAAGAATCAATCCCGCAAATCTCCCACTGAACATGGTCTACCACAAGCCCAAGCAAGAAACCCCTCAGCAAAAAAGGCGTCCTCTTGAAGCCGAAACAAATCTAATACCAAATGTAGTTTTTATCCCTGCACAAAAATCATTTGCAAATGAATTCTTAAAAACAAAAAACAAACAATAGTGAGAGCATAAAACATAAAACATATATGCACAAATATTTTTCCCTGGATCCCAAACTGGGACTACCAACTTGATTTTTCATTATTTTCCTTTTAGTTTTACAATACATATATATACATGCCGAGGCATTCATAAACCTAAATCCATTAACCCTAGATTAGAAAATAATCATAGTTCCCTTGACTGGATCTACAAAATACCATGAGCAGAAAACCATCATTCCCAAAACCATGTGAAATCCCATGCACAAAACCATAGGTGGGTCTGCCCACCTAATATAGGGTCCAAACAAAATTTCCTGTGGCGCTGCCCCAGACCTCGTGCAAGGGGGCTCCATCCCCCTATAAATCCCCCAATAGGGGGGGATCCCACCCCCTTCTGACCCCCCTACTATGCATAACGCAAGCGAAAGGGGGATATTTCCCCCCTCTTATCCCCCGCTTTGCGACTGAACTAATCTTGGAAATAATATAACACACACCCAACAATTATTGTGCTATATGTTGAATAACTCAGAGAATTTGATAGTAGCCATCAACGCTTCAATTCCTATAGGGCCCTTGAATTTTGATGACATTAGTAGCCTTTTAATGAATGAGGAGTCGCGTCGCAAATAAATTGTGGAAAACTAGGGAGGAAAAGCTTTAGTCTTGGATGATTGTGGAAGGAAAATTGAACGTGGTAGATAGGGATGTTCGAAATTAAGAGGTAGATCAAAATCAAGAATGGGAAGACTTACTTTATTTCACTGTGGAAGAGCATAACAAAATAAAAATGAATGTTGATTTTCGAATAAGGGGCAGAAGGAGAAGAAAGAAAAAAAATCAAGCAACACAAATGAAGGTGAGACTATTGTTGTAGCTTCTGAAAGTGATTATTTATTGTTTTAGAAGGAGAAGTTTATTTATATATTTATAGTAGTAGCATTTTTGGGTACTTTACTATGGAGCATCTCACCACGTGACCAAATGAAAAAAATAATTTTGTTAAATATGGAGAAGTTAATCATAGTAGAGTAAATTTAGGAAATAATCATTTTTGCAATATTGTTTGAGTGGGAGTTGTATGAATCAAGACAAATGATGGACATGGTATCTTGCTGAAACATGTTAGGCATGTCCCAGAGATGTGTATGAGTTTGATCTATTTTGCACGATTGGATGATGATGGTTGTTCCACAACCTTTGGGAAAGGTGGTTGGAAAATTACTAAAGGGTCATCAATGTTGGCTAAATGATTCAAGATAGAAACCTTATTTACAATTATGAAACAAAAAATATATTGGATGTAACTGTTGTTTCAAAATAGGAAAACTTGGTGGAGTTATGGCATAAGTGCTTCAGCCACATGATTGAAAAGGGCCTAAAATTTCTTGTTCGTAAAATTCTACTTCCATGTTTGAAATCCTATGAACTTGATCTTTGTGAGCATTGTATTTATGGTATGAAAATAAGAGTTTCTTTTATGAGAGGTGGTCATGAAAGAAAAACAAATTTGTTAGAATTAATACACTATCACGTGTTTGGGTCTTTGAATGTTAATTCTTTAGGAGGAGCCTCGTTTTTTTTTACATTCATAGATGATGCATCTAGGAAGGTTTGGGCCTACCCTATGAAAAGTAAAGGTGAGGTGCTTGAGATATTTCAGAAATTTCATGTTGTTGAAAGGGAGACTAATAAATTTCTCAATTTTTTGATGATAGATAATGGTGGAGAATATTGCTCCAATGCATTCAAGAATTATTGTTATAAGTTTGGCATTAAACATGAAAATGCTTTGTTGGGTACTCCCCAAAAAAATGGTATTGTAGAAAGGATGAATCACACTATTATGGAGAAGTTGAGGAGTATGTTGTCAAATTTCATATTGGAAAAGCATGCTTGAGAAGAAGTAGTAAGGACAATTTTTTATCTCATCAATCACTCACCTTCTATAGTCCTAGACAGTGGTATTCCTGAAGAAGTTTGAATCGGTAAGAAGGTAAATTATTCTCACATATTTTTTGGATGTGAAGCATTTATGCATATTCCCAAAAAACATAGAACACAATTAGATGATAAATAAAGGAAATTTATTTTTTGGGATATACGAATGGTGAGATTGGTTACCATCTATGGGATCCACTTAATCACAAAACATTTAGATGCAGGGATGTAATATTTAATGAATTTGAGATGTATAAAAGGCATGTATATGAAATGGAGGCCAAGAAAATTTTTCCAAGTTTATATAAAAATACGAAAAAATTTCAGCATTCAAATAATTTGGGAAAAATATTTAAGAATATGATGGACTTCAATTGGAAAATGATGGACAACAAGAATAAGAAAAATTGTCACAACCATTACAAGAGCTTCAAGTGGAAAAAACATCACCATAATTGGTTCACAAATCTACTAGGCCTCATAATCCCTCACAAAGATATCCACCCTCAAATTATATTTTTCTAACTGATTAAGGTGAACCTTATTGTTTTCAGGAAGCTTGTGAAGTGGAAACTACCAAAAAGTGGAAGAAAGCAGTGGAGGAAGAAATTGCCTCTTTGTTGAAAGATAAAACTAGGGAGTTAATTACGCTTCCAAAAGGAAAAAATTCCCTACAAAACAAATGGATATACATGATTAAATGTGAGGGTGAGGAGAAGAAGGAAATATATAAAGTAATTTTGGTGGTGAAGGGATTTGCACAAAAGGAAGGTATTGAATTTACATAATTTTTTTCACCTGTTGTTAAAATGTCATCCATAAGAGTTATCCTTGGTCTTGTAATCGCTTTAGACTTGGAATGTGAACAGATAGATGCGTAGACAATTTTTCTCCATGGATAATTGAAGGAAGAAATTTATAAGGAACAACTAGAAGGATTCAAGGTAAAATATAAAGAGAATCTTGTCTACAGGTTGAAGAAGAGCATATATGGGTTGAAAAAAGCACCTTTCCATTGGTACAAGAAATTAAATTCATTTATGCTTGAGCATGACTTCAAAAGACTAGAGACTAATAATTGTGTCTACATCAAGAGGTATGACCAATAAAGGTATATTATACTAATGTGTTATGTGGATGGTATGCTAATTTTTTGGCATGATAATAACATGATTAATAAGTTCAAGAACATTTGGGTAGTCAATTTGCAATGAACAATTTAGGTCCAACACAACAAATATTTCGAATGAGGATTATATGTGATATAAAGAACAAAAAGTTGTGGCTATCACAAGAAACATATATTGAAAAGGTGTTAGATAGGTTCAATATGAAGGATAAAAAACCAATTGGTACACCCCTAGCATCACACTTCAAACTTAGTATTAATTTGTTCCCTTAAGATGACAAGAAGGAGGAAATTAATAAAATCCCTTATGCTTTAGTTGTTGGTAGCTTGATGTACTAGTCCAAATATTGCACATTCAATGGGAGTAGTGAGCAAGATCATTTCAAATCCAAACAAACAACTTTGGAAAGTAGTAGAGTGGATTTTGAGGTATCTCAAGGGTACTAATGATTATTGTTTATGTTTTTGCAATAACAATGTTGTTCTTAAAGGTTACAAAGATGTAAACATGGCTAGAGATGTGGACACTAGAAATTCCACCACTGGTTATTTATATAATTTTTCAAGTGCAACAATATCTTGGATGTCTAGATTGCAAAAAGTCACGACTCTCTCCACAACAAAGGCACAATACATAGTTTCCATAGAAGCTTGCAAAGAGATGTTGTGGATGCAACAATTTTTAGCAGAGTTCAGAAAAAAACTAGGTAAATATTTTTTGTATTGCGATAGTTAGAATGCTATTCATTTAAAAAAAAACCCATATCATTCTAAGACAAAGCACATTTTTGTTGGATATCATTGGATCCTAAAGTGTTAAAATATGGGATGCTACAATTGGAGAAAATACACACTACAAAAATTCCAACCGATATGTTAATGAAGACTTTGCTAAGGCATAAACCATAAATTTATAGAACCTTGGTTGGAGTAATTCAAAAATTATACAAATGCATCTTGGGAAATGGTTAGTAGAGAGAAGAGAATAATGTCAAAAACATTCACTCAAGCTTTTATTTGGTCTCAAGTGGGAGATTTCTTGGCGTGAGACAAAATCAAGTTAAAGTTGTTAATGCCCATGGTATTTCCCATGGTATTGGTCCCATGGTATTGTAATGATATTTGTTTTATATAGGGGTGTGAGTAAAAAGGAGCGATTTTAATTATGTACTAAACCCTTTCCATGTGGTTTTCCCAAACAAGGTTTTCCAGGTAAATATGGTGTTTTATGTCTGTGTAAATTTTGTAAGTTAACTCTTATTTCGCTGAGTGAAAATTCAATTTTATTTTTTATTTAATTTTCTCTACTCTCTTTATTTTTCAATTAAATTAGATACAAATTTAGTGGGCATAATGGTTAACAGCATGTGTTTCCTCATAAGAGGCCACAGGTTCAAAACTGGAGGGGGGTAGAGTATGTATGCCTTCATAAAATTCTTAGAGTATGTATACCTTCATAGACTTATCAAATAGCTACGTTGAGGTGGTTCCCTTGTCCCAAAAGCAAAGGGGTCTCATGTAGAGTATCTATGTCTTCATAGACTTCTTATAGTATGTATTCCTTTGTATAATTCTCAAATAGCTATGATGAGGTGGGTCCCTTGTCCCACAAACAAGGGGGTCTCATGTAGAGTATGTATGCCTTCATAGACTTCTTAGAGTATGTATGCCTTCGTAGACTTCTCGAATAGCTACGCTGAGGTGGGTCCCTTGTCCCACAAGCAAGGGGGGCTGGCTTGGTTGTGACCTTAAAATTGGATAATAATATGTAAACATATTGTAAAAAATACATAATGTATTAGAAAACAAAAATTAATAAAATATTTGTGTTCAAAATATTAAAATATAGATGTATATGTAATTTTAATTAAAATTACATAATTAATGAAAATATCATTTCTTCCTTTTGAAAAATAATCATTGATCCTTCCCTCACCCCTCCCCCTCTTTCTTTTTAACTTCTTGCCACCCCTATTGAAATTTTTTTTATATAATAACTCACTATAAATCATAAGAATCTTTTCGTTTTTTTTTCTTTCTTTTTAAACATCTTCACACCCCTGTGAAAAAAGAGCCACCATAATTAACTATAAATAATAATGGAAGCGATAAGAATTCATAAAGGGAACAATTATTTTCATAAAAGTATTAGTTTTGCAAAGTTTCTTTATTCCACCTAAAGGGGCTTCATGTACAACCTAATCCATGACTTTTACTCTATCCCATGAAGGATTGGATGCCCAATCCACATATTTACCTCATTCTTATTAGTATCATTTTTCAACATTGTCTTATCTAAATACTTATAGCACCTTGGTTTTGACTTTGCCCCCTTTTTTATCTTTTGAGGAAGAGCTAAAGCATGGAAAGTAGCTTGTAGATGTCACCGAAGTTGACATATCCAACAAATAAATGTTATACTCCCATAATCCAGGACTTAGATACATTTAAAATTTTCCATTTGAGAAACATCTTTTCAACAAAAAAAAAACATTAAGGTCTATCTCAAATAAATTCTAGCATAAGTAGAAGGAACTTGCTCGAGTGGTAGCACACATTTCGTGTCCCTAATTGTGTGGGTTCAAGTCTCTGAAGGCACGTTGTAAGTTGGCCCTTGCGTATTTATGAAAAAAAAATTCTACTTGGTGAAATGATGGTAGCTGTATGTACGAATTTACCAATTTGGTATGGAGATCACTGGAAACATTATTTTTGTAATTTTGATGCTAAATTTGGATGCCCTATTTTTGAAGGCCTTTTTACTCTAAAAATCTAGCTCAAATAGGAGCATAACATATATGGTTGAAAATTTTATTACAATACCTTTACAATGTATAAGTTTTTCCCTCTAACTCCATATGAATGAGGAGTTATGAAATATATTATTAGGTCAACCCAACCATAAATTAAAGGTTGTCTTAGCTTATTTTTATAGGTAAACCTCATAAGTGAAGGTAAAAACACTATAAAGAAGGGATAGATGTTGAAATATAAGGTAGCTATGGTTGACATTTTTCATCAAAGCATGATGAAGAAATTATTATTTTTCATCTACAAGTCGACTCTATCACTCCTCAAAGTCAGCTTCTAGGGAGACATCATGTCGGCTTAATAGGGATAACTAGGCCTCACACTACACCTATAAATTGAGGCTCACTGATCATCATTTAGACTAATCAAGCAAGCAAGGAATTTAGCCTGCAATAAAACAATTTCAGTCATCTACTACATGATTATGCTTAAGTGCAAAGGGTGAATAAGAAGGTCTACCACAACTGAATTAACGTACTCTTTGAATAAAGTTGAAGCGAACTCTATTTTGGATATTATAATCCTTATTTGGGCTAGCATTTTTCCTCATTTAGAGGCCAGATAAAACAAAAATATTTGCAATCCTTAAGGTGACACATTAATAAATTTGACAAAGGATTGTGGGATTGATTCATTGGTATCATCAAGCAGAAACTACAACACAATATTCGACCTTCCATTGCAGTTATTACAGGACTATTTTCAGCCTCCTTGTACAGACTTGCTCATTGGACAAAAGCATAATTTATCTCTCTTTTGTGTGCACTTTTATTAAGTATTTTGTTTTTGGTTATCTTGGTTTTGTTGTAACATTTGATGTACTATTAAAGGACATAATATCTCTCATAAGGAAAGAAGTTTTTGGGTTTTCCCCTCGTGGGGTTTTCCTTGGTTGTGATCCTAATATTCGTGTCTCATGTCTCTTGTTTATTTCCTATTTCTCATTTTCTACTGTGATCTTTGTTTACTTCTCTTGTTGAAGAAATAATTGGTTGAAGTTTTCCTTGTATAGATACTTATTGAATAAAGTATAAAGAAGAAGAAAGTGATATCAATAGAAGTAGTTATCAGTTTTGAAAAACTATTCTAGTCATCTCAACACTATAATTTCAACATGGTATCATAGTTTTTGTGAAGGAAAAGAGTAGAGATATCATCTTAAGAAGCACTTGAAGATAGTCTTGAAGAACATTTGAGAGGTTTTTGGGTTATGTCCTATATTTTCATCATGAATTCCTCATTCATGAAGACCTAAAGAAAGCTTGAAGGAGACACAAACTACAGGGCATGGAAGGCAAGAGATGAGATCATTCTTGAAAGGAACAAAGTCTTAGGAATTGTCATAAGTAAAGTCACTAAACCATCTGATCAAGAAGGAAAGGAAGAGTATCATGAAGATGATATTTTGGCAAGAAGAATTATATTAGATTTTATTAGGGATCATTTGATTCCCTATATTGTTAAACACAAGGCTACTAAAGAAATGTATGATACCATCATTGGATTGTAAACCGTCAATAATGTGAATATTTCTATCAATCTAAAAGGCTAGCTTCATAACATCAAGTTGACAAAGAATGACACAGTGGCATCATATTTTTTCAAGATATCGCAAATTAGAGACCAAATCAAATACATTAATGAAGAAGTATCTGATAAGGAATTGGTAGTTGTTGCTTTGGGTGGTCTCCCTAGAGCTTGGGACTCATTTTCATTAGGTATCAACGCAAGAGAGAATTCTCCAACATTTGAAAAGTTATGGGAAACGTGCACACAATAAGATTTAAGACTTCTTGAGGAGACATTGAAGAACCAAGTGTACAAGAATTTTCAACTCATTTTAAGGGAAACAGGAAGAAGAAACAATTTTTTGTAAAATTCCAAAGAAGTGTTGGTAAAAGACAAGGTCCTAAATCATCTTCAAGAAAGGATTCTACCTCTCATATAAGACCTCCTTCTCCCTCTCTAGATAGAATAGATAAAAGAGATATAAGAGATGGAAGAGTTAGAAGAGATAAACAATATCTATCCAATATTCAATGCTTTCCTTGTCATGCTTATGGTCATTATCAAACTCAATGTCCTCGAGGGAATCAAAGAGATGACTATGAAAGGGGTGATAATCCTCAAAGGAATAAAATACATCATGTATATGTTGTTTATCTAGACGATCCATCTTAAAAAATGAGGCATAGAAGAAGCACTTTTGAATCTTAACACTCATTTGTTTGTGCTCTTACAGGTTATATTGAAAATCATGATGAAATCTGTGTTAAATTGTAGCGAGAAAAGGCTTCATTTGACTAGTGCCCTAGTTGATTGGAGAAATCAAAATTTCCACATCAATAAGACGATTTGAGTTGCAATTGACAAGAGTGACATGGCCATTCACTTATTTAAGTCAGTCAATTCCAGTATGTGGGAAAAAAGTAGAGTTGTGCATTAGTTGATCGCTAAGATCTAGCAATCTAGCAAAGTTATAGTTAGTGAAACTCAATTATTTGAGCTCTAGTCATGAATAGAGTCAATATGAGTTCAATTGAGTAGTTGTAATTGTTGTTGACTCACTGATCTCTCAATTAACTAGTTAATTTACTAAAAATAACCCTATTCATGCATGCAATCCGAATTTCCTAGTTGAGTGGAGGAAAAAGGCATCAATGCAATTAATATTATACACTAGTGAGTGTACAGAGTTTGCATTGATCAAGTGAGATGATTCTCTTGGGAATTGCACAAGAAAATAAGAGCTTCCATATTCTTTAGGTATAGGAATTGTGCAAGTAAAAAGGAGGAATCAAGATGTCTATTTTGCCTAAGTATTGAGTAGAGTGGAATCAAGAGGAAGAGATCAATATTGCAGTGCAGATTGAGCTTCAAGGATTGAAGCAGTCATTGTAATAGATCATTATTCTCATATATTTTAATACAAACATAAGGGTTTTTCCCAGTTGGGCTCAACAATAAAAATTGTTTTCATTGTGATTAAATGATTGCATGTGGTTCTATTATATGTTTTCCCTTTTGTAGATTGAATAGAAGAAGTTTATGTATATTGTTTTCAATCTGAATTCATTAGCAGCTGAAAATTTCGAGTTATTTCTACATGGTATCAGAGCTATTGAAAAATACATAGAAAGAATGTTCCTGATCTTCTCTCAAAGATAATAAAAAATTGGTGGTGCATAAATTTCTCTAGTGTAGGAGGATAGTGTGAGTTTCCAGGTGGGATCAGAGAGATTTCCCATAGGGATATCGAAACTTAGAGGGAGTCTAGTTTCAGAGGGAGCATCCCTATGAAAGCTAGTACTTCAGGATTTGTGGAGATCATACTCATTATTGCAATAGTTGTAGAGGTGGTTCAAAAGCAGTAGAAGAGTAGTAGGAACAACAACATGAATATATTAGAGTTCACTTTGTATGTCGCTATATCTCTAGGAGTGAGGTGGGGCGTTGTTGAGTCTTAGTCCCAAAGTTGCAAATATTTGGGCAGGGTCCATCGGAGAGCAACATCAATTACAATATACTCTTCTCATGGATCATTAACTTTGCTACAGGGGCCCACAAAATTCAGTAACAGAAGGATCAATGTAAGTTTATGCAGCCTGAACTTCAGCAACAATTACAGAGGCTAGTAGTAGTCACAAACTTAGGAGATATTTGCAGCTAAGAGACATGGTTGATTTACTATTTTGGATACTTCCCATTTGTAGTTGTTGCAGTAGAAAAAACAACAGTGAGAGGGAGTGTTAGTTGTATTATAGTACATTCCTACTGAGGAGAATAATTGGGGTTGTTCAGAACCCTTTTCTTCCTAAGAGGGAGTGTTAAATTGTATCAAGAAAAGGCTTTAGTTAACCAATGCCTTAGTCAAATGGAGAAGTTCAAATTTCCACTTCAGCAAGAGGACTTGAGTTACAGTTAGCAGGAATGACATGGAAAAGTCAGTTAGTTAATTCAATAAATTTGAGTTTTTGGGAAATAAGTAGAGTTGTGCATGTATTGATTACTAATATCCAGCAATCTGTGGAATTATAATTAGTGAAACTCAGTTAACTAAGCTCTAGTCATGAATATAGCCAGTATGATTTCAATTGAGTAGTTGTAATTTTTTTAACTCACTGATCACTCACTCAACTAGTCAATTTAGTAAAAATATCCCTAGTCATGCACGAAATTCAAATTACCCAGTTGAGTGGAGGAAAAATGCATCAATGTAATTATTATTGTATACTAGTGAGTGTACACAATTTGCATTGAGTAGGAGAGAAAATTCTCTTAGGTATTGCACAAGAAAATAGGAGATTCCCTATTCTTTAGGAGCAGGAATTGCACAAGGAAATAAGAGGAAGTAAGAGGCCTATTTTACCTAATTATTGGGAAAAGCAGACTTAGGAGGAAGAGATCAATATTGCAGTGAAGATTGAGCTTCAATGATTGAATCAATCATTGTAATAGCTCATTATTCTCGTCTAATTTAATACAAACACAAGAGGGGTTTTTCCCAGTTGGGTTCACTAGTAAAAATTGTGTTGATTGTGATTGAATGATTGCATGTGTTTTTATTGTGTGTTTTCCCTTCCGCGGATTGAGTAGATGAAATTTGTGTCTATTTTTTTCAGTTTGAATTCATTAATAGCTAAAAATTTTCAATTATTTTTACATGGTATTAGAGCTATTGAAAACTACATAGAAACTGAATTATTGATCTTCTCTCAGATAAATTTCGAATACCAGATTTGTGGTGCAAGAATTTCTCAAGTGCAGGAGGATAGTGTGAGTCATCAGGAGGGAGAAGATAGATTTCCCATAGGGAGATAAAAACTTAGAGGGAGTCTAGTTTTAGAGGGAGAAACCCTATGGAAGTTATTACTTAAGTATATGGGGAGATTAGACTCATTATTGTAGTAGTTGCAGTAACAATGCCAGAGAAACAAAAAAAACAGTAGAAACAACAGTATGAGTAGATCAGATTTCGTTTCTTATGTAGAAATTATATAAAAAATATGTATACCAATGGATTCAATCTGATCATACGATATGCTAAATAAATATACTGAATTCTTTTACAGATTAATTTTGGAAAATAAATACGATCACACAATCACACCAAATAAATAAAGAAGAAAATCAATCCACAAAACAAATATTTTTCCTGGGGAAGGCTTGCTTCTCAAAACCCCTCTATCTTCTATTGTATATTCAACCAAGGAATCATGAAACAATACAATGCACTCTTCTGACAAGAGTCTGTTGCACCCTACCAACTGTCTCACAATAATCCGGATAAAATCGACCAACACTTAGGCAATTTCCTACCTATGCTTAGCCTGTCTTGCTTGCACAATTCTAGTAGAATTAAATCCATATTCTTTAGGGATTTCTGCCTTCCAAAATTTCGCAATGCTCATGGTAAATCCTGTGGGTGTATTACTACATGCAAGCAGGTTTCTAATAATACAACTAATAATTAACATCCCTTTAACCTCTGTCTCAACTGGGTCTTCATCAGAACTGACATGCATGCAGCTACCAATAGTAAATCATCAGTCACTTGACAGATCACTGCATGTGAATTGAATCTAATTTAATTCACTTGACCTCTCACTAGTGCAACAATCAGTTACAACTAGTTAAACTGATTTTAACTCAATTAGTTGAGTTAACGAATTTCTCATGCATTAAACTAATACACTAACTGCAACTTGGACTCTAAAACAAATAGAATCACTCTACATTCCTCACCAACCACCCTCAACTCGAATTTCATGAGCTAACTGAGTTTATCACACTCAGTTAACTATTACAAATGATTATGAGAGAATATTACAATTTATTGTCCAATTTAATTAAGGGGAACTTAAATTAGACACACATTTCTTGTTGAATTTTCAACACTCCATCTCAACAAGAAAATGATTATCAACCACCCTGATCCTGCTTCTGTGGTATTTGAATTTTCTCTTAGAGAGCTCCTTCATCAGAATATCTGCATCCTGATCCTCCGTGGGAATGTACTGAAGTAGCATAATGCATCTCTGAACACAATATCTAAGATGGTGGTACCGAATGTCTATATGCTTGGACCTGTCATGGAATACCGGATTAACCGAGATTTTTATGCAACTCTGGTTATCACAATGTATCACCATCGGATCCATTTGATGACCAACACAAACCAAAAAGTATCTTCCTCATCCAGATGGCCTCACATGCAGCTTGACTGGCTGCCATGTACTCTACCTTGGCTGAATTGAGTGCAATTGATCTATGCTTCCTGATGTACCAAGAAAATGATGTCAATCATATACTGAAGATCCCTTCTAATGTGCTAATCCTATTTGATGGACTTCCTACATCGGTGAAGCCTTGAATCTTCACCCCCTCTATCCATCTGTACCATAATCCATACTCTGTAGTGCCCTTGAGATATCTCAAGACATGCTTCCCCCCCTTCCAAGAGAGCTTGGTCGACTTAACCATAGCTTAACTAAGCTGGTTAACTCCATAGCATATGTCTGGTCGTGTGTTCACCAAGTACATGAGTGAACCCACAAGCCACCTGTAAACAATAGCGTCCACTACTTCACCTGAAGTAACATCCTCCTTCCTCCAGTTTCCTGCAAGAGGAGTCTCCATGGATTTAAAAATCTCCATGTGGAACTTCCTCAGAATCTCTCTGGCATACTTTCCTTGAGAAAAAAATAGCTCCCCATTCTACTACCATATCTCCAAACCAAGGAAAGAGTGAAGGAGTCCCATGTCCTTCATCTCAAACTCTCTTGCAAGATCCTCTTTGTAAAAATTTATGAGCTGCCCATCACCTGTCAAAATAAGAACATCAACATAATGTATGATAATCAAAATCTTACCATCAACCAAAATATGGTACAGGTTCGCATCTGCTTCACTCTTTGTGAAGCCCAACTTAGAGAAATAATTGTCAATCATGGTGTACCAAGCACGAGGTGCTTGCTTAAGCCCATACAATTCTCTCTTGAGTCTGCACACATGTGGCTCACTGTCAAAGGTATCAAAACCTTCTGGCTGCTCAATGTACACTTATTCCTCAATAAATCCATTGAGAAATTCAGTCTTCACATCCATCTGATGTATCTGCCACCCCATCCGTGATGTGAGTGCAAGGATAGATCTAATCAATGAGTACCTTGAAACTGGTGCAAAATTCTCCTCATAGTCAATCCCCTCAACTTCTGAGAATCCCCGGGATACAAATCTACCCTTGTACTTCTCCACACTCCCATTTGCTACCTACTTCACCTTATAGATCCATCTAGAGCCAACCACTCGCTTCCTGACTAGTCTTGGGACAACATCCCATGCACTGTTCCTAATGATGGAGTTAGACTCCTCAACCATGGCATCAACCCAAGTTGGTTGCTACACTGCTTCCTCAAAAGAGGATGGTTCTGTCACAATACACTTGCTCATAAGAGCCATGTATCCAGTAAACCTGTTTGGAGATTGTCTCTATATGTCCAACGATGTAGGTGCTCCCACATGTTCTGCCGCACCAAGTCTCAAACTATCAGCTTCTGTAGTACGCCTTCTACCATGTCTGGTGGATGGCTCTGCATGAGTGGTTTTTGCCACTCCATGATCCTCCACATGTGGCTACCCGACATCTTGAGGTTCATCCTTTGGAACCAATACTTCCTCATCTGCATGCAAATAAAGCTCCCTCTCAAGGGACAATCGCATGGCTTTCTCGCCATCAAATTTTACATCCCGTTTGACAATTGTCATCCTGATGTTCGACAAATACACCCGATAGTTGTGGGGAGTATCAATGTACCCGAAAAATATCCCAATCTCAGTTGTTGGTTCTATCTTCTTTCTGGAATCTTTGGTCACATGGAAATAGACAGATGAGCCAAAATTTTTAAAATATGTAACATCATGTTTCTTAACAGAAAAATCCTTTTGTGGTGTACTCATGCCAAGTATCCGATGAGGACTACAGTTCTGCGCAAATATTTTTGTTTTGCATGCCTTTGCCCATAGATGCAACAATAGGCCGTGATCATGTAACATTTCTTATGTCGTACCCACAATTGTTTTGTTCTTTCTTTCTACAACGCCATTCTGTTGTGGGTTACGAGGTGCAACCAACTCTCTCCAAATTCCTTCTTTGATACATAAGTTCTTGAATTCATTGGAGATGTACTCACCACCATTATCTCTCTTTAGAGCCTTCACAAGCCTCCCTGTATCTTTCTCAACCAGTGCTTTGGACTCACAAAATTTTGAGAACATCTAATCGTTCTTCTCCATGAAGTAGATCCAACACTTTCTAGAAAAATCATCAACAAAAATCACATAATACCTATGCTTTGCTGTAGAAGCTATAGAGAATGGTCCACACACATCTGAGTGAACTTTCTCAAGGATTTCTGCTACTTGGTTCTCGTTCTCATGAAAAGTGGCCTTTGTATACTTCCTCATAGTACATCCCTTTCATGTGTATATTTTCACAAGAGTACCCTTTGTAAGCCACGTAGAAATTTGTTGCATGACCTTCAAAGAAATGTGGTGTAGATGGCCCAATCTCCTATGCCATAAGTCAACCTCATCCCGGCTCATCACTCTGTCTTTTTTACCCCTCAATGCTACACAACCATCTACATCAAGTTTGTAGAGATTATGCACAAGAATTCCAATCTTCTTAACTTGTCTTGTGGCTTTGTGATGAAGGTATGATTTCCCTTCACTGAAAACCACATCATATCATCTATCCTCCAACATAGAAACTGAAACTAAATTATTTTTCAAGCCTGGTACATGCATGACATATTTTAATAAGGAAGATTTACTTGACTATCTCTGGAAAATAACTGTACAAATCTCGGTAGCATTATACCTCCCTTCGTCACCCATATTGATGTGCATCTAAAGATCCTTCTCCTCCAATCTACTAAAGAGTTCTTTGTCTCCCGTCATGTGGAAATATGCACCACTATCCAAGTACCACACTAATCCCATCGTAATAGACACCATGAATGCGATGAGTGAGAATTCCAACTCGGATTGTGAAGACAAAGCTTCACCCTTTGCAGATATTGATGCCTTCTTGTTGTTGTTCTTCTTCTATGGACAATTAGTGGCATAATTTCCATGTTCGCGATAGTGAAAAAATTTCACTCTGGACATGTCACACTTATTGCCTTCTTTTCTGGTCTCATATTTGGAATAGGATTTCTTTCTCTTCCGCTTCTTTCCCTTACCAACCAAGGTGAAATTTTCCTCATCATCTGTCTTGGATGAAGATCCATTCCTGGTATTCCGCCTAAATTATTCTTGTACCAAATCCGACCAAAGTCTCT
This sequence comes from Pinus albicaulis, assembly GCA_034641835.2. Taxonomy (NCBI): domain Eukaryota; kingdom Viridiplantae; phylum Streptophyta; class Pinopsida; order Pinales; family Pinaceae; genus Pinus; species Pinus albicaulis. The sequence goes on along the minus strand of CM076579.1, from coordinate 1,473,748,543 downwards.
CCCAATTTGGTAGCTTATCCCTCCCATTGACAGAGTCCTGATAGCCATTCCAATTGTTGGTAAGGCCTAGAATATCTAGGCTCACCAAGTCATCATCTGCTACAATAATATCGACACTTCCAAGCTCATCTCAACATTGGATGAACTTGGTCAAATATTTCAGAATAGTGTCGCCTTTCTCCATTTTGATTTTCCTGAGCTTGTCCTTTAGTGCTAATTTTATGTGGTCACTAGTAATCTAAAACAGATCTGTCAAATGCTTCCACATTTCATATGGATTCACTTTTCCATGGAGACTCGAGACAATGTGATCTCGAACTCCCTCTGATAAGATCCTCCTCGCCTTTGCAACCTTATTTTTCCAAGCATCAAGAAGAGCGACGTTTGTTGCTGTGGGCTTGGGAATATCATTATCAATGAATTATTTCAACCCATTGTCCTCCAGAACTTCCTCCATTCTGTATTTCCATGAAATATAATTAGAACCGCCCTCGAGTGCATTTTCCAATATTAATCCATTGAAAGCCATCTTCATCCACCTGTCGCACCAAATAATATTTTTTCAAATTCGAATGCTATTCAACACAAACTCAATTTCTTCTCCACTATAGTGATTTCCTGCACTTTGATACCATGTAGAAATTATACAAACAATATGTATACCAATGGATTAAATTTGATCTTGCGATATGTTAAAGCAAGATATTGAATCCTTCTAAAAATTAATTGCGGAACATAAACACGATCGCACAATCACACCAAGTAAATAAAGAAGTAAATCAATCCACAACATAGATATTTTCCCTGGGGAAAGCTTGTTGCTCAAAACCCCTCTATCTTATATTTTATATTCAACCAAGGAATAATGAAACAATACAATACACTCTTCTCACAAGAGTCTGCTACAATCTACCCATTGTCTCACACTGATCCGGACAAAATCGACTAACACTTAGCCAATTTAATGCCTCTGCTCAACCTGCCTTTCTTGCAAAATTCCAATAGAATTAAATCCCTATTCTTTAGGAATTTCAACCTTCCAAAATTGTGCAATGCTCATGGACAATCCTATGGGTGTATTACTGCATGCGGGCAGTTTGCTAATAATACAACTGATAGTTAAAATCCCTTTAACCTCTGTCTCAACTGGGTCTTTATTAGAATTGACATGCATGCAGCTATTAATAGTAAATCATCAATCACTTGACAGATCAATGCATGTGAATTAAATCTGATTTAATTCACTTGACCTCTCACTAGTGCAAAAATCAGTTACAACTAGTTAAACTGATTTTACTCAATTAATTGAGTTAACTAATTTCTCATGCATTAAACTAATACACTAACTTCAACTTGGACTCTAAAACAAATATAATCACTCTGCATGCCTAACCAACCACCCTCAACTCGAATTTCACGAGCTAACTAAGTTTTTCACACTCAATTAACTATTACAAGTGATTATGAGATAAGACTACAATTTATTGTCCAATTTAATTAAGGGAAAATTAAATTAGACACACATTTCTTCTTGAACTTTCAATATTGTATGTCATTATACCTCTAGGAGTGAGGTGGGGCAATGTAGAGGCTTAAAACCAAATTTGGAAATATTTAGATAGGGTTCATAGGAGAGCAACAACTGTTGTAGTATACTTTTTGTATTACCCCTCCATTGTTTTAATGTTGTTCTTCTTGGTTCACAGTAAGTTATATTAGTGTGAATGGAGGAAAATCCATGAAGTACATTGAGTTGTTTATGTAAAAGAATAATTTTATTAATTAATAAATAATTTGATCGAAAGTACTTGGGAATAAGAGACTTGAGTACAAGATGCTCTTTCCAAAGAAAGGAAAAAACAAAAATCTCATTACTCTATGAGATTGAAATACCTCTTCCATGACAAAGATTCTAGATAAGATTTAATGTATAGGAGAGAAAATCCATTAAATCGCTTCGTTGGGGAAAGATGCTACACCTCGATAAGAATAAAGCATTGCAAGAGATAAAAACAAGCTTTAAAGGAAAATCCTAGGCTAGTGGTGTTGAAACCCACAAAAACGGGATGTTTCTGAAGGAAAATTTGATTATGGAAGAAAAAGTATAAAATATCTATTGAAGGGATCAATAGTGGTTGTTGATACCCTGGCAAGAACATTTCAACTCGAGGGTGAACTGAAGCATTATAGTTTTAGGCTGGGTGGAATGGTGTGGAATTACCAAGTTCTTCCCTAACAACGATACTGGTTAGATTATCTGTTATTTTATTTTCTTGGTATGAAAAATCATAAGTGGATGTCGTACTCTAGAATATGTTAGAAATATTAAAAATATCAATTTATTTTTTGAATCTGAATTAAATGTAGAGATGCATGCACTATGTGAGTTTAATTGTAAATCTTCTTAAAGATTAACTTTACTACTGTGTAGACATGCATGTACTTTGTTATTTTAAAAATTGTTGTTTGAACCATGAATATATTGCTATGATGCATGCAAGCTATTATTAGTCATTTCAATAGTTTCCTTTTTATAAATGTCGGCTCCCAAGACCATAAACACTCAAGTCGATCTCAGGTTTTGGAATATAAATTAAATGGGTTTGGATCGATTCAAAGGATTCAAGTTGCACCTCAAAGCTCTGAAGGGACACAAACCGATTCAATATAAATAAATATTTAAAGTGTAAGCACCACTATTTAATGCAGTAAATCAATTAATTTTAAAATTGAAAAGAAAATGTTGCGGCTAATTAAACAACACCAGTTTGAAGAAGGAAAGATATTGTAAATGATTAAATAAACTTCACAAAGTAAATAATAATTTAAATGATAATTAGTTTAATAGTTGCAGAGAGGTGTCGAGTTGGTCTGGCTGCCAACTCAGCCAGCTCATACGCTTTATTCACAACGTAGTTCACACATAAATTAAAACCATGAGATGCAATAAATAAATGAACAAAGCATGCTAGAAATTGCTTGGATTAATTCTTGAAAAACAATGTTTACATTCTGTAGACAACACTTAGCTCCAACAATACAAGATGAGTGATCCACATGTTATAATATGTGTGAGGCTACATTGGGACCGACTCCTCCCTCCTGTGCATTCCATTTGTGCCTATGCGTCCCTCCCGATTCCTCTTGATCGATTTCCTAATTCACTGCCTAATAAATTTTCCAATTGTTTGATCAAGGCAATTTCTTTATATAGACATCGAATTAAAATTTTGGTGCTTTCACAAATAATCCAAATACAGGAGGAAAATTATCGATATCAACAATTCCCCATAAATAAAATTATTTTTACAACAGAATGTCAAAATAGGGAACAATTCTGGTGAATCGTTCCTCTTCTCTTGGAGTGGCAATTTTGCTAGAAAAAGTGTGATTTGACTAAAATTCTCTTAGAAAGATAAGCATGAGTTTGTCTAACTTCTGCATGATGAGTATATGATAATGAAATAAAGTCAATGTTGTTCTTTTACTCCCCAGGTTGGAATGACACACTTGTCTGGATCACTCGGTGTAGGTATATCGATGCGAACTTGCGAGGCATGCATCGTAAACAAGGAACCAGCAAGTGTAGGCGCATTTTTCACAAGGCTTACTGTAAGCTATGCAAATTATAGTTGGTTGATAAGAGTTGTCATTGAAGGCTTCAACTACATGCAACATCTCACCAGCTAGCACAATCACATATTTCGTGCCATCATACTTCCTCGTCCTGAGCGCGACTTAATTCAACCATCAAATTCTCAACTATATGTGCCAAATCCAATTCATGCAAGATAGAATTACCATCATTTGTAACCACAATGCCCAGATTTATGATATTTTCCTGTATGAACGCATTAGTAAGCCCATGATGTAGCTTATACAAATTTTCATGTGATGCATTTACAATAAAAATGGTGGAGCTTGATTTGTTCCCTAAGGGAGATGGCATGATGCAAAACACATTAAGTTTATGGCCACAATGTGCACACATAGAACTTCAAGCTGGTTTTCTGCACATCCAAGAATGCTCCTTTGCTGGAATTTATAGTCAATGTTGTCCATTAACTTTGGCAAAGAGTATGGAGTCTCAAATGAGACAACATAATGCACAGAGATAACAGGGAAATCATTTTTAGTGTTGGGTATGTGTTATATTCTTTCCATTACTAGTCACGCGCGAGGGGGTCACAGGGGGGGCGATATCACCCTCTGTACGTTGCGTCGGGCGCAACAGGGGGGTCATAGGGGGGGCGACAACACCCTGCGAAAAAAATTTGGACCTTATTTTCCGGTGGGTGGACCTGCCCATGGTTTTGTGCATGGGTTTGCACACGGTTTTGGGGCATGATGGTTTTCGGCCCCTAGTATTTTGTAGATCTGGTCAAGGGAACTACGATTATGTTCTAATCCAGGGTTAATGGATTGGGGTTTATGTATGCTTCGGCATGTATATATATATATATGTTGTAACACTAAAAGGAATATAATGAAAAATCAAGCCTGTTGTCCCAATTTGGGATCCAAGGGAAAATCTATGTGTTTATGTGTTTTATGTTTTATGCTCTCGCTATTGTTTATTTTCTATTTTTAAGATTCATTTTGTAATATCCAAAAATTTGGATTTCACAGAAAGCTTGCTGAAATAACGCACTTCTGGGAGATTTATGCACAGAAATGAGTTTGAAACCCTTGGATCCCTTAGATCAGTAGATCTGGAGTCTAGATTCAAAAGGGGAGGAAAAAAAAATCAAACTAGGTGTGGTAAACAGATCTCCCACCACCTAGTCTAGCTGAAAAACACCCTATAAGAGGAGCTGTAGCTATGCACAACAAACTGCTTCAAAAATAATGCAGTCTTGGAAAGCATGAGCAGGAGACCATCAAATAAGATCAAATTTTGAATATACAGCAGAAAATCAGATTTTAATGATGCTCTTACATTATACAGCAGAATACATAAGACAAGAGAGAAAGAAATCTTCAGAAAAGGAGTCTGCAACACATGTATATACTGCAAAATATCTTAACAACATTATTTTATGGAGCTGCAGTAGTTGAATGTTACACTTCATATCTAGAGCATATTTGTGTACAATCAGATCCATTTCAGATCTGTACACTAGAAAGGCTCTATTACAAGATCCCCTTGGGGGTTTGACCAAATCATGCAATACAAAGAGTAGATCTGATTTTTGAGTTGCAGATCTACAATATTATTTAGAAATTTCTAAATATGACTTTACATTAAAATAGATCAGATCTATACAGAACATGGATCACCAAAGTGAAAGGCAAAGCCCAGCACCAGAGATCTCTCATAAAAAATGGGATCAAAACACCCTGCAAAACCTCCACTGAAAATAACGTAGTCCCTCGAGGGAAACTGCATTGTAGCTTGAATAAATGATTTGGCATGATGCCAAGATACAAATCTGAAGCTCAAACAACTAATTCACTCTTCCAGGAGGTTAAAAGACACACTCACTGAGAAGAGGCACCAATACAAGCTACATCTGAACAGATCTAGTGTTCCACTTTTTGCAGCCTACAAAAGCAACCAAACCCTCACTGGATCTGCATTACAGCTGTAAGTAGAGCTTGGCCATATGCCTAATAGTGGATGAAATCAGCAAGACTCCTCCAAGAATCCTCAATGGAATAGGTGAAATCCCTGCATAGGAACTCCAAGTGCTAAGCAGCACAATTCTCCACTGAACAACAGAGAATGGTATTGGTCTAAATAGACAGGATACTCAGAAATGTAGACAATCAACAACCTTCTCTTGCTGCCTTCCCCTTCCTTTTATAATATGAAAGCCTTTGAAAACCCTAAACCACCTTGATGAGTTAGCTCCTTTCACATGAGGGGCCTCCTTCTAGAACTACATTGTCCCTTCATGAGGTACATTGTATCTAGACAGTGCTGTAGATTTGGTCAAGGTTGACCCAGTCTCATAGGTCAAACCCCTTTCACACCTGAAAGTGATTTGTTTACATGGCCCAAATTTATCCATGTTCATATGGGCATTTATTTATTCATTATTTTAGGAGTTTTACATGTCTTCCTTTATTCATTTATTCATGCAACAGAAAATGAGAAAAAATTGAATATTCCTCTTAGTTGAGGCTAAGTAGGAATATTACAGTCCTCCCCTCCAAAATGTTGCTTGTCCTCAAGTAACTGATAGGGTGAGAGCTGTAGTACTTCCCCTCCTCCATTGATGAAACCACCAATGATCATGTCCTCATCATAAGCCAAGTGTTCATCAAGCCAATACATCATGAATTGTTCCTCCAGGGTCAACATAAGATGTGCATAGTCCATCCCACCAAGAGTGAATAATTCAATAGAAATAAGCATGGCTAGAGCAATGCTCCATCTAAAACATGTAGCATGAGGTACAGGGAGAAGTTCCATTCCATGTGGTACATACAAACTTCCCATCCTCCCTACATACAATCCCATAGAAAGTACAACTGTATCATCCAAGTATGGAAGCAAGACTACATATATGCAAACAGAAATCTGAGCTTGGGGAGGTGGGTAAAAATCCCACATGTGATGCCAACGCAGTGCATCTCGAGGTGTGACAAGTGGCATTCCCACCACATATTTTCTGCATGAGTTACCTTAACATGGTTGAAGATGTTAGATATGTTTGGTGCCTTTGGAAAGCACCCATCATGAAAAGGAAACTCCCTTTGCACAACAAGGGAGTGGCCAAGTTCAAAATTTCTATTGGCCCACCACAAGCCATGAGATCCACATGATCTCTCACTCCCTTTAAGAGTCATATCCTGCAAAAACATGGTAAAAGAGTATGAAAAATCAGAAAATAAAGCTTTCCCTACATGATCAGATCCTTTAACATTAAAATTTCTCATACACATGGAGTTGTGCATGGGCATTTCCTCTCTCTCAAAAGAAGGAAGAAATGGTTGAAATGACTCTTGCATAGATTCCATTGGCTGTCCCAACTCCACATAGCTCATGCACTCTTGAAAGTGATGATGTAGTTCCTCTCTCAAGCCTTCCCAATCAAAGCTCCTCATGATCAGGGTATAGATCTTCATTGAATGCATATAGCTAAGGAAGAATTCTTTGTGTGCCCCTTGTAGTATCTTGTGCTTGAGCTTGGAAGCTCTAGCCAAGAAAACCCTACCATGATGATAGATGAACCCTCCTTGGACTAAGTATCCCTCTTTTTGCTGCATTTCATCTAGTATTATGCATGTGTGGAGATCTTTGGAATACTCTACAAGCAGTTGATATTTCCAATACAGATCCACACTGTTCAACAATGACAGTGATGATGATACATCCATGGAAGTGCTTGTCATTTTTCTGATCTCTTCTTTGACATCTCTCATGCCAAAGATGTGTGTTGGAAGGCTGATCCTCCCATTCTCCTCCTCCCACAGTGCAGATCTAGAAAAGAGAGAGGGTGATAGTAATGCAGGGAGAAGATCCCCCTCACTCTTGAGCTATCCCAAGCCCTCCAACGTTGTAGCCTGGTCTCCCATTGCTCCAATCCCTCCTGGATCTAGATTTGGAGTAGCACTTTGTGAGGCCTCCCCCACAAGATCTGAATCTGGTGGCCTCCCAGGTGGTTTTCCACTAGATAGGAATGTCCCTTGCAGAATTATCATGAACAAAAGAGAAGGGACTGTGAGATCCTGGCTTCCACTGCGCAAATCCATCTCTATTATTTGTGTGGAAGTTCTAGGTGAGGGATACGTATGCATGCCTTGGATCATTTGGGGTTTACCACTCTTCATGTCCACCCACTCCATCTACAAATATTTCCAATCAGTGGTGACTTTCCCCAATGTAATCAAGCATTGGACACCCAAAATGATATTCGTGTCTGGTATGTCAACTACAAAAAAGTGATCCACCAAAGTGTAGGGCCCCATAGTGACTGAGAGTTATGGGAAATATTGCATGCATTTCATTGTCCTATCTCCTGGGACCAAAACAGAGAATCCCTCAAAAGTATCAGTGGGGATTGATCTCCTCTGCACAAGATGAGCATCAATAAAGTTGTGGGTTGCCCCACTGTAAATCAGTACAGCTACCCTCTGATTCATGATTGAACCTTGTACTCTTAGGGTTAAGTACTTAGGTACTCCTCTCAAAGATGTAAGAGTTCCTCCTATTGGAGAAAAGGCTCCATCCCCATATCCAGATGATGTTGGATCTCCCTCAACATTATCAACGCTGTGACCCCTTCTTGGTTCATCATCTTCATCTTCCTCCTCAAAATCTAAGAAGACTTCTATGTAGTGTGCTTTCCCAGCAGCACATCTATGTCCAGGTGCCCATGAATCTTGGCAAGTGAAACATATTTTCTTCTTTCTTAGCTCCCTCCCGACTTCAATATCAAGAGGCTTCTTTAATGAGCTCTCCTTGGAAGGAACAACTTTTTCTTCCTTCCATTTAGAAAGGTGAGGGGCCTTGCTCTGGAAAGTTGCCTTTGCTTTTGGCAAGGCATATTGGAGGTCTCTAGACCTCTCAATGGCATCATGCAAAGTGATGGGCTTGGTATATTTAACCAACCCATGCAAAGGTTCCTCCAAGCCATCGATGAACATGTACACCCTCCTTTCTGCAGACAGATCAGGAACCATAACAGATAATCTTAGAAACTCAAAGATATAAGTTTATGCATTTCCTGATTGCTTTAACTTTTCAAGGCTCATGAAAGGTGCTTCTGGATCCTTCCTATCAAACCTCTCCACCAGTCTTCTAATTAATTCAAAATAGGCAATCACATTGGCATGGCCCAATGTAGACAACCCATGGAACCACCAAATGTGTGCTTCACGTTCAAAGTGTAGCGCTGCAATATTGATGGCTTCAATCTCGAGGACTTTGTTCAGCTAAAATTAGATGTCCAGATTTTCTACCCATGCCCTGGCAGAATTGGTGGATGACCCATCAAACTTGGGAAAAAATAATCTTCCCATGGAGTGATGTCTATCATGATTATGGAAGAACCCACCATCTCTATACTGATGCCTTGGTCTTCTTTTGTCCTTAAGGTGACAAAAATCTTGGAAACTCAAGTGGTCTTTGAATATTTGATTCTGAGATTCATATTCCACAAAGTAATCTTCAAAGGATGCTTTCTCTTGTGGTCCTTCATTCTCCACAGCCAAGAAGGTAGGCATAGTGGAGCATTGTGGAACTTGTCTAACTTGTGGCTGGTTCATTGGTTGACCAATCCAGTGGTGAGACATGCCAGAGCTTTCCCCAGGATGAAATCTCCTAGGATATTCCCTCATCCTATCCATTCTCATCTATTTGATCTCTCTAGAAAGATCTTGCACGGCTACCAAAAGAGTTCTTGCAAACTCTTCTCCTTCTTTATCACTTGCAGTTTCAGGGGCTTTACCCTTGTCTTGATCATTAGTGGTGTAATCAAACTTCTTGTGACTTCTATTATGATACCTCTTCTCCCTCTCATTAAAAGGCTCATCTTATTTTGAATGCAACATGGCTATGGTTCTCCAATGAAAGCACAGGCTGTGCCAAGAAAGGAGCTTCGATACCACTGTAATATCCCAAAATTGGAATTGCACAGCAAGCCTGCTGAAATAACACACTTCTAGGAGATATATGCATAGAAATGAGTTTTTAGCCATTGGATCGCTTATATCAATAGATCTAGATTCTAGATCCAAAAGGGGAGAAAAAACAAATCAAACTAGGTGTGGTAAACAGATCTCCCACCACCTAGTCTAGCTAAAAAACACCCTATAAGAGGAGCTGCAGCTATGCACAACAAACTGCTTTAGAAATAACGTAGTCTTGGAAAGCATGAGTAGGAGACCATCAAATAATATCAAATTTTGAATATACAATAGAAAATTAGATTTACAATGATGCTCTTACATTATACAGTAGAATACAGAAGACAAGAGAGAAAGAAATCTTCATAAAAGGAGGCTGCAACACATGTATATACTGCAAAATATCTTAACAACGTTATTTTATGGAGTTGCAGTAGCTGAATGTTACACTTCATATCTAAAGTATATCTGTGTACAAAATATCAGATCCATTTCAGATCTGTACATTAGAAAGGCTATATTACAAGATCCCCTTGGGTTTTTTACCAAATCATGCAATACAAAGAGTAGATCTGAGTTTTGAGTTGCAGATCTACAATATTATTCAGAAATTTCTGAAGATGAATTTACATTAAAATAGACCAGATCTATACAGAACATGGATCAGCAAGCTAATCCATGGACCACCAAAGTGAAAGGAAAAGCCCAGCACCAGAGATATCTCATAAAAAATGGGATCAAAACACCCTGAAAAACCTCCACTGAAAATAACGTATTCCCTCAAGGGAAACTGTGTTGTAGCTTGAATAACTGAGTTGGCCTGATGCCAAGATACAAATATGAAGCTCAAACAACTAATGCACTCTTCCAGGAGGTTAAAAGACACACTCACTGAAAAGAAGCACCAACAAGCTACATCTGAACAGATCTAGTGTTCCACTTGCTGCAACCTACAAAAGAAACCAAACCCTCACTGGATCTACATTGCAGTTGGAAGTAGAGCTTGGAAAAATTTCTGATAGTGGATGAAATCAGCAAGACTCCTCCAAGAATCCTTAATGGAAGAGGTGAAATCCCTGCATAGGAACTCCAAGTGCTAAGCAACACAATTCTCCATCGAACAGTAGAGAATGGTATTTGTCTAAACAGACAAGATACTCAGAAATATAGACAATCAAAAACCTTCTCTTGCTGCCTTCCCCTTCCTTTGATAAGATGAAAGCCTTTGCAAACCATAAACCACCTTGATTAGTTAGCTCCTTTCACATGAGGGGCCTCCTTCTAGAACTGCGTTGTCCCTTCATGAGGTACATTATACCTAGAAAACGGTGTAGATTTGGTCAAGGTTGACCCAGTCTCATAGCTCAAACCCCTTTCACACCTGCAAGTGATTTGTTTACATGGCCCAAATTTATCCATGTTCATATGGGCATTGATTTATTCATTCTTTAAGGAGTTTTACATGTCCTCCTTTATTCATTTATTCATGCAACAGAAAATGAGACAAAATTGCATATTCCTCTTAGCTTAGGCTAAGTAGGAATATTGCATGTTTGCAAATAATTTTTGTATATGGTAAACCTACATTTAGAAGTAGGCCACAAGGATGCCAATCTATCTAAGAAGAAAAGGCCGATATTTCACATTCTTACCCCTTACAGAAAGATCATCATAGAGTCACTACCTCACACATTTCTGATTTCCATTCATTAAAAATAGTAATATTACCAACAATGTTTTCCACAATTCGAGCCCCATGAACTGGAGGGTTCGAGTGCATGAACAACTTCAACCACAATGATATCAATGTAAGAATTTGCATGGATAAATTCATATCCGCTACTAATAAAATAATTAGTCACATCAATTCCTTCATGAACAGGCATAAGACCAAGTTTGAGTTCGGCAGAGTGTAGAAATGTGAGCGTAGTCCAGGAATCCTTCAAAGTGCTGGCAACCATAAAGTGGTGAAGGAATCCGTTGCATCGTGCAGGCAGGTAAATACAAGTCCAAAGCCTGTATAAAAACATGATCAAATAAATTTTTAAACCGGCAACATACAATCTTAATTAATCACTAATACATTTGGTCAAAATTTTGACACTTTAGTTCTGACACTTTTGACGTATTGTCAGAAATTTCCCCAATTTTTCGAAATTTTTTAAATCCCACCAACAAGCGTCGCTTTAACAATGTTTAGGGGAAAACATCGGAATAACGACGTTTAGGGGTATTGTCAGAATCATGAATTTTGTGAATAAAGCGTCGGAATAGCGACATTTATGAAACAAGCATCGTAATAGCGACGTTTATGAAACAAGCATTAGAAACCTTCGAAATAGAGATGTTTGGGAAAACTGTCAGAATAGCGATTGTTGTGAAACTAACGTCGGAATAGTGATTTGTGTGAACCAAACATCAGAATAGCAATGTTTGTGAACCTAACCTGACAAAATAAAATGTAACCATGCCTACAATTACATGTCAAATGTCGGAATAGCGCCATTTGTGAACCTAACATGACAAAAGAGAATGTAAAAATGCCTACGATTACATGTCAAACATGCTCAAATGGAGCGGGGCGATGTTCACAATTCTTAGCACATATCTGGAGCAAGGGCAGAGTTCATAGCTATTAGCACACAGTAGAAGAGAATGTAACCATGCTACAATTACATGTAAAATATTCCCAAATGGATCTTCATACTGAAATGCATCTCTACAGCGAGGGAAACGTTCACTGGTATTAGCGCATCTCTAGAGCAGGGGCAGTATTCACAAATATTAGTGCATATTTGAAGTGGGGAAGTGTTCATAGTTATTATCACATGGTGTAATGGGGGTAGATATTATCACATGTATTAGCACATGGTGGAGCTGGGGCAGATATTCTCTTCTCTCACACATTGTCAATTCAGAAAGAAGCCCTAGGAATATGGCCAAATGACACAAAATGGGTTGGTCCAGAGGAGTTGGGCAAGCGTGTACCCTAACCAACCACAGAGGGAGAGAAAACAAAATAAAAGGGGGAATGGTGTCATGAAAGCGGCGGGGGGGAATACATGTTGTACTAGAGGGTATACACTTCGTTGCAACCTTCAGAACTGGGTTGTTGCTGCTCGATGCAACAGAGCCCTATAACAAGTGCGTTTGCCATTTATAGCAAATTGGGAATTTCTCTCATGGGTTTTTGGGAATATAATGGAGATTCTATCTAATACCAGGTGCCATCCTCCCTCTCTGTTATTATATATTCAAGCTTTATATGGGTAGGAATTATTTTATGTGTGATATCTCCAAATACCAGGATGTATGATTTTTCTGGTCTGCAACAAATTGCATTTATGGTTCACATGAATATATTGAAGCATTAAGCATGAAATTTGAAACCTTGAAAGATTAGTTCAATGCTTATGGTTCACAGTGTTCAATTATGAAGTCAAACCTGTGAAATAATTCTATATTGAGGTGCTAGGGTAAGACGAGTGATTATTTGAATACACTTGATGAACTAAGAAAACTAAGATCATCCTCAGTATTTCTCATTGCCTTACAGGTTATTCACACCCGAACCCACATTTGGATGATATTATGAATTCAGAACTGCAAGTGCATATACCCTTAGAGAAATTTTGTCTAACCTAGCATAATATGAATGGTTCTGGGTACTCTAGAGCCTCTACAAGTAAGCATAATCATCTAGAAGTCTTGGAGTAGATAGGGTGGGTTACAACCACTTAAAAGAGAGATTCGTCATGCTTCAATTGATTTATTTGTGAAGGGTTTACACAGGGTTTCGTTCTTCTTAGTTTTAAAGCTTGTTGATATAAGAACATCTTGTCAAACTTCAGAAATAATTCTCACTAGTTTATCCTTGACTTACGGCTGCCACAGATATTTTGGCATGTGCCCCTCAAAATCTGTCCCCGGCTTTTAGGAACTATGATGAACAGAATTATTGTTGAATAATCAGCTTTCAAAATTCACCTAATTTCAAACCATCGTCTTTGTTTCAAGTTCATCTATTCCCTTAGCCCTCCAAAACATGATTCTGTAGCTTATTTTCAACAAAACATTTGGGGTAAATTGTTTCAAACTAGTTCCTTTTACCTACACACCCAAGTGATGAAAATGAAATAAATCCTTTCTCCCAAAAGGTTGAATGTGGTAAACAAACACTTTCAACCATATGGCCTATCTCAAAGTAGTTGATTGTAACACACTATTTCTTTCATTTATTCAATGTTTCGTGACTCCATCAATGCTTAGATTTGATAGGCACTAGTTTTACATCATCCCATTTCTTTCTTTGCCTCATTTTTCTTTAATTTTATATTCATTCCCCCTTTTCCATTTCCATCTTCACATACCATTGCTACAACCACTTTGTTTTATCAAGACTTTTCGTTTTTAATGTTTAGTCCCCACTCCATCTCCTTGATAATCCTTTTCTTAGGGAATAACCCCTTGTTGTAGAAGAGCCAACCAAAAGAGAGAGAGTAAGAGCTACTATGGTGATAGTGGGCAGCCTTCCTGAGTTGAACAGGACTATCCCCTTGATGTTTGGGACTTCACATCATTTGGGGATGCTATATTTTGTTGTAACAGGGTAAATAGGAGCAAAGTCTGAAAATATGATAAAAAATTTAATATGCCAAATTTAGTTGGTTGGTCAAACTCAAATCTAGATAGATAAACATTTTTGAAAAATTCAAATCAATTTTTTAGTTATAACTTATGTACAATTTAAGGTGTTTGAGTTTTCTCTTTCATTGAATTTGTTTTTAGGTTTGATTGTATTTATGATGCAATTGCTTATAGGAAGGTTGAGACTTGTAGCAAGCTGAAAGGAAACTTCCCCACTACTTTAAAGTTGTAGCATGAAATTTACACTCTTAGTTTCCTTTAGAAGTCTGAATTGGGACAGATAAAAATTAACTCCAATTCTGTCAGTGTTAAATGCATCACCTTAAAAATTTGTTTTGAATTAGGAAAAGGAATTCGACTTGCCTGTATGGGAACCATAGTGATAGAATTTTTCATGCTTGACAAAGTTCCTATGAAATGCTTTTCCCTAGATGGATGATAATTAACTCCAATTCTATCAGTGTTAAATGTGTCACCTTCAAAATTCATTTATAATTAGAAGAAGGATTTTTTCTTGACTGTACAGGCACCATAGTGATAACCTTTCTGTCATTTTTGACAAACTGCCTATGAAATGCTTTGCCCACTTTCCATTCTTTCCAACTGTTTCAAGATTATTACTATTAGAAAATAAATTTACTTTGTTAATTTAGAGTTATGTGCTTATAGGGTTAAAGGCACATAAAGAACATATCTTTAATTTTAAAGTGATATTCTAAAACAGGGATAACTAACAATTAGAGGGAATCCACTTTAACAAATAGATATACATTAGTGCAAACTCTACAAATTTTTAAAGATAAAAAATGGACCACTTCATTTTTAAAATTATTTGAAAGCAAGTGACTAAATTTTTACTATGTTAGCAGCCCTTGTTATAAAACAAATTTCACAAAGGAAGAGGAGAAGACCAAATACACATACCGTGCAATTAATTATGTAAAAATAATATACAATTCTACAAGAAATGACAAAAAAATAATGTGTAATGTGTTTACAGATGGATGGTTAGTGACTTGTAAGCTTCAGTTGTCTTTTGGAAATTGGAATGGGACTGGGATTCGTAAGGTGGTGGGACTGGTTGTGTGAGGAGAAGGAATAGAAATAGGAGTTTGAAAAGAGAGAAGTGATGGCATCCACAGTGGCATGACAGGGTTTCAATGTTCAGCGGTTTGTTTTGGGATATTATTGAGCACATACTGGAGTGAAAAATGGGTGGGTTATAAATAGGAGGTTGGTTGAAATCTGTATTATCCAACCTTAACGGTCACCATCATCAACATTTCTCAAGCTTTTTTTTTCCTTTAATTCCAGAGTCCACAAAGCGTCTCACACTCTACATTTACCATCCAGTCATTTTTCCATTTATAAACCCATGTGTTAGGACCTCACAATGTACCATTGTTACCATACATTTTGACACCACTTTACTCCTTATAGCTATACTTAAAAAGGTTACATTATCATTTTCATCCCTTTTATCCAAAGGTATATGAAATCCTTCTCTTTACTATATATTTAATCTGTTTTACATATAATTCCACATTACTTTTATATTTCATCATTAATCGAAGGTAGATAGTTGCAAACACAAGTCTAAAAGATCGCAGATAATTTATGATAAGGAACGTGCTGTTGCTGAAACAATCGGCCGTTGCTGAAACAGTCGACTCCGTTGCTAAAACAGTCAAATCTGTTGCTAAAACAGTCAGCGGGCACGTAAATTCCGTCACTACTCGTGATTTTCGATTTTGAAAGAGTATTTCAGGAATGATGGCAACAAGACGAAGACAAGCAAGGAAAGTTGTTACACGGATTGTTCTGAAGCTAGTATCTGTTGTAACAATATTCTGCTATGGAAGAATAGAAAGACCCTGTTTTAAGATAGAAGAATAGATTTGGATAAAAATAGGATTTCTCTGATGTAACTATAATAGATGTCTCCTCTTTAAAAAGAGGAGACATCATCATTAGAAAGGGAGTTAGAGACTACAGGAGAGACATTATTTTTGAGCGGAAAGGAGCAAGACTCCATTTGTAATGTATCATTCCTTTTTGATAGATGAATAAAGGTTTCTTTTGAGTGTTTCGATTTAACTCTTTCCTCTGGGGAATCTTGTGAGAAGGAAAGGGCCCGCCTTCATCACAAGATTCACCCGATTGCTCCTGTAGTTTGATAAAATTCTTTGTGTTATTTGCACCTTAATTTAACTCTGTTTGCTGAAGAACCATTTACACAGTTCTGTGGTATTTTAAGCACTCTGTTTTCTTTAACATTGCATTAGTTCCGTATCATTCATTCTTAAAGAAGCCAAGAGATATTTTTCCGTTATTCGTTTGAATGTGTGATTGATACCGGGAAACAGATGTTGAAGATTCCTGTTTGGAGGAATAGGGTCCTGTTCCCCGTAGGTTGATTCTCTTTTTCTGCAGTGTGATTGATATTAGGAAACAGGTGCTGAAGGTTCCTGCTTATGGGAATAGGGTCCTGTTTTCCTTGGATTGATATTTTTCTACAGTGTGATTAGTGTCAGGAAACAGGTGCTGAAGATTCCTGTTTGGAGGAATAGGGTCCTGTTCCCTGTTATGGTTGATTGATTTCCTTTCCTGCAGGGTGATTTCCTTTCGTTATCTTTTCCTAGAATTATTTTAATGAAAGGCTGCAATAGAGGAATTGCTTCTTCTGTAACACAAGTAGGCTTCAGCTTTGCTAAAGTGGGGTGTGAATAATTAGATTTGTATGATTGATAATTGTGTAACTTCTACTACAACATTATCTTGCTTTTGGAATTGAGCATATCCAGTGCGTGATTGTCTTTGGAATAAACAGACCTTCCCGGGTTGACAATTTATGTGGTGCTTGAATTGTTAAAACAATTAAAGCAACCAACATTTTGGTGCCGTTTCCAGGGAAGGCAATTATAGATTTCAAAAGCAGTGATATTTTCTTTCTAGATGTGCAGATTGTATGAGAGGACGCGGAACCCAGAAGAAAACTAACCCTACAGGTGGCAAGGGAAAAGGAAGGGGAGGCAGAAAAAATTTTATTGACGAAATTGTATCAAAGGCCGAATCATCACAAAGATTAAGTTCTCAAAGACCGAAACCTCAGTGCTCCACTCAATCAGACTACAAAACAGAAGAAGTTGTGGGCCCTGAAAATGTAGAGGAACTAGTAACGGATATTAAGGAACCAACAGCCAGTGCTGGAGAATCAGAAGAAAGTGCTAGCAGATCATCAGAGCACATTGAGGAACTAATAGAGAGTATTGGACGACCAGTGGAAAACATTGAGGAGCCAGTAGAAGATTTTGAGGATCGAGCAAGTGTAGTAGGAGAACAGCCAATGGAAGGAAACAACGAAGAATTCTTTGGTGGAGGACGTGTAGATCCTGAAGGAGAAGGAAGGGATGTGTTGACGGGAAAATTTGTCCGGCCAACAGTAGGGGATCTCCCT